>VZRF01013459.1:130164-168926 GCA_013396875.1 Vireo altiloquus
GGGGGAAGCAGCAGCAGCAGCAGCGCTGTTCTCTCTCAGCAGCCCCGAGCGTGCTCCTCCTGTCCCACGCGTGCACAGGAGGGGAGGCTGCCGCGGAGGGGAGGTTGTGGATCTTGGCTTGTGCATTGCAGACAGACACCGAAGCCCCTCGGCCTCCTGCACTCACTCTGGGCAACCCTCGGGGTAGGTCAGGCACTTATCATCCCCTCCCTGGTGCTGTCCCTGATGCTCTTCAGGAAGCTGAAGATGTGGGACCCGCCGGTTCCTTTGGCCTCCAGGGCAGACGGAGGCTTCCCCGCAGAGGGGCCAGCCCTGGCCCGCGGCTCTGCCCGCCCGGCCTTGGCTTTGGCCGCCGCAATGGAGATGTACTTGGTGACGATGGTGATGTGGTAGGACCTGAAGTCGGTGAGTGCAGACACGCAGCGGTTGAAGGCGGCGCGGAGCCGTGCATCCCCCGAGGACAGCACGTGCTGCCTCAGGGACACGGCTCGATGGATCTCCTCCACGAAGGCTCTGTGCGGCGGGGGCATGTAGTTCCTCATCCTGCGCAGGAAGGCGGCTGCAGGACACCAGCAAAGGAAGGAATGAGTTGTGGATAAATGGATTAAAGGCCCCAGCCCTCAAAGAGAGAAGCTGGCCTGGAGCTGTGGTGCTGGCACTGTTTGCAGGGACCACTGAGAGCCTGCACAGCCTCCTCTGCTCTGCCTCCAATCAAGTGAGAAAGAAAACCCATATTAGGTCAGTGCTGCATTAGGGCTGGTGCTAACCCTAAAAGGCAGGGTTTAGCCCTGCTCCCAGCCTTTTGGTTTGGGTATTTTTGCTAGTAAAGTGGTTTTGCTAATTTCTGGTAAATATTTCTCTTGTGGGCTGGACTAATGTGGTGCTCTATGAATGGATGAGATAAATCACTGGCAGGATGCCTGCACACTCTGCTCCCTCATCTCTGGGCCCATAGAGAACCTCAGTAAAAAGCTGACATGCAAGACAGCAAATGGGTTCTTCTGTGAATTTATCATGGTGAGGGAAGCACCTGCCAGAGCCACATTTATAACCTTCCTCCCTGGAACTGGGCAGAGCCTGGTCCCAGATGGGCACACGTCCTCCTGCCTGGCAGAGCTGGCACAGTCATGGGAATCGCTCTGGCTCATCCCTTCCCCTGCCCCTCGTTTGCTTTGGAAAAGGCAAAGCTGGTGGCTCACCACTGTCCTGGCGGTGGCAGATGCCCAGGAGCTCATCGAAGGCGTGCAGGACTGTGCTCTGTGCCGCGCTGCCCCCCGAGTACGCCATGGGCTCCAGAGACACCCCCTGGTAGATGAGCCCGTGCGGCATGGCAGGGTTGTCCTTCCAGCTGAGCAGGAGACACAGCAGTCAGGCCACGGGGCTGGGGACAGGGCCTGCCAGAAGGGACCCTGGGCTGGCAAGATTGAGCAAAACTTTCCTGGCACAGCTCCAACTCAGCCGTGTCAGCCCTCCTCAAACAGGAGATAAACTTGGAACACAAATACTGTGCCGAGGCACACAGTGAGGCCATGAGTGTAAGGAGAAATCCTTAATTTTCCTTGCCAGAAGAGCATTATCTGGGATCTCCATGCCCTGGTGAGCACCCTGTGCCAGGACACATTGCCCTGCCTGGCTGCACCTCCTGCTCCAGTTCGGGAAGGTTTGTGCAAGCAGAGCTGCCTTAGGTGTGCGAGAGGGGAGGGGGCACTTGTCTGAGTGATATTGGCACTTTACATCCATTCCTTGAATGCCAGTGGCCATTTGGAGAAGCAGATAGTCACCCAAACACTCCCCTGAGCCCTTGGGGTTTGGATTTTCCTTTTTTCTTGCTACTCAAGGTGATGTCTTTAAAGGCATTTAAAAGATAAACAGAGGCCAGGGCAGCCTGCCCCTATTTATCTCTGCAGATAACAAGGCAGGATGGAGTTTCCTCCCTCTGAAGCTGCAGGTCCCAGGCAGGCTGGGAGCCAGCACTGCTGGTGCCTCCCCCACACACCCTGAACTCAGACCCTGTCAGCTCTCCTTGTGCCGAAATGGAGAAGTGCTCACACCCAAATGGAGACAGAAGTTACAATTTCGGGGAGGTAAAGTGCCTGGCACAAAAATATCTTTGACCTTTAGCAGAATGCACCATTCCATGAGGTTTTCAGTGCTGCCTGCAGTGTCTGTTGGGCTACAGGAACAGATTTTACACAAACTGCAGAGAAAATAGATTCATTATCAAATACCAGAATATTTTTAGTTCTCCCAGGATTGTATTTATAGTAACCTCTACTAGTGGGAAGTTCTTATAAACAGAAGGGAATTTGAAAGGCATGTTTTTCCAGGCTGATGACCATCGAGACAAGGTCAGCTTGGATAAAAAAATGAGAGAAACCTAATCACGATGCATGGAACCTTTACTCAGAAATGCTGAGATATGATGGAGACAAACAAAAATAGAAGCCCTCTGAGAGGCCTGGGACTGAGCGTCTGCAGACACTGCAGCCCCACAGGGATGCTGAGGGATGGTGAATGCACCATGCTGGGCTCTTGGGGCCATGGTTCTGCCTTGCCCAAAGGCTGTTTTCACTATTTGGGGGGGATTTTCTTTTTTTCAACTGACAGAATTGTAACAGAGCAGCAGCAAGAGCCTTGTTATGGATGTTTCCTTAACACACAGTGGGAAGAGCTCCTGCTCAGCTTTGCAGCTTTGTGTACACAGTGTGGAAGTAAAGAGAAATTCCTCTTCTCCTGTCAAAACTGTTCGGCCAAGAGCAGGAATGATTTATTTGTGCACAATTCTGGCTGTTGGGGCTGTCAGGGCTGAGCTGAAGCGTGGGAGGGAGAGAAGCTGGAGGGAGGCAGACCCCAGCCCTTGGCCACAGTCCATGCCCAACTGATCCAGTGCCTAGGAATTCCTGAGGGGCAGGATCACGATGCTCTCGGGAGCATCAGTGCCAGACACAGTGCTGGTCCCTACCCTGGGGGACCACATATCCCATCTGGGCTGCCCCTCCCTGCACATTCCCAGCTCCCCCCAGCCCTGGGAGCTGCCAGCACAGTGGTTCCAGAGGGAAATAGGCTGCGCTTACCCAGAGAGAAAGATCCGGATCACAGTGTAGAATACTTCTGGATCCACATAGTCTAGGAGGAAGTCAATCAGATCAGAGGTGGTTGGCACCGACACCAGGGTGTGGGATGGTGGGCAGCACACACAGGCACCAGCTGCTCTCACCGTGCATCCGCCTCAGCGCCTCACTCATGGCCTCGATGGCTCCTGCCAGCTCCTGCAGGGCTCTGTGCAGGGTCTCCTCATCACGCTGCAGGATGGCACCGAGGGCCCTGACGATCGCCTGCGGGAGGGGAGGAGGGAGAGCACCAAGTGACAAAGGGGTAGGATGTCTGTATACAGTGGCTCTGCACTTTTGCTGCCACCCATGCCAGCTCTGCCTCTTCCCCATCTCACATTCAGGGGACAGGAACACCTTGTAGGTGCACCTCAGGCACTTTAGAGGTAAGCAAAGAGCCCCGAGACACAGTACCCACCTTAATGCCAGGCACGGCTGCCTTCTCAACAAGTAGGGTGACAAGGACAAAGCCCCGCAGGCTCTCTCCCCCAGGCAGTGTGATGATGGTGTCCAGGTTCCTGCACAAAAGGGCCAAGGAGAGGGATTGGGGGGGGTGGTGGCTCAGGATTTCCCTACACACTGCAGGACCCACCGAGCCCTTGGAGCAAAATTGTCCCAGACTCCAGAGCCTCATATCTGCACCCTGTGCAGAGAGGGCTGGCAAAGAGAGAAAGGGGAGCAGGGCTGCTCTGGTTTAGGGGGACCTGCCATCCTCCCTGTGCCCTCCCCATGGCCCAGGGACCTGTGCAGCCAGAGCACCCAGCGGCTCGGCCACAGTCCCTTTGTTGTTGTCACAGTGGCACTTGTGTGACAAGCACTGTTCTCGTGTGCTCACATCGAGAGAGATGTGTGCAACAAGAAATGCTGGAGAGCTGAGACAATCCAAACAAAACCAACACCGTTGGAAACTAAATGAGCATTAACTACTTACTCAATTTCCAGAGGCCTGAAGGCATTTCGGTTATGGCCAACAGATGCACAAGAAAAGGAGAGAGAGAGAGATCATAAGTTGTTCTAGGGATGGGCTGTGCTCTGCAGAGAATAGAGGAGCTGTCCCCAGGGGCTGCTCCCAGAGACACCCACAGAGTTCCTGTGTCCACACCCACGAGGCCAACCCCAGCAAAGGTGGGATTCAAAGGGTTTTGGCAGAACAGGAGCAGTTTGGGAATTGTCTGTCCCCAACAGCTGCTCATCACTGCTGCCCAACCGCAGGAAGAACCGCGTTTCATGCACTACCATTCGCCAGTTTACCCATTGGGGTCCTTCCTCCTCCAGTTGGCCAACACCAAGTCTGCGTGGCTGAGGATGGGTGGGAGGCCCAGGGCCTGTGAGACCTCCCAGTAGGGAACAGCGAGATTTCGGGGCAGGACCTGAGTGGCACAAAGCACAGGGGAAGATGGGGATGTTGTCAGGCTGCTGGAAGGTGCCTGTCTGCAGGCAGCAGCCAGGCAGGAGGGGACATGCTGCAGCCACAGGAAAGGGGCTTTGCTCCCATGGGATAAGTTCTGAGGGAACAGCATCAGCTCCCAGACCCCAAGGAGCAGGTGAGCCTGCTCTACCTTGCCTTTACCTGCACGGTGCCCTCCTCGCCCTCCTGCCAGACGTAGCCCATGGTGATGCAGCTGAGCACCAGGTGTGCCAAGTGCAGCTCCTCACGTCCTCGGAGGTGCTGGGTGCTCAGCTGCGGCATCTGCCAGGGAAACCCTTGGGAGCAAGGAGCAGAGCAATGCCAAGGCCCCTGTGGTGGAGGGGCTGCCCCACCAGCCAGGGGGAACCCTCCTAGTGCTTCTCCCCTGCCTTTAAGCCTCCCTTCCCACCTGCTCTGCAGGATGTACTTCACTGTTACTGGTTTGTGAGCAGGGACAGTAATCTGTGGGGTTTTCCTCAAAAAGGAGTCCCTCTCCCTGCTGCTGGGATGCCCATGGAGCCACTGATGGCCTTCTGTGTGCCAGAAGGGTCGAGCCTGGCCATGAGCTCATGGAGCATGGCTGGGAGGAGACACAGTTCATGTGACACCGAGAGGGACTCTGCTCCAGCCCTTGCTGGCTGCTGAGCACTTGGATCTGCTGCGGGAGTTATTTCTGTGCCCATGTTAAGACTTTGCTGTCGCCTGGTGTCAGTCCCAGCTCAGCACACCTCTGTGCTGCTGGGTTGCTCTTCCACGTGTTTTACAGACACTGCAGTGTCAGACCAAGGCCTGAGAGAGCTCCAGAGGAAGAAAGGAGAACACTATACCTGGTGAACGCGTGAGCGGAGCTGACAGCTCGTGATCAGCTGGGGCAGTTCACGGGCGATGTCCATCCAGGGGCCGTAGGGTGCCGGCAGCTCTGTCTTGGTGGAGAGAGGCAGAGGGGGGCTGTGGACATGCCCAGGCTCCCAGCACCCACCCAGCCTCGCACACCACTGCTGAGGGCTTGTGTCTGGCTCCCCTCCTGCAAGATGAGTCTGGGTGGCCACAAACTAATGGATGGTGAACACAATCTGTCTATCCCCACACACTCCCACCGTGGAGCCAGGCCAGTAATAAACAGCCCAGACCTCCTCTTATGGTGCTCCCCAAAATCCTGTAGAGGCAGGGCCAGTGTGAAAATGGCAGAGCTCCTTTACCCTCCTCTGTGCTGCTTGCTGCAGCTGCTTTCATCCTTTTAAAGGGTAGGGGTATGAAACTGCCTGTGCCAAAACAGCCCCTGCCTTCCTCACTGCTCTTTGTAAAGTGTTACAGCAAAATGCTTGGTCAAAGCTCCCCCAGAAAGCTGCTCACCAACCCCTCTATTTTCCTGTCTGCCTCCTGTGGCACAGCCAGCTCCTACCAGAGGATTGGGAAGCAGGAAACCGAACTCCTCGGAGACCTGAAAGCTGCTCAGTGCCGGAGGCAGTGGAGGCTCCTCTGTGTCATCGCTGGCCTCCATCGCTGCACGCTGGCCGTGGTGTTGGATGCCTCTGGCCTGGCCACTGCTGCCAGGCTGTGCTGAGCCAGCACTGCGAGGGCTGGGGCGTACCTTGTCCTGGGGAGTTGGGCCTGGCTGCCCAATGGCCGGAGCGTCCGAGCAAACACGGGTAAAGGTTGCTGATAAGGCTTTGTCGTGGAGCAAACATTATACTCTGTGCAGCCACCCATGGGAAAGCCTTGGGGGACCTGTCTCAGGGGAAGCAGGGGCTGTGAGCTGGCTGCCCCCAGCACCACCCTGAGGCTCCCATGGGATGGGAGGTGGCCTGGGGCAGCTGCTCGGGGACACAGCTTCTGCAGCTGGGGATCCCAACACTCCTGGCCATGACAAACTTGAGTGCAGTGCGCTGCTGACCTCATGGTGACAGGTAGGAGTGAACCTCCCAGCCTGGGCTGGTCCATGCTGGGAAGCTCATGCTGCCACCTGGCCAGAGTGGATGGAAACACAGTGGATGCAGCTGTTTTCCCCATGCTGCCATGGTGCTGGGGGTCACTGGGGCTGCTGGTGGGGTCCCACCACCCGAGGGGGGGTCATCAGGATGCTCTGAGCAGGGCCTTCCCAAAGAGCAGCTTTCTGGGGGGAAACCTGCCCTGCGAGTGCTGCCTGTGCAGACAGGGGCCAGGGCTGGAGGCACTTGTGAGCGCATGGGAAGGGAAGGCCAGGGGTGCAAACAGCAGGATTGACCTCTCTGGGGAGTGCAGGAAACAGACTGTTGACACACAAAGCAGAGGTGACACCCTCACAGTCAGCACCGCAGCCACCACATGAGGCAGTGGCCTCCCCTGGTCCCCAGCTCTGAGGAGGGGGCCATGAGCCACACACATGCACGGTCACGCAGGAGAGGTCCACTTCAGAGGCAGCCACAGCACCTGATCCATCCCTGCCGGCCAGTCCCCAGCACCGGGCAGCTTCACAGCCCTCACAGATGGGCAAATCCCAACCACCACCACAGCCCCATGGAGAAAAGGGGCAGCAGCTGTGGCCCATGGGCTCTGAGAGCAGGGTTAACTCTGACAAAAACCACAAACTACATAAGCATAAAACCATGGGGCACTGGCCACGACACCAGCTTTGCCCAAGGCCTTTAATTGGTGCCCACGGTGCTGCCCAGCGCTGGCTCCGGTGTTGGCTCCGTGTCTGCCTTCAGCTCCAGGTCTGGCTCTGGGTCTGTCTGCAGCTCCGGCGCCAGCTCTGGGTCTGGCTCCAGCTCCCTGTCCATGTCCTGGCTGGTGCTGTGGGAGGACCTACAGTGGTGACTCAGGGAGTGCCTCAGCCTGAGGTCACCTCGGCCCTGGGGAACGTCCCCCTGAGAATCACCCCATACACCCCAAGGGAACCACCTCATCCCCTTCCCTCCCCTCTCCAGGGATGCCCTCAGCCCTCTTGGGGAACACTGTGGCCTCTCCCCGAGCCTCCATCCCCCGAGGGCCCCACTCACCGCTCGGTGCCCGGTGGCTGCTGCCCGCGGCACGGGCCCAGCACCCGCTGCCGCCACAGGCCGAGGCCGAGGGCCGCGGTGAGGACGAGCAGGACGAGGCTGGAGCCCAGCACCAGCCAGGCCATCTCCTCGTGCTCCAGCGCTCGCTGCAGGGACAGGCCTGGCAGGAGAGAGCCCGGCTGGGCACGGGGCACTGCCGGTCCTGCCCACGCCAGCCCTGCCCAGCCGCCCACGCTCACCTCCCTCGGCCAGCTGGAAGCCGCTGTCCGTGCTCCCCCCGAAGCGGGACCCCCTCCTGCTGCAGTCGGGGGGCTGCCAGCCCGGGTGGCAGTGGCAATTGCCCTTGTTGTTGCACACCTGGAAGGCCCAGGGGAGGGGGCATGGGTGTGCAGCAAACCCACCCACCCTGCCCCCGGGCCCAGCACCCGCAGGACTCACGCCGTGGCCGTGGCACTTTGCTTCGCTGTCGCAGCTGTAGCCCAGCACTGAGTGTGGTTGGCATGTGTTGTTTATGCACACCTGGGAAAAACCATGGCAGCTCCAGCCCAGCACTGCCTCACCCACGCAGTGCTCGGCACGCCAGGCTATGGCCCAAAGGGGAAGGAAAACACACTATTTAAAAAAAAATTTAAAAAGACAAAGAAGCCACAGTTCTGCCCTGGGGCCAGGTCATGTTTAGTGCTCACACCCCACCAAATCTTCAATGCAACATTCGAAAGTTTTTAGTGTTTGTAAATATCTAGCACACTGCTGCAAGGAACAAGTGTTTCTACAGTCTTGTTAATATTTACAGTTTATATTTGTCATTTCAGATGATTAGAAAATATTTCCCTACCCTTCCAGAGCCACACTTTGTCCCCGGAGGAACCAGAAGCGGATCCAGCCATCCCGGTACGTTCACGTAGTCCAGAGACACACACAAATGCTGCTGCACTCGGGCGTAGATCACGGCGGCAGCAGGCGATTCGAAGGGGTTCTTGAAGGGGTTGTTGGAGGGGTACGTGCAGATTAACTTCCCACACCTCAGATCCCTGGAAAGCCAGTTTGCAAAGGATGTGTCTCAAACACACACAGACACACACAGATAGTGCCTGATGAACACGGGAACATTAAACAGCACTTTGGTGAGAAAACAGCAGGGCTGGGAAGTCCAAGGAAGGATCAGTGACACAGGAGAGACATCATAACAAGGAGAACACACACAGAGCTATTTATTGCTTCACAAATCTCACCATAAACTGGAGTCTTGATGCTTCTCTTGGCTGTCCAGTCCCAATTAAACGTGCATTTTAGCAGAGCCAGTGCCCCCTCCCCAGCGTACCTCCAAGCACAGCGCCGGTAGCGGTGACTGCTGTCGAACCCGCAGTTCCCAAACCTGTCCCGCTGCCCATTAATCTCCTCATAACAGACCACAGGAGCATTCTTCGATTCTACAAGTTTAGCAATAATATTTGTTATGGTTAAAAGGAACATAAAGGAATATACTATGGTATCTAATAACTTCATTTTCCATGACTTAATTAGAGAAAACATACCTATCCCTGCCCAAACCCCCAGCAGTCCTGAACCTCAGAAATCAGCAGGGCAGTAGCAAATAGGGAAGTTCTCTGATTGAGTCTGCCCACAGAAAATAATTTGCTTTTTGTTCTTTCCATTGTTATCTGTGAAGCACTGGGGGACTCTGTGTCCTAGGTTACAATGTAAGATGTAAACAATAGGATGCATTCTATTATCATCTCCACAAGCTGTTAAAGCAGGTGGGGCAGTGCTCATTATCTCCTACCATGACTCAATCCTGATAACTCCCTCCGGGGCTATCTCTGTTAATGGCTCATCAAGGACCCCGGGCATGACTCACAGAATGACATCAGCCCATGGTGAGACGCTCTGCCCGGGGAGGAGCCAAGCGTTCCCACCTGGATGTAACCTGGCGTTTGGAGCAGCACAAGCAGTCCTCACCCACTGGATTCCCAGAGCTACCACTGAACCTTCAGGTGAAGACCAGACCCTTCTACAGGATCACCGTTTCAACAGAACCACTTCACCCGGACTGCTACCACCACCCTGACTAGCAGGGTTGTGTCCTGACTCTGTCAGTGTTCTTGCACTATTGCATTAATTTTAATTTTCCTATTAAATTATAATTCGGACTTGCCATCTCCCACTGCTTTGTTTTCAAACTAGTACACTCTGTTAAGCAGAACCAAAACAGAGCTTGAAATGCTTTCCCAAAGCTGTGCCTTCCCTCCAGGTGCCCCGCTCTCACCCAGGATCGGTGCGCTGAGGAGTACAGGCACAAACCGAGCATCCCAGCGCTGCACCCCCGCCCCTGGGCAGTGCCCGAGCCACCAGCACAGGTTACCTCTCCCGTAGAGCCGCTTGCACTGCAGGTCTAGGGACTGGCAGCGTCCCTGGTAGCAGTAGCCGGTGCCGTGGCCGCAGTCGTGCCCGTCCTGCACGTACACGTCGGGGGGGCAGGAGGCGGAGGAGCCGCTGCAGAACTCGGGCAGGTCACACTGAGCATCCGCGGCCGGGCGGCACTGCGAGTTCTTCTTCTTGAACTGGAGAGGAGGAGGAGCTCTGCAGCCTCCCAGCCTGCCAGCCTGAGCCCGCACAGCCCCTCCTGGTGATGGCCCCGGGGTCCCCTTTGAGGCGCTCAGGTCACCACGCAGTGTGACACTGCCCAGGACACTCTCAGTAATATTCCCCCCAGGGGTTCCCAAGAGCTGAGCTGGGAAGCCCAACCCCAACCCCAATGAATAATGATTTTGTGACAATTATAAAAATGTGCCTTACCTGACAACTTTTACAACATAATCCAGAGGAACATGTTGCTTTCGGTGCAAATGTACACGTTCTAGTGCAGCACTTGTCCTTCAGGCATTGCTGGGGACACATGGCAAAGCCATGTTTTTTACTTTTCTGTACCCCCGAGGTTCTTCTCCTCCTCCCCATATCACTTGGGCAACGCCCAGCAGAACAAGTGGCCAAAGCAGCCACCAGATCGGTGCCACACAGAAACAATCTCAAACCCAGCACAACCCTTCAGGGGCTGCTCCCCGCTGCCCTGGGCTCCTGTTCTCGGGGGTTTGTTACTCCTCCCGCGGGGTTCCGCCGTGCCCCACCTGGGCCGTGCCGCAGTCGCACTGCTCGCCCGCCTCCACCACGCCGTTGCCGCAGACAGGTCTGCCCCGGCGGGACAGGCGGGGGCTGCCGAAGAGGCAAGCGCCTCTGCCCTGCTTCAGGAAGGCCTCAAAGTCCCTGATGCTGCAGTTACTAAAGGCTTTTGCCCCGCTGAAACGGCTAAAATAAAGCAGAACTCACAGCACAGAACCCAGCTGTGCCCCCCAGCTGTGCCCCCCAGCCCCACGGCAGAACTCACAGTGCCTCAGGGCTCATGGCACAGACCCGCCCGGGGCAGCTGCAGCCTCGGGAGCCGTCGGGGCTCATGCCCAGGCTGCGGCCCAGCACCTGCGCCAGGAGCACGGAGAAGGACTCCAGGGTCACATTCCCATGGTACTAGAGGGAGGAGAGAGAGGAGCTGCCACAGCTGAGCGTTCCTTGCAGAGATCCCTGCTCTGGACACAGATACCCCCCATCCTTCCATCCACCCCTGTTCCTGCTGCCCATGGCTGAGTTCTCAGCCGTGTGGGCTGGCGAGGGACAGGCAGAGGACAGGCAGGACTGGAGCCCCTCCACTGTGGCAGCAGCATCTCTCTGACACGCCGCTCCTGGAGCCGCTGCGCCCACGAACGCTCCTTGTTCCCTGTACCTGCAACAGAGGTGTGCTCACTCCCTGGTGGTGCCAGGGACATCCTCTCGCTCTGGGTGAGAGGGGGATCCTGTACAGCCCAGTCCTTGGTGCCCCTGACTGTCCTGCTGTCCCCAGGGGAGCTGGGGCAGGGTCTGCATGGTGGGAAGCTGGTGCCTGGTGCTGGGCAGGGACTGGGAGCTGCCACCGTCCCCATCTCCTCAGCCTGGGTGGGTGGGAAGGGCCAGAGGGCACCACTGCAGCTGCTGCATTGCTAGGAGGAACATCTTGGAAGAAATACTTTAAGAATATTAAGGATTTAGGAAATGTGGATTTTTTAAAAAGCATTTGTCAAAGGAATTCTTTATATTTCAGCTTACATTGGTTTGACTGATTGCTACCACATAACCTTTAACCTTTAATGAACCTTTATCTTACCCTAGGAGAGAAGCAATGTTGTGCCCCTGCAGCCCCAGAGACAACTGTTTCCACTGTAAAAATCGCTGTAGAAGGTCATCTGTGTCCCCTGCTGTTGATATTTTATCCCCCTCTGCCCACAGCTCCAGGGAGGACAGCACAACGGTGACATTAAGGGGGTTAAACATCTGAAAGAGAGAGGAAACATCTGCTCTCACACCTTCCCTTCATGCAGAGTCACTGCTCTGCTCACAGTAAACACGTGGGAAAAGCAAATGGTGCTGTCAGTGCCTTGGTGACACCTGCAGCCAAAAACAATGAACACACCTAAAGAACAGAGATACAGCAAGAGGCCTGAGCTGAAGTCCAATAACTTCACAAGAGGGGTTAGGGGTTTGGGGAATAACTTCTCATTACACAAGTGAACCTAAGACCACCAGTGGAGTAAAGAACAGGACTGGAAGGTGGTTACAAGCACCTGAGAGTAAGCAGGTTAATTGGATCAATGAGATCAGGGATCTGCTGCACAGAGAGGGAAGCAATGCAGGAGTCCTCAGAATGCTGGGGTTTGGCTGCCCTAAGGCAAGCTGCTCGTACATCTGTGCCAGACACAGCCATCACACAGGGAAAGATGTTCTTTGGTGACAGACTGACATGTCCAAAGGAAAAACCTTCTCAGGAAACATGGAATTTTTTCATAACATCCTCCTAAACCTAAAAGCAGCTAGGAAAAGAGGTGGCCACTAACATCAACACCCACCTCATCCCCCATCTCACTGCAGGACAAACCAGACTTTAGAACTCACGTTGTTGATTAAATTGAAGGCCTGGATTATCTTCTGTGTCGCAGCATTCGGGTCTGATCCCATATAGTTGTACTGAAAAACAACCCAAGAGGACACAAGGGCGGACAAGGCACTTACCAGAGCATGACAATGTTAGAACACTGAAATGGTTCCCAACACCAAGCCATGGAGACATGAGCTACAAACTCATGTTCCTTCTTCCCTACAAAATCCCCAGTACATGTAACTTTTCTAAAGGGAAGACAAATCCATGTAAAAGCTGGGAAATGTTACCATTTCCATGCTCACAGAAGTCAGGGAAAGACAAGGAAAAATGGCTGGCATAGACTTACCAAAGCCTTGTCCAGAACCACATACACTGTGAGGTATTTGGGAGACTGTGCAGCAGCCGAGAGGGGCTGAAAGAGAAAATGGGCTCCAAAGTACAGATTCTGCACTCTCTGGTCGCCTCACTGCCGCTGTTGGCTGTGCTTCCCAAGTGTCCCTTCAAAGCTTGTGTCCAAGTGTCTGGCCAAAGCTTCCAGCGGGATCAGACCCCTCCTCACGGGACAGGGGCACCAGCAGCTCTGTGAGAACAGGCACTGCTCACCTCATCATCCCCACGGGCCTCGTCCAGCCTCTCCCCGGCTGCCAGCCCTGCCTCGGGGGGGCTGTGGGCCGGGAGGGACTCTGCCACGTCCTCACTCACTCGGTACAGCACGTGCCGGAACGCGGGGGAGTAGCCCAGGGGCTCAATCCCATAGCTCACATTCTCAAACTGCAGCAAACCCCTGCCGAGGCACCAGCGCTTCACCCCTGGGCACTGGGACAGCTGCCCCAGCTCCTGCTGCCTTCAGAGCCCCGTGGAACGTCCTGGCAAGAGCCCGGGGGCAGCACATGGACAGTGCTGGTTCAGTACCTGAGCCCCGAGCAGGTGCTGAGGGTCACTGCTGAGCCGGGGAAGCCATCGATGTAGCCCCAGTAGTGGCAGCTGCCCTGTGACACGAGAGAGGACAGGGAGCCCCTCCTGTGGCTGGCAGGGCGATCCCTTTGCCCACCCTGGACTGGCTGCCGTGGGCAGAGACGCTCGGAGCACAAAGAGCCCAAAGCAAGGCCAGGTTACCTCGGTGTGGGCAGAATCAGAGTGCCAAGATCCCTGCTCGCTGGACGTGTAAATCTGGAAATCATCGGATAAAAAGGCACTACAAGAGAAAGGCACAAAGTGAGGCTCTTGCAACAGCATCCATTACCCAGAACTGCTCAAGCTTCTTGCAGGTCCTGCAGCCACCAGGGAGCACAGCAGCTGCTGTCAGCGAGGGCAATGTCAGGGCCAACTCACTGCTGCTGCAGGTGGATGGTGTACGGCCTCCCCTCAATCCTCAGGATGTAGGACACTGCATCCTTGTGCATACAGAAAAGCAGAGAAGGGGAGAATTAGGAACAGAGAGTTGGAAATGATGATCTGAGGCCTGCTGCGAACACCAAGGGGGAGCACAGAGGGGGTGCAGCCATCTGCTGTGGTGACAGTGCTACAGCTGCCACCACATCTGTACTCCCCCAGCCTGCCTCTGCCCCTGAAGACCTCACTTCCCCCTCCCTTCTCCCAGCCTCTCCAGAGCCCCCCAGCACCATGCCTGCTTCAGCCCCGCTGCTCCTGCTGTGTTTGCCCCCAGCTGCTGCGGGATCGTGACCTGGGACCAAACCTGCCCACCCAGAGGGGACAGAGAGCCCCATGGCTGAGCCCAGTCCTGGCGGGTGGGGGGCTCCTGGGGTCCCTGCCCAGCCTCGTGCAGCAGCTCCAGGAGCAGCAGGAGCAGCAGGGGTGGCATTGCACAGAGTGGCCCCATGGCCGCCGGTAACGGCCCCAGCGGTAACGGCCCCGCAGTAACTGCCCCACAGCAACAGCCCCTCCCTCCCCTAAAGCAGAGGCCGAGGCAGAGACTTGTACAAAACTGGCATCTTTATTGCTTGTTGGGTCTGTACAAAGGGGTGGGGACAGCCCTTTGGCCAGAGAGCAGCGCGGGGCCAGCTGCGGAGGGGAACGGGGCCAGCTCCACACCCGCCCGGGACAGGTATCCGAACGCTCCACAAAAGAAAGTCAGTAGTCATCTTCAGTATTCAACACCAAAAATTGGAGCTAGTTCCTGTCCCTGGGATCGCTTCTAGAACCACACATCCCTGCCCTCCGCACCTGAGGCCATTCCAACGTGCACGCTGGGAGTACAAAAACTCTTTGTCTAGTAAAGGCACCATTTTCAGCATAGTTTAGTTCACACACACAGTCAAGTACATCTCTCTGGATGACTTCATTCCCTGGATCCCCTCCTCTTTCCCCACCCTCTGACCAGGGCTAGACATGGGCTGCATCCAGCTGCAGGGCTCACTGTGACAGACAGACAGACAGACAGCCTGCCCAGGCAGAGCGGGACACAGCAACATTAGGAAGTAATTGATTATCTTGGGACAAAAAGGAGACCCGCCACCAGTACAGTTGGTGAAATTCTAGGTGACATTTTACAGATTTTAATTGTGTTATAAATCTTAGTCTAAGTTTATGGGAAACCACAGGAGTTCAAGTATTTTATTACTGCACACACTATATATATATTTATGTATGTATATACAGAGGAAAAGGTTATTTTTTGGCAATATTAGGGGGATTTTACAGATTGAGCTGTGCTTGTGGCGAGCACAGAGTGAAACAGCCCAGCACTCTCTTCAGCACTTCCCTCACGTTTAGCAAGTTTGTGCAATAGAACCTCACTTTTAGCAAGTTGTGCAATAGATTTCTGTTTATGAGCATGGCATCCAGCCTCTACCCCTGGCACCACGGGATCAGGATCCACAGCTCCCTCTCCTAGCACAGTGGATGCTGAGCACCTCTGCTCAGGAGGAGTTCCAAAATCCAGTCTAGCCCACGGTGCAGGAGCAGAGAGCAGTCTAGTCTGACACACAGCAGCCCAGAGGCATCCTGACCGACACTACAAAGGTTTGGGTATTACAGGAGGAGGTGCATCAGTCACCAGGTTCCCATTTAAAGTGCTCAGAGAAGCTCTGGTGGTCCAGGCAGAGACACTTCCCACTTCCCAGTATTCTGCAGGGACTGCTGCTCTGTCTTTAGACCTGAATTAAAACCTAACAGCACCCCATTTTTTAAAACCAGAATATGGCCGTGTCTTCTCGTACCTTCATCGTCACTGCCCATCCATGTATTAGTGGGAATTAGTACAGGAGTCTCATTTAGCCACTCTCTAATTTAAAAGCATTAAACTCAGTGCTCCTATAGCACAGCTTAGTGTCAGTCAGCATGGAGTTAAGGATTTAAGTGCATTATTATGCATCTATAAACATAATATACATGCATAAACATGTTTAAAGTATCTCTCTCTTCCTCTGAAAACGTCCTCTGAGACCTCATTCCATTTATGCCATCAAGGTGTATGTGGGAAACACTTTCCAGTCCATGCAGAGTAACTGTAAATTAACTGACCAGATCTCCTTGATTTGCCAACGGGTTACTCCAATTCCTCACTGCACAGTCAGAGAGACAACAACAAATTGGACAATTTCCTTACCAGGGCTTGTGGCAGAAATGGGGAAACCCAAATCCACGTGCTGGATTTCAGGACTATTTCCCTGCAGGCTGCTGCACTCCTGCTGCCAGCCTGGCTGCAGCGGCAAAGCTTGGACAGAGCGAGGAACGGGCTGGGTGTTTCAGTCCCTGGAGCTTTGGTCGAGGTATTTGTTTAGTGTAAAGTTCTACATTCCTGGTTTGGATCTCTGTTTGCCCCGTCCCAGGCTGCAGCAGGGAGGCTGCCGTGGGATGCCAGAAGGGGAACTGCAGTTTCAGCCAACAGGTCAGCTCACGTCAAGGCCCCGAGGAAAACAAAAGCTACTTGGGAGGCAAAGGTGCTGGTCGGGAAGGGAAATACTGTCCCTGAGGTAAACACTTCTGCTGGGGGGGCGGCGGTCCCTGAGGTACGACCTTCTGCTGCGGCGGCGGGGGCCTGCAGGGGACACAGGAGAGTGGTCAGTCCCACAGTGCCCACCACCCACGGCCACCACCACCCCCCACGGCCACCGCGCCAAGACTCCTTCTGAACATGCCACAGGCACACTGTGCCTTAAACTGCCCGAAATCCTTAGGGAACCTCCATTTGTTAAAACTCACCTTTTCTCCCAAAATTCCTTAAAGACCCCCCTGCCCAAGTGCCCCACCAACACGAGCTACACGTGGGTGCTCCCGCTCAGTGCATAGCACTCCCCAGGTCTGTGTGTGCCATGCTCAGCACTGCATCTTACAAGCACAATTAAAATGTAAGATGAAAAATAAAGGAAAACTTTCTGTTCAAAGTTAAAGAGAAATGGTTTTGCACTTGGCCACAACATTCACAAATCAACAAAATGACAGATTTTTGAGTAATTTGCTTTTAAAGTGACTATTTTAACAGGCCTTTCATCCACCTGCTGGGCTAATCCTCCCCCACAGCAGTGCTCTGAGCCTCGTTTATCACCGCACAGCCGTGACAGCGCAGGATGAACGCGCTGCCTCTCAGGGTGAAGTGAAGGAGAAACTTCTCCCAGTGAAAAGTCAGCCCTGCCTGCACACAACACGTGGTGGAACACCCCAGGGCTGCTGGGAGGGAAGGGCAGGACAAGAAATCCCACCAGTGCCAGAAGGAGTTTGCAGTAACCCCACAGACCTGCTGGGCACCCGCGGCGGCTGCTGCACTGGGTACTGCGGTGGCGAGTAGTAGGGCTGGGGAAAAGCCTGCTGAGGGTGCTGGTTAACTGGGTAAGCTGGGACAGGAAAGGTATTTGGATGCATATCCTACAAAGAAAAATATAAAGAGAACGTTCACAAATTGCACACAGGGAATCAGAATAATTGCGTCACTAAACAAGTGGCATTCAAGACCACTTGCAAACCAGCCTGGCAATGCCAGAGCTGCTCTGTCCTCTGAGAAACTCAGCAGGAAGGCACAACAGCAGCCCGGGAAGTGCTGGATTTTGAAAGACACAGAAAGGCCGATGACAGCAGCACTTGGTTTGCTGTGGGAGTGTGCTCTGGCTGGCTGTGGTTTCAGAGGACAAGGAGAGGGGCTGGGGAGCTGGCAGGCCTGCCTGCTTCTCATGCAGGGTGGGTGCTCTGGCATGAGGAAAGAGCAGGGAAACTGCTTGTCAAGGCAAGCACAGCCTGGGACAAAGCTTAAACTGGGAAACTGAGGAGCCCCCCCAAATCCCTTAGGAAACAAATATTGTCCCTGCTTTTTATCAAGGAGAAATATGATTTTCAGAAATGAAGAAGTAACTTTGAAGCTTTTATTAGGACAAAAACTATATAAACTGCCTTAATCTTTACTTGAGAGTAACAAACAGAGTAAAGGAAAGCACATGATTCCTACCATGGGTACAGCTCTTGGAGCATAAGGCATCCCTCGGGAGAAGCCTCTCTGCTGGAAGTCCCTGGGTTCAGTGTCTGGCCGAGGAGGAGGCGACTGAAGTGACCTGAAATCCGATGGATGTGGACTGTGTGAGCACAATTCCCAGGCACTGTGAACCTGACAGCTGGATTTATACTATCTTAGCACATATCAAGTGTGAGAAAGATAATTTTTATCACACATCTAATAAACAACAACCCTTTTTCTGTTCAGGAGTCTGGCAGCTTCCCTTTGCCCCTTTATAAAAAGATGGGACCCAGGAAATATAAACTCCCATCACCAACACACAAGAACAAACCTAACAGTAAAGAGAAAATTTTCTGCTCTCTTGATTTGGGATGAATTTATCTTTTCTGTCATTGCCAGAGGCAAGCTACATGTGCCACTGGATTCAGGGCCTTCACCTGACACCCTGGGACTGGGATATGCCTCCACACTTTGGCATTGGCTCATGTCAACAAACATCCACAGACTATTCAAAGGGCAGAGGAGAGGGAACTCACGAATGGCAGCGAGACATCAGCCTCCTGAAGCACCTCTTCAGCCTGTCTCTCTTTGCAAAGGCCAGAGCAGCAGCCACGAGGAGTGGGAGGATCAGGAAGAAGAACACCAGCAGCCCATTGCGCAGAGAGGTGTCTTTGTCTGAGGGGCAAAACCACGGAGAAGAAATTAAGTCTCACATGGTGTTACCACCACCAGACTGGTAATAGCAGTGAGTATTTGGTAGGAATGGTTCTATAACTGTTGCCCATTTTTCACAGAAAAAAATACCAAAAGAATCCAGTAAGACTGAAAGATATATGCCCAAATAGATCCTTTCTGTTTTGTTTACCTTTTAGAGCTGTACTGATCAGGATATCCTGGGCTGCAACAGCACATTAAATTAGGAGATGAATCCTCATTTTTCATTACTGTAACATTTCATTACTAAAGCTCTTACAAGAGAGGAAAACAGAGCTTCTGCCTTTTGGTCTGATGTTAAATCTACCTCTTCTCCAATTACTGTTTGCTGTAGACAAAGAACTTGGGTTCTTAATCTTGACATTTTTATATGCAGCAATTTCTCCCCTGCAGGCTGTACTAAAACAGCCTTTCCCTCTTTTGTCTGATGATTTGAGGGATCTGCCCAAGCTCCAATGTGTTTTCTCCAGCCTGTTATTGCATCACAGTGCCGAGCTTTCCCAAAACCACATCAGCTTATCAAAACCACTCTTCAAGATCATTCTTGCAACCCACAGAAGTTACACCAATCCCATCTTTATATACTCCACATGGACACAGCATTAAGTTAAGTTTTCTCCAAATTAGAGCTTGGCCTTGACTTCCTGTTTCACCTTCAAACCCTCAGTGAGCAGAGCAAGCGTCCCAGCTCTGTCAGTTTGCTTTCTCTCATGCAGGAATTGTGCTTCCCTTCACTGGGGCTTCCCTTCCCAGCCAGAGAAGTCCAAGAGGATCTTTGCTCCAAGGTGGCAGAAATCACCTGAACTAAACCAGTCCAGATCCTCACAGATTCCTACCCCAGCATCCTGAGAGAGAAGGGCAACACCTTGAGCAGAAAACCTCTGCCAGAACTCTTTGCCAGTGGAGCCTCGTGCAGAGCCCCAAAGCTGTGCAGCACAGAGGCAGCTCTGGCCCAGCCCCAGCTCCCACAGCCACTTGCCGTTGTAGGGAGGGCCACTGTCCACGCTGCCCCCGTAGCCTTTGGAGTCACAGTAAGGGGGGGCCCAGCCTGCTCCACAGTGGCAGTTCCTGTTGTTGTTGCACACCTGTATTCCAAAACACAAACATTCACTGAGTTCCATTTCCATGCATTTAAATCTGCGTGCAGCAGCCACGACCTGTTCTGTCCCTTGTGCTGTTCAGCCCAGAGAATTTTACCCAGTAACTCCCAAATCTATTCCAAACAGTCCTTGGCCAGGCATCTCAAGATTTCACATGATTGAGCACACACTGCACTGTTCAAGAAGAGTTTCCAAGGATTAGCTATCCCAACGGCTTACACACCATGGCTTTCGCTTGGCTCTTATTTTTCTTTGTGAGATGCAGAGTCAAATTTCATTAGTAATACTGGAATTAGGAATTCTTGCCTGGCAGAGAGTTTTGTCAAAGATTTTTTTGACACTGCTACAAATTCTCTTGCTAGAGGCATTTTAAAGAGAGTTTCACAGTTTGACAAAAGAGAAATATAAAGTTACTAATCACCACTTTAAAACTTGCTGCCTCTCTTCCCTGCTTACCCCATGCCCGTGGCACTGCTTCTCCACGTCACAGTCGTAGTTCAGGACAGAGGCACTCACACACTGGAAGTGCCTGCAGATCTGGGGAACAGAGATGCACACAGATGAGGGATGATGGCATTTCAGTGCCCCCTTGCCTCCCCAGATCCCAGCTCGGGGCTCCACAGCCACGCTGTGCTTGCTGCCACAAAGCCTCACACACTCTCACTGATAATTCCAAACTCTGCAGAAACTCTGCTCCACAAAAGGCCTCTCAGCATGGGGCTGAGCTGGCACTGGAGCCTTTTGTCTCCATCTGAATGTAAAGGAACAGCAATTAAATTGTGCCCAGTAAGGACATGTGGAATGCACATTCCTCTGCTAGGGCTAAGCTTCTTCACTCTTTAGTTGGATTTTAATTGAAAGTTGTCTTCAAGGCATTTGTGTGGGCCTGGCTCTTCTTGCTCACTGACAGAGCAAAGATTTTGGCTCTCAACAAACTCAATTTCTTTCGCTTCACCTACAAATGAAAGGCTCATTAAATGTTTGATGCACATGCAGTGCAGTACTGGGCCGTGGGGGGAATCAATGGACTCATTTAGTTTTACATTAACTACAGGCATCAAAAAATAATGGTCATAACTATTCGTGAAACAATGCAGCTGAAAATTTTATTCCCATGAATACCCTGAATTATTACATTAGGGTATCATTTTTAAATTTTCAATTACCTTTCCATTACCACACTTGGTGCCTTCATTCACCATTCC
The DNA here is from genome assembly GCA_013396875.1 of Vireo altiloquus. Taxonomy (NCBI): domain Eukaryota; kingdom Metazoa; phylum Chordata; class Aves; order Passeriformes; family Vireonidae; genus Vireo; species Vireo altiloquus. Next base: position 151,044 of record VZRF01013459.1, read on the forward strand.
TGGGTCGGGGACATCAGAGCCCAGCTGGAAATCCACCCCCCAGCATGTGGTGCCTCTGATGGGAGTTTGGATAATCGCAGGCTTGATTCCAAACACGGGCATGGCTTTCACATTTTCACACTGCAGCTTCCCACACATGGCATTCCTACAACAGCAACACAGCAACACTGTAGTGACACTTGAATTTATTCTGAGAAGGAGACTACCATGTGTTTGATATGGTCTTTCTTTCTACTGGAAGATACTACTTGAAAACAAAATTGAGGTAACTCGACAAATAAAACTGAGCTGGGCTTCATTCCAGTGCTGCAAGAGTAGTTTATCCCTTCTTTCTGTAAGCTGTTGCAATCTCTACATTAAGGAAAACATGATGATTTGCTTCTCATCTTCCCATATGTGAACATTTAGGAAAAGCACAATCCTTGATGGAGATGTGGAACACACTCTCCTCACCACAGCCCTGCACCCACTCCAACATCCCAAACTGACACTACAGCACCCAAATTCAGATTCCCAATGACAGACTTCAGAACTTCCCAATGCTCTGAGCTCAACTCACCAGCTGGAACACTTCTTGTAGTCATGGCCATGGAAACCACAGTTGCCAAATCTGTCCCCTTTGGAATTCACTTCAGCAAAGCAAATGTTGGGGGCTGCTTTGGCCTCTGCAAACAACAGCAGAGAGAGGAGCCGTGTTACCCAGGCACAGAAACATCTCACACAGCATCTCCTGTACCCAGAGCAACTACCCTGCTACACCAAGGGTTTGCCATGCAGCAGCGAGCTTAGCAACTTGATCAAAACACTGAAGAGGTTACCACGACAGAATTACAAGGTTCCAAGTTTAAAAACAGAGAAAAACAGTTACTTAACTTGAGTCAGTTCTAGCATTTGATATTTCTTTACAGCCCTACAGAGCAAAAACCCCACTGTACCAAAAATTGTAAGTGCAATTAAGTTATTACCTGAATCCCCAGCACAGCACTAAGTGTAACATAGGAAGAATGCACAACCATTATGCTAAGCCACTACCAGCACTGCTTCAAAGCCTCTGCCAAAGCCAGCTGGTCTTTATCACAGAAAAGCAAGTAAATATATTAAATTATCTTGGTGTATTCTTTAGTTACATCTCTCAGAATGATTGTAACACTGTGCTCTCCCTTACTGGGGCCGAAGATGTCCTGGCACTGCGCGTCGTAGTACTGGCACACGCCGTTGTAGCAGTAAGCCTCCTGGTTGTGGCAGGGGTGCCCGTTCTGCACCGTGAAGTCAGGCTGGCAGAACTGCGAGCTGCCATTGCAGTACTCCGGGAGGTCACACTCGTTGGTACTCGCCCGACACTCGGTGCCTCCAGGAAGGAGCTGAGGAGAGAGAGGGGAGAGAAAACCTCATCGGGAAACAGGAACCTCACCCAGACACTGCACACCAGCCACGATGTGCCCCAAACCAGGGACTCGTCTGAAGCCCTCATGGGGACACACAGGACACGCAGCTCCCTCTCACAGATGCACTGACCAAGCCAATGCTCTCCTTTTCTCAGCTTCCCAACAACACTGGAGTCTCCTACCTGGCAGTTTTTGCAGCAGTCACCATAAGCACATTCAGCGCCTGATCGGAGCCTGCAGGTTCCTGGCTCGCAGCATGGATCACTTTCACATTCCTGAGGACAGAAGGGCTGTGAATGCCACAAAGTCCTCCCCTCTGTCTCTCCTCTCACTGAGAGAGAGGCACAAGGCTGCCCTGGCACCACTGGGAAGCACACAGCCACGCACCTTTGGAGAGCCACAGTCACACTCCTCCCCAGCATCCACCAGCCTGTTCCCGCAGTACGGCACGCTGTAGGTCTCGTCAGGCTTCGGAACGTTGAGCAGGCAGCTCCCACCTTTGTTGAGTGTCAGCTTCTCAAAGTCTTCTGCACTGCAACTGCTGAAGTTCCTCGATCCCCTGCAGGGGACAATTTGGGCTGAGCTTTACACTGAGCCAACCCACCAGCATCCCATGTGTGCAGAACAAGGGGAACGTTTTCTTTCCCCATTACAAGCACAACAGGACTCTTTGCAAAGGGAATTTGAAGGTGAAAGCAATCCATAAAAACAAATTATGTGGATGTGGATTTGCCTTCCCTTGGTCAGCTACTTACGATGCTCCAGAGCTCATAATGCAGCTGCTTGCCCCACAGTGACAGACTCGTTCATCATCGTGGTTCATCCCCAGGTTATGGCCGAGCTCGTGAGCCATGATGGATGCAAACATCTGGATACTGATTCTTCCAAACTGCACAGGAGGGACACAGAAGGCACTCAGAAGAGAGCTTATACTGACAAAGTCAGTGTTTACTTATGTGCCAAGGAGGCACTTTTGCCATTCTGTCTCTACATTATCAGGGTTCTCAGATCAACAGTGCCAGATTTCCAACCAAGTGCACGGAATTTGCTAAGCAATAAGAGCCCTCAGAGAAACCTCTCTGGGACACTACTCAACAACCTCCACTTTCCAGAGCAGCTGCAACATTAACACAAAAACTGGAACTCTCCACACCAGCCCAATTCTCTCGAAATGTGCAAATTCCAGCACTTCTGTCACTGGTCCAAAGAAACCAGATTGCTGTGACTGCCAGTTATCTGAGGCCAGCAGCTTGGTTCATTAATGCTCTGCAGTTCCACATGAAACATGCAGTGGAGCAGCACTGCTCAGTGCAGCAGGTCAGACAGCACAGGACAGAGAACACCCACAGCTCCCACACACTTTCGAGGCAGAGATGCTTGAAACAACAGAGAAATTCTCTGAGAAATCCTTTTGCACGAGTGCTTTACACTGAGCAGAGGGGAATCTGAGCAGAAGACTACAGAGAAGTTGTAATCAGGATATCCTGGAGGAGTCAGAAATTGTTGGGGACAAGATAAGAGCCCCACTAAGCCACTTCAGCTTTGTTATGAAAGATCTGTGCTTCTAGGAAGACTTCCAGAGTGCAAACTCTCATCTCAATCACATTCAGAGATCACTAAAGAAATCTCACCACATTAATGCCTCCTGCATGGCTCTTGGAGCACACTGTTCCCACATAGGCCATTCCAGCTGTGCCACCAAAACCCTTCTTCCTACAGTCATGGAGAGAAAGGAAAGGCCATCATCTGTCTGTACAGACACACAGAGCCCATGTCAGCACACCACTCCTGCCTGTGGGGCACAAATCCTGCTGCTCCTGCTTTCCACGGCTGACACAGGAGCACTGCCAGGAGCACTCCTACTGACTGCAGGCACAAATGCACCAGTTAAGCTTTTGCTTTCTGCTCCAGATTCCTTCGTTCTGTTAATTTAATACAAGTGTTTATGGAGAAAGTCAGCCTCTTCCACATCATCCCTCTGCATATAAAGAGCTCAATGGTCTACCCTTAAAATAATTTGGTTTAATTGGCTGTCATTTGCCTTTCTGGTATGGACAACTCCATGGATTTCTTCCTTTGTCAACTTCCTCCTCATTACTCTCTATTTTGTTCTTAGAGGTTAAGTGCCACAGCACAGTGCACCACATTTTACTTCATATAAAAGAACTTCTAAAATGAGTATTTCCTCAGACATTTGCCTCCATCACCAGCACACTGCTGCGTTGGGAGAGGAGGTCCCAGGCCAGAGGAAGGGGAGGGCAGACGGCACTGTGCTCACACCTCTGTCCCTTCCCTGCTCTGGGCAGTGACCTCCCAAGGCCTGCAGGAGCAGGAGGTGCTCCGGGGCACATCTCCTGGAACGGGGCAGGGAACAGCTCAGGAAGCTCCAGGCTTGCTTAAGGGAGCAGGGCCAGACAGATTAACATCCTGCAGGAAACTCAAACCACGTCACCACAACTTTGTCTCCACTAAAATGCAACTCTGCAATGAAACCCAACCTGTGAGAATGTGACAAAGGACTACCTGAGCCAAAGCTTTACATCACACAACACAGAACATTGTAGGACACTTGGGATGAGGAAAAGAAAGTGTTATTTAGCAATACATCTATCAGAGGACACCAAAATTAAGGAGCACAGAAACCTCCTTAGAAATGCTTAACTTGACTTGGAATGTTCTCACAAGACACAAACCCCTGCAGATTGCCTAGCTTTCCCTGCTCTCTGGAACACAGTGGCTCCTTCTGGCACTACAGCTGGAGCAGGCAGGAGCAGGATGAGCTCCCTGGGGTCAGGGGAGCAGCTGGACTCACAGCACAAACTGGGCACTGTCGTGTCTCCGCCGCAGAACAAGGTTCTTCTCTCGCCACTGCACAAAATTGGCCAGCACATCCCCAGCCCCCCCATCGGTGCTGATGATGTTCTCATGCTTCCAGATCTCCAGACCGACCAGCACGATGCGGATGTTCAACATAACGTACATCTGGGCAGAAAAAAGAGGAGAAATATTATTAATATCTTCAGACAAAAACAAGTGGCCTGGTGTTATAGATCTTATTGCAAGTATCCATCTCTTCTGTGTGGGTTTGACTCTTTTTTTACAGCTAGTACATAACTGGAACCACCAGAAGGGATTTTCTCTGTGACTTAGGCCTTCATCAGCTACAGTATCGATGCTTAAATGCCACACTGGCTACGTTTTAAGACAACACCAAACAGAAATAAAAAGAAGTCTCAATCCTGACAAATATCATGTGAAATAGTAGAGTTATAGACATGCTTTTTCTCTAACTTTTACATAGACACAAGAATTGCAGCCATCTGTCCTGTCACTCTCTGGATGTAGCACTGGTTGGAAGAGTTCCCTAAACTAATGCTCAAAGTGGATAAGTGCAGATGAATCCAGAGGTGAAAGAGCTTCCATGGGGATGCATTCCCCAAAGTGGTACCAGAACAGAGCCCCAGGTGCACATTTACAAAGGGCAGCAGCACACAGCATCCTCCTACTCACACTGTCCAGGAAGTTTGCCAGCTGCACCATGTGTTCTCTTACTTCTGTTTCACTCTTCCCAAAATCTTCAAACTGCAAGACAAAGAAACTTAGTGTCACAAAGAGAAGAGATAAAGACAACAGGTACAAAAAGGAACAGAACATTTGGCAGTAATGAAGCCTGAGGGCTTTCCAGGCCCTCTCCCGAGGAGAAAAAAAAGGGAAAGCCAGACACAGCTCCCACCTTTTCTTTATCCACAACTATGAACAGCTCCACGTATCTTGTCTGGTGCAGGACTGCTCTCTTTCTCTGGGGAAAAAAAAAAGTTTTAGACAACTTCAGACTTATTAATTCAAGTGTAAACAAAAAAAACCCCTCCTGACATTGTCAGATTTCACTTGATACCACCAGTGGTTTGAGACACACCCAAAGCACACGGTGCCAAACCCAAGCAGTGCAATCCAATGCAATGACAGCCTCTGCGTTTTACACTGAAACTCAGCTGCACAAAGACTTCCCTTGTTTCAAAAGCAAGGGACCTGTGCACAGGTTGCTTTGGAATGTCAGCACACACTTCTATAAAGGGGCAGAAAGATTCTACAAGCAAATGCCAACGATCTTGAAGTAAAACACAACATTTTTCATCCTCCTGCTTTCATTTCAATCTTGTTCCTGTACAGACAATCCTTGAAGGACGAGGGGGATCTTCACACCAAACTGCTACTGTGGTGCTGAGGAGGATGGAATAAACACGACAGTATTCTCCTGGCTCCTGATGCAGTACTTTGCTAACAAGCCCCTCCAAGAGGTTCATGTTCCTGCCCTTAAAAGTCCCCCCAAAAAGCCTAGGAATATTCTAACCCACCCCACCCTCACTGCCATGTGCAGAAGCAGGAGGAAACTGTGGCTGCTTTGGGGAAGGAATTGAGTTTTCCAGTAGCGCAGAAACCTCCCAAATCATAAACCTTTAGGTATGTGCTAAGTCCCAGAAAATCTGATAATCTGCTTCCCTACTCTTAAATGAACTCACAAAACCCATTATGGGGGACTGGGGAGGACTTACCCGCAGCAGCTGGGTCATACTGGCATGGAGATTTCCCTCTGCATGTTCCCCTTCCTGGCCTTCAGCAGTTACTCCACACGTTGTGGGCTCCTTCTTCACATTCTCCAGTCGATATAAAATGTGTTTAGAGCCAGAAGAGGAATCCATGGGCTCAATCCCATAGGTGACATTCCCTATTGTCACCAAACCCCTAAAACACGGCAGCGTGTGAGAAATCCAGGGCTAAGCACAGAGGACAGTTACTGGGAATTTTTACAGCTACACAAAGGAACAGTTATTGTTGGATAACCAAAGCCTGCCTGTACTCAGCTCTTGTGAGCCAGCACACCTAAATTCAGGCCTGGCAGCAGCCTTTCACTGAGTAGGGCCTTACAAATGCAGTAAATTAAATACCTCTTTAAAGCTCTGCAATGCCCCAGGAGTTACACCACAGGTCTTAGGCAGAAATGCTTCAGTTCAAATACTCTATTGTCACTCTGGTGCCTGACATGCCCCAGTGAAAAATCAATGGCACAGAACATATGGCAATTATCCCAAAGCAGAAAAAAATTCCATCAGACTTGAGGTATACAAGGTTTAGGGCCAATTTGGTGAAATTTGGAGACTAGTGTTCAACTTTCCATTTCTGCACTAGGTACAATTGTCATGACCATCGGGGCAAGTTGGAAAATGAGCCAAATGTGTATCGAAACCAACTTACTGCACCCCGAAAACAAACAGCATTAATAACTTATTTTATGGTATTTAAACATCTGTGGACTCCTAGAATAAAAGAGGCCACAGGACACCAAGGCAGCTCAGTGCAGGCAGTGACTCCCTGACTGGCCAAGGCACAGTTAAAAACAGCAGAATTGGGGTTTGGGCTCAGCAGCCCCAAGGTGACAGCCAGGACACAAAGGAGGAGTTGTGCTACCTGAGCCCCGAGCAGGTGCTGACAGCCACCAGGGAATCCAAGGTCCCCTCCACGTGTCCCTGGTAATGGCAGTGATCCTGGATGGGAGAACAAGGGTGCATCACACACGTGTTTCAGGCATTCCTGCACACCCAGGGCAGTCTCTGATCTGCCACTGACCAGCAGTGATCACAGCTCAAGAACACAAAATGTATTAAGTTAAATTTACCACAGCTGGATTTCTTAACTTGACCCAGGCTATCCCTCTCCTGTTCTGTCCTCCACCCTGCCTCAAATATTTTGAGGCCAGCCCCTCCCTACAAAGTTGGGTCAAATTACTCTTCAGTCTTCTGGCAAAAAGTTCTGGCTTGTCTGTCACCTCTGTGCAGCAGGAGAGGGACAACACCTGCTGTCCACACCAACCAGGGCTGCGCTGCCAGAGCGTTCTGCTGCCCAGGGCAGCCCTCAGCAGCCCTGACAGACGGAGTGCTTCACTCTGTACTCTGTACATACAGATTTTGGAAACTATGGGGAAAATACACTCCATTTTCTCTGGCAAGGGTTTTTTGGACATTGATATAATGGTCTATAATACAGATTCTGTCACCTGTTGCTCAACAAGGAATGCAGAAAGCACGGAGGGCATGTGCTAATCCTTCAGGGCCAGTGTGACTTCTGTGACCTCATGCAGAAAAAGCACTTTTCCCGTCAGAAAAAATGCAGAAAAAGCACCTTCCTAACCAATCCCTTTTATCTAGGAAGCAAACAGTCATTTGAGTCAGGTGCTCTATTTTCAAGAACAAGATCCCATGAATCATGTATGACTAATGCTTCCCCTTTCAAAGGAACAACACTGATCCCTAAGAGTGATGCCATTAGGGAAGCTCTCATGCATTTTGTATCACACAACCTGCTTTTAACTCTACATTTTCAAAGGCAACATGCCAGGCAGCCTGCTCGTACAGGAAGAGGGCTGCAAGCACTCTGACACTCCACAGATCACATCCCTCTCAAAGCTTCTTCAGACCTCATCTCACCCATCCAGGCCAGCAGCTCCCAGGACCAACAGCCAGTCCAGCTGAAGGAATGGGCCAGTGGCTGACAGCTCAGGGGACACATCTGGCAGCTCATTGTGTGTAAAAGCAAAAGCAAAGCTGCCTGTTCAGTGCCCAGAGCACCCAGCACTGCCCTGCAAAGGCAGCAGAGGCCAGCAGTGACACCAGCCTGACCTGGGCCGTGAGACAAGGGCAGGACCACCCCAGCAATGAGACACCAACACTGCCTTTCAGAGAAGAGCAGCTTTTAATGAGACAGCAACCACCTCCAGATCAGAAGGTGGAGGTCTCTTACGGGTTAGATCCTCATCCAAAATTAAGGATTCTCTCCAGGAAGAGGGCAGTTGGTTCTGAAGGTGGCCCAGTAGAAAATACAATTCTCCTTTTGTAATCCCGACTCCCTCATTCTACACATGCTCAGGGTTCCAGTCACCTTCAGTGAGGGTATGAATAGAGAGAAATCCTACCTGGACATCTGGATATTCCAATTGCAACTTCCCCTCCTTGTCATAGGTATAAACTGTGAAGTCTTTGGGCAGCAGTTCTCTGCAAAGAAAGGGGAGAAGGAATACAAGAGGAATTTCACAAAGTGACTGTGACACTGGAGCAGAACATAGTCCTAATCAAAAGTGTGACAAATAGGTAAATTGCAATTAAATAAGGAAACATTCAAAAGGAAAACCCTCCAAAACTAACAAAGAAATTGTATATTTTCACAGCAAAATTCAAGAGACCAGAATGGTAGAACTGCTAATAAATCAAACCAACCACCTCACCTCAGAGAGTAGAACAAGCAGCAAAATCCATTAAACTGTGCTAAAAGCCTGTTTCCAAGCAGGAAAAAAAAAAAATTCTAGCCCTCAGTCCGCTGCATATGCCTTCTCTTCCCCAGTTTAGGGAGGAAGTGCATTGGGAAAGTCTCCCACGACTAAGACTGATGTGGTGCAGCTAAATTCCCATGTTCTGAGGGTCAGGACCTTGGCAAGTGGTGGCTGGAGCTTCCCAAGGGCTTGTCCAGTTGTGTCTCTGTCACAAGGGCAGCTTGGAGCAGCAGCAGCCTGGTAAATGGCCACGTGCTGGTGCTGCAAGAGGCCCTTCAACTCCAGCCAGACAGCATCTATCTACATCGGCTGAGTCCTCAGCATTCAGACCTTGGATAGCAAGTCAGGTTCCTCATTTATTAGCATCCTTGTGCTACTGAGACAGGAAAACCCACAAAACTAAAACAATAAACAAAATCCAGACAAAAGTGAAAATATTTACTTGAAATCCAGCTCAGCTTGTTTATTTTTAGCTGTGAATGGAAAGAGTTGTAGATTCCCTGGGTCTCCTTGGAGTAATCTGCAGCTTCCTGCTCTGAAGGGGCTTCCCTAGGGCTGCAGGGACCAAAAACCATCTCTGGCTGATAGCCAGGGCTCTAGGACTCAATCTCTTCCCGTTTTGCAGAGCTGGGATGTACCTGCACTTCCCACACAGCAGCCCAGGATTCCAAACTCATGTGCTACCCTGCCAGTTTGTCATCTGGACACAACAGTTCGAATAATTTAATAATTTAAAGAAATTAATTACTTACTTGTTCTTTTCCAGATGAATCATGTATTCTTTTCCCTCAATCTCAACAGCATATGACACCTTGTCCTGAATATAAAGAAAGGTACATTTTACTCATGTTAATGAATAAAACATTCTTTGAAACCAAGAAAGGTGGATGAGCCTGAAATTTATTTTATACTTGTCCCTGCCTCCAGAACCCAACATCCCTACCTGTGTGACTGGGGAAAAGTCACATGAAAGAAATGGTTTCAAAATAGAACTGTGGTTTTCTTATTTTTTCCTTCTAAAACTTCCACAGAAAAGTTCTGAGTCAGAGCCAGAAAAGGACAGCACAGCTTTTTTACTGACTGTTTACAGTGAGGCAGTGCCTCCCCAGCCTCGGGGCAGCCAAGTGCCCAGTGGTACCTGTGCTGAGGAGCTGTTGGAAGCCTCTCGCCGCTCTCTCCCCAATCTCTGCGGAGTTACAACTTCGTAGGAAGAGAGCAGGGAAATCTCCTGGAAACCTGGAAAGCAGAACAGAAACACTGGCTACAGGAAGAAAGCAATCAAGGGGAGGAGGCACAAGGAAGAAAACATTACTTCAGGAAAGTCCACACACAGAAGAGCACAGAGCAAACCTCAGAGCAAAGCACACTTGGATTGCCTTGCAAGGGTCAGAGAAAACAACACAAACAGCGGAGAAGACACCAATTTTTCTAGAAAGTTTAAAACTGAAATCTTCACTTTCCAATTACTGTCTTACCAGTACCCACCTCATACACCACCACTCCTCATCAGCAGGAATCAGCATTTAAAGCAGATCAGCACGGCAAGAACTCGCTCAAGGACATGTGGTGTCAAACCAGGAGTCCTGTGCTGCAAAGCTGCACCTCTGCCCAGGAGCTCCAGCAGCTCCTGTGCTCCCCACGGCACAGCTCAGCCGAACTCCTGACCTGAGGCTGCTGCTGCTATTCATTATGCTCTTAGAGAGCCCTCAAGGGCCTCATCAAAACAACTGAGGTGAGACAAATCCCCACAACAAAGCAGCCGTCACAGATCCCTTTGTATATAATTTGCGTATGCAGCATCAGACAGATCCCCTGAACCTAACAAGTCCACAGTCCAAGCTTCCTTCAGCAGTTTTTGGAAGCGACTGTTTTATATTAACTGTGTAAACAACAATAAATTGTGCATGCAAATTACTTTTCCCATCAGTGGAGGCATCTGCCAGTGCCTGGCTCGGAGCCGCTTGCCCAGGAAGGAGGAGGTTGGCCAGCCCAGATCTCAGGCACGATCCAGAGAAATGGTTTTCCTGGCTCATGGCAAGGGAACCAATGAGCTCATCAGAGGAGTCTGAGCTTCCCAGCAAAGGTAGGGGGAAGGGAGCAGTTATCCTCACTGTCTGTCTCCAGAAATCATCACCACATCTGGGGCAGTGTTTGGTGTCCAAGATCCTCCAAAACGTCTCAGGTGGGACTGGGATGCTGCATGCAGCTCAAACCAGCCCTCCTGAGCGGGGATGGGGCACTGCAGCAATCCTCTCTCTGCATTTGTCATTTCCAGCTGCACACTCGTAGCCAGCCCCGAGCTCTTGCAGGTCACTGCTCTGCACCTGCTCCTTCCCTGCTGCCATTCCCACACGCCCGGGGATGGGGATCAGACACTTGGGCCACGCTCGGGAGGCTCTCGAGGCACAGGTTACACAAACAGCAGGACACAGCCAACCTTCGCAGTGCTTGGAATACAACACATTTGCTCAAGAGCAGCTTGGAAGCAGAAGACAAATAAGTGAATCATCACATGAAGCAGAACTGGGAGGGATTTCTGGGAAGAGTACAACTCCAAGAGGATCCTCTTAGAGCAATGGCACTAAAAGGCCAATTTTCAACTCTCTGAATGCTCTGAGCGTTCTCTCCCCACTTTCTGCCCTCCTTCCCACCCTTCACCTGTTTCCATGCCGAGTGTCCTGTGCAGCATTGCACACATCACCAGCAACCCTCAAAGAGGGCACAGAGTAGTTCGACAAAAATCCAACCAAAGGGACAAGCACAGCCGAGCACAAAGCCAACCCTGCTCCCACATCTTTCTCCTACAAGGGCCAGGTACAGTTTGAAATAAATTTTTCAGCAAGTTACAGGAGTTTTAGTCCTCAGGTACTTTCTGCCACTGGCCAAGGCAGCTGCTGGAGCTGTACCACGTCACTGCTGAGAACGTGACGAGCTAATGATCCATTTCCGGGTTGAGATTTTGTTCCCAAACAGAAAAACACAATTGCATCCATGACCATATTTATCTCATCTCATCTCATTAAAGGTTGCCATTAATTACCAAGCATCAAAGACAACTAGGAAGATGTGAATCATCTTCCCCTCCCTGCCCCAAACGCACCATAGGAATTCCATGCACGCTCCATGGCATGTGGGAGCTTGAAAACCATTGAACACATCGCAGCCATAACGGCTCTCCAGGCACTGGGGGTGTTCAGAAAAGTGTTCTGGGGGTGCCTGACAGGCAAGATCTGTGCTCAGCAAAGGTCAAACGGCCTCCCCTGCCCTGCTAGAGCTTGGCATGGCCATGGGTCATTGGCTCAGTTACAGAATCGCAGCACACAGCTACATCCACCTACACTCACACTTCCCCTCAATTATCATCCTTCCTGAGCTGTGACTCCTTCCCAAGCCTAGCAAAGGAAGGTCAAAGATATGCTCCTCAAAGGAAGGAAAAAAAAAAAAAAAAAAGGAAGTTCAGACAATGGCCTATTACACCACAAAACAAGCTAATTTCATAAAAAACTCATCAGCATGTGAGCAGGTCAGCAGCTAATAGCACAACTCATTAAGTTAACTGTGGTTATCATCAATTGATTACGATTAATAGCTGAGGTCAGCTGCTCCAGTCATTCCACACTTTGGCAGGGGATTGCTCACCAGAAGTGCCAAAAGCATCACACACATCCAGCCTCAGGGTCCTGGGCAGGACAGTGCCACAGGGAGCATCTCCACCGAGCATCCCTGATCCTCACTAATCAGCTCATTGTGCTTCAAGCTGTACCTCCAATCCCCAAAGGAGGTGAACCATTCACTCCTTCTCTGGCTCCAAATCTTTAGATTTCCAGTGTGCTTTCCTGCAGCTAAGGAACATCAGTAACACCTCTGCCTGTTCACATCAGGCTGTTCTGGCTACACTCTCCAGTCAGAAATAGAACTGTCCCACAAAAGCACCTGGAACAGAACACAAGCAGGGCACATGTGCTTTGTGTGTTTATGGACCTCCACAGGTTAATCTCCCCTTCAAAACAGACAGCACACGTGTGATTCACTTGTCATTTAACTTTTGCACTCATTTCCTTTCCTGCTAACAGGCTCCAGCTCCCTATTTTTCACCCTCTCATACTAGTACAGACAATCATTTCCACCTCACCAGAACACTTTGCACCATCCTTCCAAAGCCACTTATTTCTGGCAGATACTTCTCTCATGCTCACATCATTGGGATTGTTATCCCTGTCTGAGCCTGAATCCCATCTGACTGGGAGGTACCAGCTGCCAGCTCAGTCTGCATTCTCCATATCCTATTTTCAGAGTCATACAGGAGTTTGCCAAGCAGTGTCTGAGGAGAAACTTCCATGACCTGACTTACTCATGTATGTCCTTCAAAACAACAGAGCCACCACTGCTGGTGGATTTCTCCAAGCAATGACACACCAGGAAAAGCAATTTTTTTGTGTGCTTGACTCTTGCACTAAGGCCACAGTAGAAGTAGGATTTACTCCTTGGACTACTGCAAGCAAAAACCTCTTTCACTATGCAAATATTATCCAAGTCCACTTAAAAATGTTTAGAGGTTTATACACAACACGAAGATAACAAGTCTTCTGCTAGATGTAGGAATGTTTTCTGTGGAGCCAGCAGCTCCAGCTGCTCCCATACCTCAAAGGCTAGAGAGTGCCTCGGTGGTGCTTCATCTTCAAAACACCTGGGAACATCTGGCCAGCTGTTCTTCTACAGGGCTCCTTGGGACTCTTCTTTCCATCTCTCCCTCCCTGCTCTCAGCCTTCAGACCTGCTGGGTCTCTTGCTGTGCTGGTGCCTTTCAGAAGGCAGGAAGAGATGAACAACCACCACAGCAAGGGAAGCAAATTCATCTACTCAACGTATAGCTCACCTGGAATATCTGCATACCATTAAACCTGGTCAGAACAGTCCATGAAGTTTCCTTCAGTATTTCACTGAGGATGTTGGATGTCGATCAGGTTATGGAGCTCTTCCACAGAAATATTTCCTAGAAAATTCTTACTCCCCCTTGCTGAAATCCAGACCTATGCTGTAAGTGTTTCCTGTCTAGACTCTCCCCATTCCTTCTGCCCTTCCTAAAGCCTAATTTGTCTGCAGGACAACAGCTCCCCTTGTCCCACAAAAGGGACTGTCTCGTGTGTCCACTGGCATTGCCACACCGTGCTCTGCACCTCGGAACCTCCTCACAAGGTAAAGCCATGCTATCCTCTGGAGCAAGATGAGCAATCTCACCAGGACACCTTTCCTGTGGGTCACTTCCACTCCTGACAGCGAGCCCACGGACAGGAGCTGAGCTGAGCCCACTCACTTCCTCCCCATCTCACCAGCTGTGAGTGTCAGCTCTGCTTACCCGTGGGAACCTTCTCTAAAGTCAGCAAGGGAGACATTGCTGGCTTCACATTTGGCCACCAAAGGGAACTGTAAAATGCACATTCTTATAATTTTTTTTTAATTTTAGCTTGATAAATAATAATGATAAAGACATGTAGAAATTCCAAAGTCATGGTTCAAACTTCCTTTTTCCAAAAGAAAGGCACTGCAAGAGGCAACGTTAGCTACACTGAAATGCCTTTCCTCTCTTTCCTTTTCACACAGAGGAAATAACCACAGACCCCCTCTTTGCTGAATGATTGTCCCAGATTTGTTGCAATATGGGTGAGGCAGTGCTGTGTTTTCTGTGATCTGAACAAAAGAATTATCTCAACCAAACACCCTATCTGCCCAGAAATTTAAACCCAAGCATTTAGACACTTCAAGAATTGTGGCCAAGCCTGGCTGGAACATCCTGGTGTGTGTATGACACCAAGTATCGAGAAAGAGATGAAGTAGCACAAAACAGCCTCTGCCTGTGAATTTTTCTGAATTCATACAGTCAAATGGACACAAATAGGAGAGGAAAAGCCACACACACAAATCCCTTAAGGCTACACATCACCATGTGATTATGGTCATTCAGGAATTTTCAATTAATGGTTTCTGGTAACACTTCACTTCTGCCTTACATCCCTCTGTGTGTCAAAATCACTTACATTCTAGTCCAAAAGTTGGAGGCTTCTACCCTCTCCTTCATTCTCATACCTCAGGCAAAGGAGGTTAATTCTATTCCACGGCAGGCTTGGCATTAACGGCTGGGACAGAGACTTCCAAAGGCAGAGAAGGACATTACCATCAACCACCAGGAACTAGCACCAGTGTTTCTTCCCTACAGGCAGGAACTAAAACCTTATTCCTCAAAACACCAACCACTCCACAGGAAGCACAAGCACCTGGTACCTCAGAGATGTGTAATTTCAGACTTCACTCCTCGGCCTCCAGTCAGGCAGCTCCCAACTTGGTGCGCTGCCTCCACCACCAGCCACCTCTCAAAGCTGTTTTCACCTCACACAGCTCAAACACCCTCCAGCAATCACACAGCAAGCGAGAGGAAGAGATTCCGGCACAGAATCCCTCAGGGAGAGGCACACACCACATTAGCACTGTCCTCAGCATGAAGCACCAGTATCAAGCTGTATATTCCTCAGTTGGGAAGACCTGACTATAAAAACATGCAAATAATGACAATCACGAAAGTTTTACACAGTGCACATGTCCCTTCAGGACGGGGAAACAACGTCAGAGGAGACATTTCTGCCATGTCTGCACAGCCTTGAATCAGCACCGTAAGAGCATATAAACAGAACCACCTCAATTCACAAAGTCCCTAAGGAAGCACAGGACCAACTCCTTAAGAGCCACGCAGAACGATGGCACTGAGTCCTGCCCTACCTCCCCGGGGACAGCAGCCTGCGGGGCCCTGCCCCGTGCCCGAGGGCACCTGCCAGGTGAGGCAGGGCAACCTCTGCGGGCTTTGCTTTGCCTGCTGCTCCGTGAGAGCCGGGCAGGGCTCCCGGCGAGCGCACGGCCGTACCTGGCACGGGAGGAGTGGGGAGCAAAGGGCCCGCGGGACACCTGCGAACTCGGGAAGGTGCGAGGGGACCCGAGGGGACCCGAGGTCACCTCCGGGATCACCTCCAGGATCACCGCCGGGATCGCCTCCTCGTCCGGAGCTCCAGGGTCCGGACAGCCATCCCCAGCCGTGCCAGGCCCTCCGCAGCATCCCCGAGCAGGAGCAGGGTGGCACAGACGATGCTGGGCTGCCACCCCCCCGGGACCACCGCGGGGCACACGGGGACAGCGGGCAGGGCCCCCCGCTCCGGGAAGGCCTGGGGGGGCTCTGCCCCACCTGCCACCCTCCGAGGGCAGGGCAGGGGAAGCGGCTGCCCAACCCTCCCCAGATGGCCGCGGGGAGGGGTGACAAGGGGGGGCCCGACCTTCCGGAGGGGCCGGGGAAGGGGGAACGGCGCTGTCCGGGAATGGGAACCGGGGGCCGAGAGGGGTGCGGGCGGCAGGCCCGGCCCGGCCCCGCGCACTCACCCGCGGGCTGCCCGGGCGCGGCCGGCGGCGGCAGGAGGAAGATGAGGAAGAGGAGGAGGCGGCAGAGGCAGCTCCAGGCCCGGGCCATGACACTCCCTGCCCGCATCGCCCCTCCCGTGGGGCGCTGGGTCCGGCCGGCGGCCCCGCGGCCTTATGGAGCCGGGCCGGGGCCTGCGCTGAGCTGCACCGCCCCGGGGCGGAGCCGTCCGTCCGTCCGCCCCGGCCGAGCGCTCCGAGCGCCCCGCACGGCATCAGCCCGAGCGCTCCGACCGCCCCGCACAGCCCCGCACGGCCCCCGCCCGAGCGCTCCGATCCGCCCCGCACAGCCCCGCACAGCCCCGCACCGCCCCGGCCCGAGCGCTCCGACCGCCCCGACCGCCCCGCATAGCTCCGCACAGCCCCGCACAGGCCTTGGTATATCGTCCTGCTCCGCCAGGGGCCCATGGACAACCTGTCAGGGCATCTCTGGACCTCTGCGTCATCCTCCAGAAAAATCAGGAACAAACGCGTGGCAAACCCATCACGTTATGAGCAAGTAATGGCAAAGTGGCACAACGTGCAGTCTAAAAGAGCCCAGAAAAACACAACAATGGGGGAATCCATCTCCATCCCCTACACAGCTCTTGAGTCAGGGAGTAAAGAGCTTGGGAATGCCCAGTCAGTGCTTGGGCATTACCCAAGATACAGGAGGCTCCTCATGGATTATGGAAATAGCATGGATCACACACGGACACCTCTGTGCACTGTACAAATAATGCACAAACATGAATCATCCTGTGGTTCCTGCCTGAGGGGCATGATATTCCCAGGTTCAGACAAGAGCCACATGCATGTCCCTTGGCTTCTCCTGTCACTCAGCACCACTGCTGCAGCTCTGCGATACAGGGAACTGTAAACACACCTCAAGGCTCCACACACGCTGGGACAGCTAGGGCAGCTTCTGAGCAACACGTTCGGGTCCAATGGAGTCCCCGCTCATCTGCTCAGCCGGGGGAGCACACTTGGGACACCCACATCCAGCAGGCACAGCGGGAGGTGCTCTGGGAGAAGAACCAGGTAAAACCAACCAAGAAATCCTGGAGGTCTGCAGTGTCTGAAACCACAGATGAGACCTCGGAGCCGAGCACTGGATTAGAGCTGTTCGCTGGCTCCAGCACGGACTTTGTGACTAGAATAACGCACATTGAGAAAACCCAATGCAGTGAGATTTTCTGACATCCAAATACAGGCATTTTGTCCCTCCGATGGCTGAGATAGGAGCGGTTCTCCCTTAGACCGACACAAAGGGCAAGCACGGAGAACGGCTCAGTGGACTCCATTTACGATGGAAAAGAGCACAAATGCACCCGAACCTGGGCTGCCTCCCCTTCCCACAGGGTGAGCTGGTACTGGGGGGAGCCGCGCAGCACAGCGGCCAGCCCGGACGGAGTCAGTCGCTGATGTGGTCGCTGCGCTGCCCCGCTGCCCGGTACCGGCAGCACAGAGCCCTGAGAGCCTTTCTCCGGTGCTGAGGGTGCCTCTCTTTTCGGGGAGGGTGCCCGCTTTGCAAGCGAGCGTGCCGGCTTTTCGGGGAGGGTGCACAGCTTTGCGCCGTCGGGGCCGCGCTGGAGGCGGAGCGGTCCCGGGAGCGCGCCCCGAGCGCCGCAGAGCCCGCGCGCTGCACCAGCGCCCCGCCCCCGCCTTCGCCCATTGGCCGCCAGCTCTCCCCGACAGCCAATCGTCTCCTCGCCTGGCGTACCCGCCCTCCGCCACGCCCCTC
>VZRF01013459.1:169688-195301 GCA_013396875.1 Vireo altiloquus
CCAGGGGCCCATGGACAACCTGTCAGGGCATCTCTGGACCTCTGCGTCATCCTCCAGAAAAATCAGGAACAAACGCGTGGCAAACCCATCACGTTATGAGCAAGTAATGGCAAAGTGGCACAACGTGCAGTCTAAAGGAGCCCAGAAAAACACAACAATGGGGGAATCCATCTCCATCCCCTACACAGCTCTTGAGTCAGGGAGTAAAGAGCTTGGGAATGCCCAGTCAGTGCTTGGGCATTACCCAAGATACAGGAGGCTCCTCATGGATTATGGAAATAGCATGGATCACACACGGACACCTCTGTGCACTGTACAAATAATGCACAAACATGAATCATCCTGTGGTTCCTGCCTGAGGGGCATGAACAAGGTTCAGACAAGAGCCACATCCATGTCCCTTGGCTTCTCCTGTCACTCAGCACCACTGCTGCAGCTCTGCGATACAAGGAACTGTGAACACACCTCAAGGCTCCACACACGCTGGGACAGCTAGGGCAGCTTCTGAGCAACACGTTCGGGTCCAATGGAGTCCCCGCTCATCTGCTCAGCCGGGGGAGCACACTTGGGACACCCACATCCAGCAGGCACAGCGGGAGGTGCTCTGGGAGAAGAACCAGGTAAAACCAACCAAGAAATCCTGGAGGTCTGCAGTGTCTGAAACCACAGATGAGACCTCGGAGCCGAGCACTGGATTAGAGCTGTTCGCTGGCTCCAGCACGGACTTTGTGACTAGAATAACGCACATTGAGAAAACCCAATGCAGTGAGATTTTCTGACATCCAAATACAGGCATTTTGTCCCTCCGATGGCTGAGATAGGAGCGGTTCTCCCTTAGACCGACACAAAGGGCAAGCACGGAGAACGGCTCAGTGGACTCCATTTACGATGGAAAAGAGCACAAATGCACCCGAACCTGGGCTGCCTCCCCTTCCCACAGGGTGAGCTGGTACTGGGGGGAGCCGCGCAGCACAGCGGCCAGCCCGGACGGAGTCAGTCGCTGATGTGGTCGCTGCGCTGCCCCGCTGCCCGGTACCGGCAGCACAGAGCCCTGAGAGCCTTTCTCCGGTGCTCAGGGTGCCTCGCTTTTCGGGGAGGGTGCCCCGCGTTTCGGGGGAGGGTGCCCCGCCTTTCGGGGGAGGGTGCCCCGCTTTGCCGGGGAGGGTGCCCCGCGTTTCGGAGAGGGTGCCCCGCTTTGCGGGGGAGGGTGCACAGCTTTGCGCCGTCGGGGCCGCGCTGGAGGCGGAGCGGTCCCGGGAGCGCGCCCCGAGCGCCGCAGAGCCCGCGCGCTGCACCAGCGCCCCGCCCCCGCCTTCGCCCATTGGCCGCCAGCTCTCCCCGACAGCCAATCGTCTCCTCGCCTGGCGTACCCGCCCTCCGCCACGCCCCTCNGCAGGGGCACCCGGCCGCCCTCACGAGCCGCTCGTTCCCCGCAGCCCCGATGAGTTCGTGGAGTGCGAGGAGCCGGTGGACCACGGCGGGAACGCCACGGCACAGCAGGAGCTGGGCCACGGCTGCGTGAAGGTGAGGGCGGGGCAGGGGGGCGGCCCCAGCGCCGGCACCCCCGGGCCCGCCGGGCGCTGAGCGCTGCCCCCGCCGCAGTTCGGCGGACAGGCCCACGGCGAGGTGGATCACACGCGGGTGCAGTGCCGAGCGCTGGACGGCATCGAGTGCGCCGAGCCGCGGAGCTTCCTGCGGGGCAGCCGGCCCTGTGTCAAGTAGGAGAGTCCCTGTCCCCCCCCCGGGAGGAGCAGGGCTGGCCGGCGGGGAAGGGAAGGCCGACACGCCCTGACCCCCTGCCTCTTCCCTCGCAGGTACACGGGACACTACTTCATCACCACTCTGCTCTACTCCTTCTTCCTGGGCTGCTTCGGCGTGGATCGGTTCTGCCTGGGCCACACCGGCACGGCCGTGGGGAAGCTGCTGACCCTGGGGGGCCTTGGCATCTGGTGGTTTGTGGATCTGATTCTGCTCATCACCGGCGGGCTGATGCCCAGCGATGGCAGCAACTGGTGCACCGTGTACTGAGGAGGGGCAGGGCTGGCACTCTCCTGGGTGCTCCTGCTCCACCTGGGCTCTGCCTGGCACAACCTGGACTTACAGAACTGTAACTCAGCCTGCAGAACAGTTACTCTTGATAATGACTCTGTACCAGCCTTGGACACAAAGTTGTTGAGGATATATTTTGCTTGTTTAAAGTAATCTGGCTTCCGGCTGCACATAGTGACAACTTAAGAAATCAGACCTTGCAAACGCAGGGGGTCAAACAAACGTTAATAAAATCTGGAAGAAGCTGACTCCATGTACTTTGGGGATTAGTAGAGTCACAGCCACACAGATGAAGGCCACAGGCTCATGGTCCAGCCCTGAGCCCCCCTGGGCAGCTCATTAATGCAGAGTCTTGAGCCCTGGTTACCCTGGGGTCATGGGCCACCCAGCCAGGGGACCCAGGCCCAAGGCCAGAGCCTTTCAGGCCGAGTAACCTCTTTTAAAGGGACTTGGTGGCAAAGCCATGAGCTCTGTTCTGCACTGTTAACACTCTGTTCACTCCTTCAGGGGAATATGGATTAGATTTGGTAAAACCTGCACCTTCTAGAGAATGTTACTTTCCCCACTCTTGCAGGTGGGGAACTCAGAGCTCTCTAAAGCAGCACTTGTGACTCATCCATGACAGGGTTCATTTCTCCCCAGAGCTGTTGAGAACATCTGGGAGCAGTCAGGGAGCTGGGAAAGGGCCAGAGTTGCCAAGGGGCAGCTCCTGTCTGTGTGCCAGGCACTCCTCTGGCTCCAGCCCCAGCACGGAGCACCTGCAGCACCCAAAGGGTGCAAGAACTTCACACCCGAAAGAGGAAGCTCCAACAGCTGCAGGTTAAAAACTTACCAAGCTGAATAAAACGGGAAAAGGAAGCTGCAGCAAGTCCCAGCCAGAGCCAGACACAAAATCTGTGTATGCAAATGTCCAGTCACGTTTGAGATCAAACAGCAAACACACACTCCCTGGTGGGGACAGCACTGAACCCCCCCAGCAACCTTTACCCAAAATATAGTGCAAATGGACAGCCTGGGAAGGTAATTGGGATTTCCTTCTTTATTTAAAAACACTGGGGAGAAAGGGCATTCCAGCATTTACAGGCGAGGGGTGGGAGGCAGGTGGCCCCGGGAGCCATGGAGCATGGCCCACGCGGGGCCCAGCCCTAAGAGCACTTGAAATCCTCAGCCAGCACTTCCAGAAACATCTGGAACCACACGGGAATGTCCCTGAGAACAGAGCAAACCCCTCTCTCTGTCCCCACAAGGCAGCCCAGCTCTGCAGCACCCCCATAAAGCCCCAGAGCAGCTCTGGGGGGAGGTGTCCATCCCACTCCTGAGCCAGGGATGGACGCAGAGCCCAGGGGAAACCAGTCTGCTTTTAATTAGCACAAAGCTCCATCGAGGTCTGGCTGCATCCACCCAGTCCTTTGGAATGGGAGGGAAATCCCTCCCTCCCAACACCATGGACAGCCAGGGAGCCCAGCTGAGCTCCACACTCGTTTGAACCTCACCTCCAGCCTTTGTGCTGTCCTGGGGATGCAGGAGGGTGGGAATGAGCAAGAGGAATGTTGCAATAGTGTGGCAGCCACAGGTAGTTTCTGGTCCTGGATAATTAGCCTTAATTGTGCAACAAGCCTCTGCTTTACCATCCCAGGCCTGAGGAAACCCTGCAATTATCAAGCACCAGGAATACTCGGGACTCTGTGCTTCCAAGGCCTTGCACAAAGGAATCATCATCCCTTTGCATTCCCTGCTCTCCAAAAGTGAGGTCAGAGCTGTTACCGAATGCTGTGACTCTCTGATGGATGGGCTTACCAAACTACTAAAACATTCTTGAAACACTGTTAGGAGCCAAACAGCAAGTCAGCCTAAAAAAATGAAAGGTTTCAAGCTCTAGTGCAAATAAAGCAAAAAGGAGCAGAAAAAGGAACAGCAGGATCTAGGTTGCTACAATTAAATATTAACACTCGCCCTGTACCGTTTGCATCGATTCCCACTCATTTTCACGGTCTCTGTTCTCCAGCACCTCCACACAATCCCCTTTGAGACCCTCTTGCCCCTGAACTTGGGGGACTCCATTCCTGCCTCCCCCAGCTGCACCAAGGCTCCTTTCCTGTGCCCACTCCGAAGCAGCCTCGCTGGTCCCACAGGGGCTGCGGCAGGAAGGTACAATTTGAATCATGTTAAGATCAGTCAAGCTAATCAAGGCTCAGAGCTCGACCTCAGGCTGAGGCACAGCTGTCAAACAGCTGGAGGCCCCAAAAGGGCTGGGACAAACCACATGTTCTGCTCCTAGGGAACACACTGGGCTGAGTTTGCAGAGCAGAGGATGTGTTGTGGCCAGGGAAGTGAAAGGGAAGCTGAGTTCTCGCTCGGCTCCCGGGGATTGCACACACTTGCGGGGCGAAGGTATCAGACAATCTCTGTGCCGAGGGAACACCTGGATTTTCTACACACTATTTATCACACCTACAGGAGCTCATTTGGTTATGGAAATGACGATTCACATTGCTCTAGAAACTCCTGCTGGTTTCCATCTCGGGCAGGCAGTGGGTGAGTTGGCTGGACAAGTCTGCCCAGTTCCATCGGTACTGGGAGCTTTCTGCTAAAAGCCCTTCACCATCTGGCACGGCTCCCTGTGCCCAGGTGTGCCCGGTGCCAAACTGACATCATACCTGAGGATGCTCCCACCTGGGAGCCACCATCGCTCCGACTGCCTGCCATGGCTCAGGAAGTACCAAAAAGCCTCGGAGGGGCTGAGCACCTGCCCAGGCCAGGGCTCAACAGGAGCCACAGGTATAAAAAGACAATTAAAAGCCAGCAGATTGCTGATAAACCCTTTTGTGGGCAGCTGGAAGAGCCTCTGAGGGAAGGTCAGACCTCTGAAGAGGTCTCTGAGGGAGTAAGTCACTGCAAGGGGGAGCTGCAGCGAGCCCCGTGTGGGCAGCTGGAGTCTCCCACCCTGCCCTGGGGAGTCTGAGCAGCATCTAAGGGGAGAGAAACATTTTTCAAACAAGAAAGGCCACACTCTCCCTCATGCCTGCAAGACCTCCTGCCACTTCCTGCAGACGTGGTTTGGGGGGGAAATGATGCAGTTGCAGAAGATGTCTCCTCATACAGGTCCCCAGCATCTCCTGCCCTGCACAGCGAACGCCAGCAGTGCCTGGAAGCACCTTCCAAGACGTGGAACCACTGGGGCCAAGCGTGGGCAGGAGCAGGCAGGGACCCCGCTGCTCCCTGTGGAGCACGGCACCGGGATGTGGGTCCAGACGGATCCTGCAGCGCAGGAAGGGCTGTGGCGGAGGGAAGGGACCGCCTCGCACAGCCCAGACCGCCCCGCAGGGAGCCCCGGGGGCCGGGGGTGGCTCGGTGCCCGGTCAGACGTCGGAGGTCCGGATACTTTCATCATCCAGGTCAAAGGCGAACGGCTTCTCCTTGGGATGCTGCGGCTCGGAGCGGTGCCGCAGGCGCGTGCCGGGCGCGGCTCTGCCCTCCACCGGCACCGAGTCCCCGAGCGGCGCCGGCCGCTGCCCCTCCGCCCGCGGCACCGGCGTCCAGGGCTGCCAGGAGGACGTGGAGGGGGCCTTGCACAAGGCTCTGCGCTCCTCCGCTGCTGGCCGCGGCTGGTGGGGGGCCGAGGAGCCCCCGGGCCTGGCCAGGGAGGTGGATCTCACAAAGGACATCTCCTGCAAGGACAGAGCAGAGGCAGGCTGATTAGACAATCCACTAAATTAGTATCTCGTACGTTGGCATCTTTTCCATCTGACACTAAACATGAAACAGAAAGTACACGACCTACCCTGGGGCGAGTTTTCAGAGCCTGGACTGCCCCTGAGATTGCCCGGATCCAGCTGTGCATGTCCTCGGGGCTGTCTGCCTGCAAACACAGCAGCCCCAGTGAGGCTCTGCCTCCCGCCCTGTGACGGACACACAGAGGCACCAGCTGTCCTGGCATTCCCAAGGCTCAGCTCTGCCTTCTCCTGCTCTCACAAACAGCCCCTACTATAAATAATCCCAAGGGAGAAGTGAATCCCCCTGCAGCTCTCCCTCCAGCCCCACCTGCTCGTGTTGGCTGGTGAAGGGCTCTGAGGAACAGCCCATTTCTCAAGAGCTGAACTTTCTGCCCCAAAAATTATCCTGGCCTCAGCTGCTCACCTGGATGTAGAAGGTCCTGGAGCTCGTTATGATTTCAAAGAGGTTGTCCCGCATCAGGAGGTCACTAGAAACAGTGAGAGACAGTCACACCCCAGCAGCCATCGTGGACAGCCCTGTATTTATCTCCATCTCTGGAGAGTGCCGGGGAGGAACGCATCGAAGGCAAACCTTGGATCTCACTGGGATTTTGAGAAAACTCCAGATCCCCAGAGAGCTTCAGCCAGAACCTCCCCAGCTCTACCATCAGCCTGCCCTCCCCTGCCATGATCCACTGCATTCCCAGCTCGTTTAAAATATCACCTTGCTATTACTTACTAGAAATAAACGGTTCAGAGATACATTAATACATTATATTTTTACTTTAGCTGAAGAGGTTTGTTTTCCTAGGTTATTTTCCATTGCAAGTCTTTAGGTGACTTTGATTTTATCAGTGCTTGCTGCAATAACTTGTTCCTGAGACACTGCAGCCGCCTGGGCCAGTTTAAGGCAAACACCTCAGGAGCCACTTCCCACAAGCAGCTGGAGCAGCCCAAGCTCCCACCGGGGCCACGGCAGGGAAACGTGGGTGGGAGCATTACCCAGACTTGACCAGGCACTCGTGGGTCTTGCAAACATCTTTCAGGAGAATCGAACGCAAAGGCTCCTTGTCCTGCGGAGGCGAGAGGAGACGGCAGTGGGCTGGGCTGGGATGTGCCTCCCCCGAGGGCCCTGCAGCAGCACAGCAGCGGTGCCAGAGCCCTGCTCGGGGTCCCGGGGGAGCTGCTCACCTGCTCGCACTTGTAGTAACTGATAGAAAACTCATCCAGAACAAAGAACCGCCGCTTCCAGCTCTTCCTCTGGAAAAGAGAAGGGAACTGCTTGGTGCTCAGCTCTGCTGCTCTCTATGGAGTCCTGCACCCAGAGCATCCCTGGAACACCCCGAGCCCTGGAGCACCCCCAGCCCTCCCCGGCACTCACCACGTTCCCCTGCTTGACGCAGAAGCCGCTCTTGAGCGGGGGCGGCCCGGCGGGAGGCTTGGCGGCCGAGGGGGGGATGTAGCTCTGCGAGCGCCGCAGCAGAGGGTGAGCAGCCACCTCGCTGCCCTCGCCCCCATCCTGCCAGCAGAGAGAACAGAGTCACCGGGAGCGGGGAGGGCAACTCCCTGATGGAAGGCAGGACACCCGGCTGCAGGGAGAAGCCACCCGACACAAGCCCTGAGTGAAGTGTGAGCCGAGGGGTGACAGCAGTGCTGAACACGGGCAGGGGAATGAGCCACTGCCCAGAGCTGATGTCCTCTCATTGTGTGCAGCTTTCCAGGCTGCTGCCTTTGTACTATTCAGCCTTTTGGCAACCATTTTAAAAACAAGAAATCAGAAAGGCTGCAGAAAAGCAGTGTGAGGGATGAAGATAATCCCATGCAGCAGGGGAGGTAATAGAGCTCATCTTCCTGGCTCGTCATGCACCAAAAGGTGGTTTGACTGCACCACTGAAGGTGTGAGGAGAACAAGAAGCACCAGACAAACACAAGTTAAAAAGGAATGCTTTCCATCGGGAGAAGGCAAAATACCGTGGGAATAAATTGCTCAGAAAAGCCATAAAGTCTCTAGTTCTCGTTTTCAGGGCAAAGTTCTCCCAAAGACACTTGGGTGTTTGGAGTTCAGGAAGAGAAGCTGTGCCTCCTGTGGCCTCCAGCTGTCCCTCCCCAGGGCAGTGCTCAGTGCTGTGAGCACAAAGGGGCTGTGGTCACGACCATGAGCGCAGCACCCACCCCGGGCTCCCCAAGTGCACCCCAAGGGCCAGACCCTGCCCCACCTCCAGCACCACCCCAGCACTGCCCTCCCTTCCCCCCAGCAGCGCAGAGGATGGTTGAGATGAAACATCTTCTGCACTCAGCTCCTTCCCCATCCCTCCAAGCCCTTCCTCCCGCTCAGCTGAGGTTTGAGCATTGCCATGGCAGCAGGGCGGCTCTGGCCGCTGCCAGCCTTATATGGCCCCGTGCTGGTTTGGTTAAACCACACCTGCCCGCCCTGCACCTCACAGAGCTGCTTCTGCGTCCCCGGGACAGAAAACAGCTTTTTGTGTGGCCTCAAAGTGCCCCGGAGAGCAGGTGCACGAGAGAGCAGAGCCCCTCCGGAGAGCAGCCGCAGCACGGCCAGGACGGGGATGCAACCCACGCCCCTCGTCCGGGGCTGCGCCAGCTCTGCCGGGCACTGCAGGTGAGGTGTCTGCAGCCAGAGGTGGGGACAGTGCTGCGACAGGGATGTCACACGGGCAGGGAGGTGCCGCTGGCCGGTCTGGAGCTGCGGCAGCAGCGTGGGAGTGACTCCCCAGCGCAGACCTGGAGCACCGGCTGGGGAAACCACGGACACGCCCAGGAAGCTGCAGCGGGGAATGGCCATTTCACACGGGGGAAGCAACCCGAGCACGGAAATAGTCTGACAGCTGATGCACCACCTCCAAAAAACCCCTCTGCACCCCACAACCCTCCGTCCACCTCTGCATCCTGCCGAACCCTGCGGCCAGGGAAGTGTTAAAAGCATCTGCCAGCAGAAACTGCTGCAATGATCTAATTCTCTGCTCTATTTTTAGTGCTGCCACTGGTAAGAGCTGAAGTGAGACCCAGAGCTAGACAAGTGCCCAAAGGTGGGAGACGCTGATGGCCACGAGCACACCCAGTTTGGTGCCAGGGCAGGGGATGCAGAGCCACCCCGGGACTGTCCCTGTTGCTGCTGTTGTGGGGGCACCAGACACAGGATTCCTCTGCCCTGGGTACCTCAGGGGGGATTTGAGCCCAGGACATGTGGGTGCATGGTGGTGGTCAGGAAGCTGAGCAGATCCATGACCTCCTCCTCCTCCCATCCCCTCGTCTCATCATGCTTCAGACAAAGCAGAGGCGTTCAGGGTGCTCAGAGCAGCTGTTTGTACCTGCAGGGGGAAGGGCTTGCAGGCATGCTGTTTCCAGAAATGGAAGTGCCAACCAGCTCACCTGGTTGATGGAGATGGGTGTGTGGACCACGACCCCCCCAACGATCTCGGTTTTGTAGGCCACCTGGGGCTTCCTCTCCTGGGCCTGGGGCACCACCGGAGGCTTGGTGATTTCCGTGGCCGGTGGGACACTGCCGCCCTTTGGCACCTGTGGGAGAAAGGAAGGGATGAAGGGGCACAGGGTGACCATGCTGGGCAGCCCCACACCTGCACTGGGCACCCCATCTCTGTCTAATGCAACAACTTCCCTTTAAAACCAACTCCTTACCAAGCACCCCCAGTCAGGGAGGGTGGGAACCCCTCGGGGGGCAGGAGACACCCAAAGGAGAAATGAGAGGTGCTCAGTGATTAAACATCCCTTCACAGGCGCCTGTGATTTGCCTCTGCAGCTCAGTGAGTTTGTGGGACATTTGCTCCTTTAATTGTTCCCGCTCCACTTACAGCCGAGCTTAATGAGGAGCTGGGTCTGGCTAACGAGGCCGAGCTGCGTGACCCCAGCGCTGGCTGTGTCCCTGCTGCGAGCAGCCCCACACCCCTGGGCAGAGGCTGGGCTGCAGCAACACGGCCACCAGCACTTGTCATCCTCCCCCTTCCCTTCCCTTCCCTTCCCTTCCCTTCCCTTCCCTTCGGCACCTGGCTCTGGACACAGAGGTGAATTTCCAGGTTTCCCTTCCCAAGCCTGCACTTCAACTCCCCCAGTGCCAACCCTGAGAGCAGAGCAGCTTCCCCCAGAGCAGGGCAGAGTGGCAGCATCACTCCCATCCCGGGAGCTCTGGCTCTCCCAGCCAGCCTCTGACAGCTCCTCCCTGAAGGGCTGGCTGAGCCGGTCGGCCAGCTGGGAGCAGCCAGAGTCGGGAAGGGCTGGCCCAAATCAGGGCATGGAAATCACCAGGGTTTCTTGCAGAAGCAGAAGATGCATCTCATTCTCCTGTCACCCCTGCTCCCACCTCAGCCAGCCTGGCAGATTCCTCCTGCCCCAGAGGCAGCGACCCCGGAGGAAAACACTGACAGTGCACCCAGACAGAGCCCAGGCAGGCTCTGGCTACAGCTCTGCCCAGCTCTGGAGGTGGAGTTTGTGGCCAATATCAGCTGGACCCAGAGAGAGAAGGCACGAGCCAGAGCAGTCTGGGGGCTGCAGGCACAAAGGCTGTCACACTTAATGTATTTGCAGAGAAAAAAAGAAAACACAAGCTAGGTCTGGTCTTGCAGATGAGTTTCCCACAGAGACTACAACACGGAACTCCAGGGATTTTAAAGGAAAGCCTCACTGATAGCCCCCGAACTGTTTATGTGATTTTTCCTTACATTTAGCTTGCATACCATGAACAACGTGCCTCAGTGCATGATCTAGTAAAACTCTGCTCACATTAAGCTGCTGCCTGTTCTGTTCTGCTCAGCAGAAGCCCCCAACCCTTTCACAGGGACCCCCGTGCAGGCAGAAGCCATCCTGAGCCCCTGGTGCAGGCTCTGCCAGCTCAGCATCACCCCCAGCCCGGGCACAGCCCCATCGCCCGCAGCTCGGGCAGCTGCGGAGTGCTCTGCGAGGTTCTGGGTCAGTGACCATGAGCTCACGGCTCTGTGAACACACCAGCAAATGAGAGGAGATGGCAGATGAACCCCTCTGGATGCAGGCACAGCCTGCCTCGCCATGCCCCACAGTGCAGGGCACTCGATGCGCCTCATCACAAGATCCAGCATTCCAGGAAGAATAAAAATTGAATAAATAAGTTATTGAAGCACAAGAAAGCCACCCTTTGACAGCCACAGTGAGGAGCTGGCTGGGCCAGATCCTAGCCAGCAGAAGCAACAGGAGGAGGAGGAGGAGGAGGGGCTGGTGCAGGAGGGGATGGAGACAGCTCCAACAGGAGCTCCCTGAGGCAGCTACTGCTCCCCACAGCTGGGCTGGGAGGGCGAGGGAAGACACACAAGTAAACCCCAACCATAAGGGTCCCTGGGGATGGTGGAGGCAACAATTGACAAGAGCATTAAGTCACCTACCGTGATCTTACTGGCCCTGTTCAGTGCCTCCACCCAGTCCTGCAAGTCCTTTTGGTCGCTGGCTTGCAAGAAGTAGCGCTGGGACAGAGCATTGATAACTGCCAGGGAGGGGAAACAAGGAGAGCTGGGGAGGATCCGTGGGGCAGGTGCCCACCCTGCAGCCTCCTGTGGCAGGGTGTCCCCCCACGGAGCCCACCTGGACCCCACTCACTCACCAAAGCAGAACGGAGNCCTGGCAGATTCCTCCTGCCCCAGAGGCAGCGACCCCGGAGGAAAACACTGACAGTGCACCCAGACAGAGCCCAGGCAGGCTCTGGCTACAGCTCTGCCCAGCTCTGGAGGTGGAGTTTGTGGCCAATATCAGCTGGACCCAGAGAGAGAAGGCACGAGCCAGAGCAGTCTGGGGGCTGCAGGCACAAAGGTTGTCACACTTAATGTATTTGCAGAGAAAAAAAGAAAACACAAGCTAGGTCTGGTCTTGCAGATGAGTTTCCCACAGAGACTACAACACGGAACTCCAGGGATTTTAAAGGAAAGCCTCACTGATAGCCCCCGAACTGTTTATGTGATTTTTCCTTACATTTAGCTTGCATACCATGAACAACGTGCCTCAGTGCATGATCTAGTAAAACTCTGCTCACATTAAGCTGCTGCCTGTTCTGTTCTGCTCAGCAGAAGCCCCCAACCCTTTCACAGGGACCCCCGTGCAGGCAGAAGCCATCCTGAGCCCCTGGTGCAGGCTCTGCCAGCTCAGCATCACCCCCAGCCCGGGCACAGCCCCATCGCCCGCAGCTCGGGCAGCTGCGGAGTGCTCTGCGAGGTTCTGGGTCAGTGACCATGAGCTCACGGCTCTGTGAACACACCAGCAAATGAGAGGAGATGGCAGATGAACCCCTCTGGATGCAGGCACAGCCTGCCTCGCCATGCCCCACAGTGCAGGGCACTCGATGCGCCTCATCACAAGATCCAGCATTCCAGGAAGAATAAAAATTGAATAAATAAGTTATTGAAGCACAAGAAAGCCACCCTTTGACAGCCACAGTGAGGAGCTGGCTGGGCCAGATCCTAGCCAGCAGAAGCAACAGGAGGAGGAGGAGGAGGAGGGGCTGGTGCAGGAGGGGATGGAGACAGCTCCAACAGGAGCTCCCTGAGGCAGCTACTGCTCCCCACAGCTGGGCTGGGAGGGCGAGGNGAGGAGGAGGAGGAGGAGGAGGAGGAGGAGGAGGAGATGGGGATGGGGACAGCTCCAACAGGACCTCCCTGGGGCGCAGCTGCTGCTCCCCACAGCTGGGCTGGGAGGGCGAGGGAAGACACACAAGTAAACCCCAACCATAAGGGTCCCTGGGGATGGTGGAGGCAACAATTGACAAGAGCATTAAGTCACCTACCGTGATCTTACTGGCCCTGTTCAGTGCCTCCACCCAGTCCTGCAAGTCCTTTTGGTCGCTGGCTTGCAAGAAGTAGCGCTGGGACAGAGCATTGATAACTGCCAGGGAGGGGAAACAAGGAGAGCTGGGGAGGATCCGTGGGGCAGGTGCCCACCCTGCAGCCTCCTGTGGCAGGGTGTCCCCCCACGGAGCCCACCTGGACCCCACTCACTCACCAAAGCAGAACGGAGTTTTAGGCTTCTGTTTCGGGGTGGCAATGCTAACCTGTGACAGAGCAAATTGGGGAAGAAATCAGAGATAACAGCACATGCTAAAGGTGGGCACAAGAGCTGGAGGTTTCCACCCACCCACCTTGCTCCCTCCCTGCGTGGGCTCGGCCAGGACCCCAGACAGGAGCCCTGAGCAGGAGCCCTGAGCAGGAGCCCTGAGCAGGAGCCCTGAGCAGGACCCCGTGCCCGTGAGCACAGCTCAGGCTGGAGCACAGCTGTGCCAGCTGGTGGGAGCTGGCCCTGCCAGAGCAGCACACGCAGCAGAGTGCCTGGGGAAGGTCAGCACAGAGCCAGGCCTTTCATCCCCTGCATCCCCTCAGGCACTGGCTGAGCTGCAGAGGACAGAAAGCTTTCAAAGGACCTGAAAACGTCAAACGTCAGTTCTTCTGCATTCTCACAGTCACTCTCATCAGCAGTTAAGAAAATTGAGGGAAAATAGTGGTGTTTTTTCCCTGAAGAGTAGGAATCATTTGTATAAGAATAATAGTCCTTGGGGCTCCACAAACAGCATTCATAGGGTATTTATTCTGACAGTCCTTCTCCTTCAAAGCCAGTCCATAATGCTTTAAATATGTTTTTTCAAGCAAACCTCCATTTTTCTGGTATATTTACTGTTGGTAGTTCCAGCCACTGACAGAACCCAACCCCGCAGTTTGTGACCAAATGCTGTCCTGCAGCAATTTTCATTTAAACTAAAACCTATATAATTTGTGAGGCTCTTTCCAAAATGGGGAAGGCTCAGCCTCCCAGCGTTGCTTCATCTGCGCTTAATTTATAAATCATGATTCAGCAGGAACAGAAAGATCTGTCCAATTCTATATCCAGCTCCAGGATGAAGCTGAGCTGAGCCCGGTGTGGCAGCCACAAGCCCCCACAGCAGCTGAGGGGCCACTGGCAGGAGCAGGATGGTGGCAGCTCCATCTCAGTCACTGCAACAGTTGCTGCTCATTGCACTATTCCTGCCTTCCCACAGAGATGGGATAACACCCTTGAGACACACAGGAGTGAGTTTCCAGAAGGTGTCATCCTTCAGGGCACTGCCCTCTGGGCACAGGGGAGAGCTCCTGAGGCACAGCTCGGCCGATTGCCAGCCCTGTGCCCAGCTCACGCCAACACCTCGCTCCTGTTCCCACTCAGCCCTG
This sequence comes from Vireo altiloquus, assembly GCA_013396875.1. Taxonomy (NCBI): domain Eukaryota; kingdom Metazoa; phylum Chordata; class Aves; order Passeriformes; family Vireonidae; genus Vireo; species Vireo altiloquus. The sequence continues at coordinate 183,637 of VZRF01013459.1, forward strand.
GCCGCCCCAGTCCTTCCTCACAGCAGAGCAGTTTCTCTTCCTCCTGCACCCCTCCTCACACCCCATCCCACGCCAGCCCACGGGTGAAGGTGAACGTGGTCCCAGCACCAGGATCCCAGTGCTGTGGGGTCCCTCCCTGCCCCCCACAGCCCCACTCGGGCTTCATCCCAGGGAGGTGGTCACGAGCTCAGGCAGGACCAGGACCTGGCCTCGGGTGCTCCCAGGGCAAGCCATCGCCTCTCCTGGGAATGCCGCAAGGATAAGGGGAAACCTGGGAGCATCCACCTTCCCTCCGCCCCACCCCAGCATTACCTTGGAGATATAGGTCAGCTGCAGAGATCCCACAGCGCCTGCTCCAATGGCCAGGTTCTGCAACACACAGAACGAGCAGTGGGAGGTAAATGACAGGGAGAAGGTGGCAGGGGCAATCCAGGCTGTCGTTTGTGCCCTTGGGGTCAGGCAGCAGCTGCCATCCTCAGCCACTTCCCTTTCCTGCACCTGGTTCAGCTCAGACCCCTCAGCCCTGCTGTGCTCCTCGGCACAGTCCTGGAAACCACAGAGGTCACAGCAGGGCTGGAGCCTGCTCCTGGCCACGCTCACCACAGGACACTCTGACAGCGACCTGTGGGGACCTGGAGGAGAAGCCTCCACCGCAGAGGCCAGGATGTGCCTCAGACTCACTGACAACTCCACGGACGTGCCCAGCTCATGTGCCCACCTGAGGATTGTCCATGTACCACAGGAGGTGGTTGGCCTGGGTGTCCAGGATGAAATACCTCCGCAGAAACTTGCCACAGGTCTCATTTTCTTCGATGTCCAGGAACCCGCAGATCCGGTTCTGTCGATCCAGGTACGGCATGCCGGGCTCCTTCTGGCATCACCCTGCGAGAGGGGGCAGGCAGGGAGAGCTGGGTGGGCTGGGTGGGCTGCTAGCAGAGCCCCAGCTGCCCAGGGAGCTGCTCCCGCATCCATGGCCACAGATGTGCCAGGATGGCAGCACAGTCACTCAGCCACATCCCAGCTCTCCAGAGGGACATGGAAAGGACAGCTTACCAACCCATCGCTCCCAGCCCCAAGAGCCACCAAACCCCACGAGAGAGGGCAAAGTAGCCACGAAGGATCTGACATGAGACACCAGAACTCTGAGAACCGTGGCGAAAAGTAATCCCAAAGCAGCGCGCTGGAGAGAGCCTGAGCACACTCCCAGGAAATGGGGAACAATCTGCAGCTCCAGCAGAAAATCTGTGCAGCCAGGATGTCGAGTCAGCAGGGAAAACAATGACCCATCTCAGCAGGGCCACGCCGTGTCCCCAGGTCTGCCGCGGGCACAGACCCTCCCCAGCGCTGCCCCCACCCAGGATCTCCTCCAGGGCCCCTCGGCTGCAGTGGGAATGCTGTCACCACCTCCAGGGAGCAGGGCTGGGCAGGACACCTCCCCCTGCCCGGGCAGAGCCCTCTCCCCGTGGCACAGGGCGGAGGGCAGGGATGAGAGCGGCCGTTACCCAAAGGATGTGAGTGCACCCAGTGTGGTTTGTCTGGCAGGAGAGTGGTGATCATGCAGGTGCCAGAAGCAGAGCTAGACAAATAAAAGATCTCATGCAGAAAAGGAGGAAATACTATTTTTGAGCTGCAGTGGAGTGGGGCCCGGGGAGGCGAGGGTTGTGCAAGAGCTGGGGTGCAGCTGCAAAGGTAGAAGAGGCAGAAAAAAAGTCAACCTGCTGTCAGGATCTCAGTTCATCACCAGCATTTCAGAGATGGGTATTGGGGCTTGGCTCACGGGGAACTGTGCTGCTGCAGGGCAAGAGGTTGCTTTAGACCAACAGTGGTGCCCTGGCACAAGGGTTTCTGTGGCCACTTCAAGTCTCGCTGCTTTTTTGTGGGGTTATTTTTGTGGTGGGGAAGCACATGGAAAGCCAATCCCTAGATACCTTCGGCCATACAGACATGTTCAGACCAAACCTCACAAACTCTTCCTTCTGCTGATAATAAAACTTCAGAGGGAGATGGATGAGGAAGAAGCAGAGGCAGCAGAGCTGAGCCCCCAGCCCCATGGGACACCTCTTGGGACTCCCTGTGTCCCACCACCACCATCCTTCATTACCACAGGCTCATCTGGGAGACCACAAACCAGCTCAGCCCTTCTGAGCACACTGACCTCAGCTTGCACTTGGATATGCACAAACCTCTGGGCAGAGGAGATTGGGATTGCCCCACTCTGCACCAGCCAGCCAGGTCCCTGCACATCCCACTGCCCACAGGACACAAATGGTGTCTTTGGAGCCACCAAGAACTGCACTTTTCCCTAAGAAAAGGATGAAAGTAGCATCTCCAGCTGTGCCAACATGTGGGCCACCCTGCGCAGGAAATCCAGGAGGGCAGAAAACGCTCAGTTTCCTAGTAAAGCACATCAGAGACTTCCAGGAGAGAGAATTCCATCAGAGACTTTCCTACCTCTGAAACAACTGACTTGCCAGCTTTTTCAGTCACAATAACCCACAAAAAAAGACATCCCTTTCCTGACTCAGGCAAGCAATTGGGCTACACAAGAAAATTTACAGCAAAAGCACTCCCCTGCCTGCCTCCCAAGGTAAAGGGAAATGCTTCCCAGGGAGAGGCAGGAGGTGCAGGGCAGGTCCACGCAGCACCCAAGCCCCCTCTGCGACCACGGGTGGCTCAGAGGCCTCGTGCACAGCCACACAGCCAGAGTTTCCAGGAAGCACCTCGGGATGTCACCGCACCGCCACAGCTGCCCGAGCCCTGCTCTGCTCTGTCCCGGTGGAGCCACGGCCACAGGAATGCTCCGCGGCAGGAAAACCCAGGGCAGCGGGAGCAGCGATGTTTGCAGCATCCTCCTCCTCTCTCACACCGAGCTGCCCGAGCTGGGGTGCGGGACGGGTGCGGGATGGGGTGCGGGATGGGAGCTGCCGGGGGATGGCCGCGACCTGCGGTGCCCAGTGCCCCACGCAGCCGAGCCGCCGCGGCTGCAGCACCACTTCCTCTTACCTGCTCTTGCAGAGGAGCTCTCGGAGCTCACCCTGTGCCGACCCACGAGACAGGCGGGGTAGGCAGCGCCCAGCAACTCGCTCCTTCTAATTCCACTTATTTGCCTTAATGAAACTATCAACCTGTTGGGAGAAGGCTGGATACAGCTCTTCATCTGGCCACAGAGAGTCGGAGAACGCACAGAACAGCTGCAAATCCCTAATCTCCGCCACTCGCTTGCCTCCAACCCCACAGACTTTCGGCGAGGATGGAGCCTGCAGCACTTCCGGAGCTCCCACGGGGACCCTCGGTGCCTCCCGCTCCCCTGGCCCGACCCTTCGCTGCGGGAGCCGTGGAGCAGGAGCCGCTCGCACCGTGAGGGCTCGAACCCAGCCCGGGCACGGCTGATCCAGCTGCGGGAGCCGAGCCTCNNNCCGAGCCTCCGCCAGGGACGGGACCGGCTCTGGGGAGAGCTCCCGGGGCCGCGGGGGCACGGCCGCCTCCAGCCGCGCGGGGAGCCGGGGAAGGGGCCGGAGGGAGGACGGGGACGGGACAGCTCCCAGCCCGCCCCGCGGGGTCCCTCGAGAAGCGCCCGAGAGCAAGCGCTGCCCACAGGACACGCGTGTCCCCGGGCACGGCACTTACCCCGCGGCGTCCCTGGGCTGCGCATGGNTAATTACGTCTGTCATTAGCAAACCCGGCCCCGGATGTGAGTGCGGGGCGCGGGGCGGCTCCGCGGGGCGGGGGGTTGGTGTCCATCGCTCCGTCCGTCGCCGTCCGTCCGTGTCCCTCCCGCGCACCTGCCGCGGCCCCGAGCCGCCCGCGGGGCTGAGCTGCCGGGGAGGGCTCGGGGCCAGCCCGGTGCCAGTCCCGGTGTCGGTCCCAGCCTGTTGCGGGTGCTCTGCTTCCCCCAGCAGCACCCAGTGCCAGGCTCGGGGCTTTCCCGGTGAATCCCCCCAGACCCGACACAAAACCGCTCAGGATGTGTTTGAGGCCGGCCCTGACGGAGATGAGCCGCCCGGTTCGGGTCGCGGTTCCTGCAGGAGCATCTCTTGGGACAGCTGCTGCTGGAGTGAGCTCAGGGTGGATTTGAAGAGCAGGAAACACCCGCTGCCCCCCCGTGCCGCCCAGGGGAAGCCCCCACTTTCTCTCCGAAACTCCATCTGGCCCCGTAGCACTTTCTCCCGGCGCGGGTGAAACCGATCCTGGTGCTGCCGCTGCCGAGGGTGCGCCGGAGTCTGGCTCACGGACACGCGCAACCCCTGTCCGTCCCACGCGAGTCCGCTGTTCCCACTGCTGGCTGCCTGCTCCCGGCATCCTGGAGGTCTCGAGCCCTGCCCCGCCGCTGCTGCCTCCCCATCTCCCCATCCCTCCCTTGGCAGAGACTAAACTGTTCCACGGAGTATTTTTATACCGAGGCAGCTCCTGCAGCCCTTGTGACCCGGCGGAGCCTGGGGCAGCGCCGAGTTCTGTACATGGTCACACGGCAGCGACTCACCCTCTGCTCGCCCTTCGTTCCGAGAGCCTGGCAGCTCTCCCGGGTTGTCCAGTGTAGCCTGGCCGGGGGTACAAGCAGCCCCTGGAGCGCGCTAAGACACCGCAGCAGCAGGTGAAGGGTTATGAGGGAAGTCCCGGGGCAGGGCACGTCTCTCACCAGCAGCCAGAGTCCCCCGCAAGAGAACACCTTTTGTCTGTTCTGGGGAAGGAGCAGGATCCACAGCAAACAGGGAATAATCTGCTTTCCAGATGCTCCAGCGGCAGCAGCCCAGCGGCATTGGCACATGTTAACCTTCACAAGACCATACCCATGTCCTGCAGGACTTGTGACCCTCTCACCCTGCAGCACTCACCGAGGTCTCTGTTCCAGCAGCATCCTCCAGCTGTGAGTTCCACGGCTGGACTCGCACGTGCTGAATTACTTCTTTTCTTCTCTTCAAACTCCCTCTTTTCAGTTTCAGTACCTGTTCCCCTTTCCCTCGTGTGCTGACGGGGGCAGACTCCAGCAGACGGCTGCTGTTTGCTGCTCACCCTTCTGTTCTTGCGGTCAGATTCTCATGGTCCCAGCTACCCTTCGCTCCCTTCATCATTCCCCTTTCTCTTCTCCTCACTCTCTTCACTCACTTTTACCATTCTCCCTCACAAAACCAAGCCTCACCGAGCTCTCCTGGGGGTCGTTCTAGCAGAGCTTTGAGCTGCAGGACCACCTGCAGCCCCAGACCACAGAGCAGCCTCACATCTCCCCCGCGTCCTCGCAGCCACAGGAGCCGCTCCCCGCAGCCGAGACTCGAGTTGCGGAAAGCCGCCCAAAAGCGTCTCTGTCGGACCAGCGGGGAGGGGAGGAATCTGCGCTGGGATCTGAGGCTCTGCCCGGCAAAGCTCTCCGGGCTGGCACCAGGAGCCAGACCGGTTCGGTTCGGTGCGTTGGCTTCGGTTTTCCTGTCAATGAGAGGCGGCGGACGCGGTTCCAGCGGCAGAGTTTATTGCAGCGGCGGCGGTGGGGACATGTCCCGCAGCGAGCTCCCCCCGCCCGCCCCCCTAGGCTACAGCAGCGAGCAGCGACCACCGCTGAGCCCTCAGAGCCAGCCCAGCAGCAGCGTCCCGGCCAGCGCGGTGGCCAGCAGGCCGGGCGGGGGCGGCGGGGTGACCCCCGCGCCGTTCCGGGAGCCCCGAGCCGGCCCATTGCAGTCGTCGCTGAAGCAGCATCGCACGGTGGCCCCGCCGGAGCCGCCGCGGCGAGCCTGGTCACAGAAGGACTTGTAGGAGCAGGACTTGATGACGCTGTCTGCAAGGAAAGGCACCGCGGCACGGGGGTCAGGCGCTCCCGAGAACCGGGGCTTTCACTGGCCCCAGTCCCAGCACGTCGCGGGATGCGGGATGCGGGATGAGAGGATTCCTCTCCTGCCCGCGAGAGGAAATCACCTCCTGCTCCGCCTCGGTAGGTCCCCTGCTTCTCCTCGCCCTCCGCTCCCCAGCCCCTCTGGTCCCCTCCAAGGCCTCCCTTCCCTCCGGACCCTCCCAGTCCCGCCCAGCACCCCGCGGGACTCACTGGGGGCGGTGATGGTGGAGCAGGCATCGGCGTACTGGGGGCAGCTGTGGGACCCCTGCTGGTTGCAGTCGTTCTCGTTGGATGCGACACATTTGTGACATTTCAGGGCTTTACCTGGGTGAGGATGAGGAGGAGGAATGAGAGTGGCGGCCACGCACCGTCCCAGAGCCCCCAGTGCCCCCCAGAGCCTGTGGGTCTCCACGGACACTGGTGACCCCCGGGACAGGGAGTCACAGGTGAGGGTTGGCACCACAGTCGAGCCACGAGCAGGCACTGCCGTGGCATGCAGCAAGATGCAGGATGGGGCCTCACCTGTCCACAAAATGCAAAACTCTTCCAAGTGTGACTCAATGAGAGCTAAACTGGGCAGGTGAGCTCTGCTGAGCCCTTGCCCTGCAAAGACTTCCCGAGAGTCCTGAAATTCCATTTACAGGAAAAACAGGTAGACATAATATTTAAAAACCATCCTAGACCTTTGTCTTCTTGTGCCAGATTTCATTTTAGTAAGTGTTTGTAGGGGGGAGAAGGGAGAATCCATGCAAGCTGTGGGAGCAGCTCCCACAAACTGCAGTGTGCTCAGGAGCTCAGCCCGAGGGCACTGCCTGGGGACGGGCACGGGGACAGGCAGCGAAGTGCCAGGCAGATGTGTGAGTCGGGAGGGACAAACCATCCCCAGATCATCCTCAAAGGAGGCCACAGGCAGGTTAGATAGCAGCCAGCTCCTCTCCTGTGCGTCAGAGCCGATAGTGTACAAGAGCTGCACCTCAAAGCATACACACTCCCCAGAAAAACCCAAACCTGAGGATGCTGCTCCTGCCTGAAATGATGAATCCTTGATTTTGCTGGGGATGGATAAACTATCGCGGGTGCTGGCAGCCGAACCCGTCTCTGCTTTGCTGACGGAGCAGAGCCCTCTCGTGGCAGCGCGGCCGGCCCAGAGCTTCGTCTCAGCGAGGGAAAACCCAGGAACGGGGAAAATTGGGATTTCATGGGGTCAGACGCCAGTAAGCGCCTGCCATTAACCCACAGTGACCCGGCTTCCGCTGCTGGGCTGTGCTGTGTCTCCTTCGCTGCTCTTCACAGTGTGGGACAGCCTTTCGTCTGCCCCGAGCTAAAAACACAATCACCTTCGTCTTGCCTTGGTCCAAAGATTCTGGAACTGTCTGGAGTTGCCCCTACTCCATGGCATTCCTCTGAGCACTGCAACCACCCTCCTGCCTTTTACAATGGCTTTTTGTGATTATGCCTTGGAGGAACCAAGTTTCAGCAGGGAAACACAGCTCTAGCCAAGAGAGGCTGCAGGGTTTTGGCTCAGGAGCCTCCGTCGAGCTGGGGACCAGAGGCTCTGTGGTCCCCTGCACGCCTGGGCTTTGTGCCAGCGGCAGAGGGGCAAGGGTCGGGGGGCAGGGGGCTTCTCTGGTGGTATTCAGAGGAAAAAGCCCCTCCCAAGATGATTTTCCTGCAGGGTGGGAGCAGCGAGGGGCAGGGGCGCGGTGGGCTCGTGCCAGCCCGCAGGCAGGTGACAGGGACAGGAGAGCAGCAAGCACAGGAGCAGCTACAGCGATTTACCCGACCTTGTGCTGCCTGGAGCCAGGGACACTTACTCTCTCCAGCCAGGGAGGTGACGATGGCCAGGGCCAGCAGGGTCTTCAGGGTAGGCATTCTCCGCAGTGTGCAGTGCAGGGTGCGTGGCTGCTGTTTTGTCTTAAGGTCTTACAGCTAATCTACTTGGGTGATTGCTCCGGGGCTGGGATAACACCTCCCTGCAGCCCCTGGATAATGCCATCTTAGCTGGGGGGGCAGGACACAGCTCCCCAAGGACATGGGCTGGGGAACGGCAGTGGGGCAGAGCCGCACTGGTGCCAGCAGACAGGGCTGGGCTCTGCTCCATGCCCTGCTGGTGCCTGCCTGGAAACCATCCCTGGACACCCTGGAACCCTGTGGAGGCTTTCAAAGATCTTGATGAAAGCCCACCTGCTTCTCCCAGAGAAAAACCCCTTTCTTGCTATGAGTAGCAGCCAAGTTGGGAAAAACCCCTGCAGAGTTTCCAACCCACCAAAAGAGAAGTGCAAGAGAAGAACTGAAAACCCCTGTGGGGCTGGGAGCCCAGTGGAACCATCCCTGCACTCCCCAGCCCCCAGGGCTCCATCCTTCCACAAGGATTTACCCAAGGCCACGGAGGGTTGTCAGAGCAGGGATTAGGCCAAGGATTCTCCTGCCTGAGATCCTGCTGCTGCCTCAGCTCTTCCTGCTGTCTGAGCTCACCGCCACAGCTCAGCACAGTGTGGTGGGAATGGTGGGAGCCAGGGGGCCAGAAAAGTCACCTCGGGTCTGGATTTCGGAGCGCAGGAATGCAGATTTCAGGAACAGATGATAACTGTGATTATTTGAAACCAACTGCCATGTAAACCACATTAATAAAGACAAGGCAGGACACAGCCCATCCTGGAAGGTAAAGCCAACTCCTCCAAAAACTCTTCACCAACCTCACAAACACCAAGAAAGCTTTCAAGAGTGATAAACACAGTTTTTACTCAGGCAATGAAACATGGAAAAAATATATTAGTAATCATTATAATAATCTCATTTGTGTGAGTATAACTCTTACAAATATTTACCTGACATATAAAAGGGAAATTATCATACATATAAAACCGATGGCGATGGCAGTTACACACATGGCTGGAAGCAGAGGGGTTGGAGTCGATGCAGAGGAAGCTCCTGCCTGGGGAGGTGACACTGGAGGGACGGGGAAGAGATCAGTAGTTGGAGGTTACTGGTTGGCACTTTGTTACAGACAGATCCGCTGGCAAACACGCACTGCAAACAGCAACAGCAGCACGGGCAGGGCCCAGCGCTGCCAGAAAGGGGCATTTAAAGTCTACTGCAAGGACCAGACAGCAAACACAGCCAGGCTGTGACACCGTGCACGGGGACCTGCTGCTCCCCACGCTGCTCGCGGGGACATCATCACCTCAGCACGGCAGAGCGCGGCACAGAGGTGCAACCATGCTGCCCGCTGGCAAACACACACCTTCTGTTGTATCTACACCCATCATATGTATTTATTTATATGTAACTATAACCATATTATAGTTAATAAATCATTCCGTAGGAATCTTCTTTGCCCAGACTGGGGTGCACGCGGGGCAGGCAGGGGAATGCGACAGCAGCGGTGAGGAGGTGGCACAGCAGGGCCAGGTGACAGCGGGAGCAGGGACAGGAGGGACAGGAGGGACAGCAGGGACAGGAGGGACAGGAGGGACAGAGGACTCTGCCCCGAGGGACATCACAGTGGAGCCACGCTCTGCAGGCAGCCCAGAGGGGAAAGCTGCAGCAGCAGCCGTGCTGTGCACAGGTCAGGGCTCTGGGAAGGGCTGAGCGGGGAAACCTAAACTTCTGCGATGATCCATCGGCTCCGAGGGCAGAGCAACGCCCCAAGGAGAGACTGACCTCAGACTGTCACACGCACGAGCATCATGGCCCTGAGCAAGGCAGAAGGCTGAGGGCTGCCCCAGCCCCCAGCTGGGACCTGCCCCCCGCACCAGGGCTCCAGCAGGGAGCACGGGCACCTTGTGCAGGGCACCAAACCAGAAACCAGCCCTGGACCAGCCCCTCACCAGCTCTGAGAGGTGGTGCAATGCTGCACTCTGCTTCCTCAAGAGAAAAAGCCAACTGCCCAGGAAATCCCTGGGTCTCAGGGGTTTGCTTTACCTGCACAGACTCCCAAAGGGGAACAGAAACAGTCCTCGTTGGTCATACAATTGAAGCTTTTTCACCAGCCCAGGAAGGGACATGTGCAGAGGTCAAAGGGGTTGAAAAGAGAGGGGAAAAAAAGGTTTTTCCTTTCTGTCAACTGTGCAAAGGGTGAATATCCAGCAAAGCAACAGGTGCACTGCTTTGAGTGGTGTCAGCCACTGGCTTCCATGACCAGTCCGTCACTGGGATAACTGGGGGCTTGGGTTGGGAAGCTGTGTGCTGGGGCAGGCTGCTGACACCTTTGCTTAAGTGTAGAATAAACTCTCTTTATACATATATAACTAATAAAATATAATCAAGTGTATGGCTCTGGCTTAAACAGGTGTTTGCTCTGCATGCTCAGCACAGGGAACTAGAAAATAGAAGGAAAAGAGCTCAATTCTGTTACAAAAAGGTAGCAGCAAAAAGGTTTGTGAAAGTGTTCGACAGGCTGGGCAGGAAACAGTCCAAACTGCAAATATTTCCCTTAATTCACCCTTTAGGACTATCTGTTCGAGGCAGAGAATCCTCTGCCACTGCAGCTACTGCAGCAGCCATGAGGCAGCTCAGGGTTCACTTCCTTCCTCCTGCAGCCCCTGAAATGGGGCCCTGACCTGGCCACGGCACAGGAGTGACCTCAGGGAGGCCGTGGGGAGGATGGACAGGCAGTCCCAGCTCCCCAGAACCAGCCCTGCTTCTCGAGCACCTCTTGGTGCAGCAGCCTCCTGCCTCCCCTCGCCCCGACTCGCCCTTGAGAGGACTGAAGCTGCCACAGGTGATGTGACTGTGTCAGTGCCCTGGGGGGAACAGGTCGTGCCTTGTGTCTGACTGGAAGGAGTGAGCAGAGAGCCCAAGTGCCCACAAATGCTCATAAAGTGCACGAATGCAGAGATGTCAGCTCCCTTCCTCCGAGGCTGGCACAGCCAGGGATAGGGAGATGCTGTGCTGTGCTTCACCCAGAGACAGCCAGCCAGGTGCCAGGTCCCCTTCCCCAGTGCAAGGGCCAGCAGGTCCACCCTGGCATCGCCCACGTCCCAGGGCAGGACCTGCCACGTGGCTGGAGCTGCTGAGCACGTGAGGACAGCAAGTGACAAAGAGCGTGGTGGGGACACAAAGAGACCCAGCCCAAGCAAGGGGGACAGAGCCCAGGGTGTCACCTCCCACCTGAGAGGCGGCACTGGTGCAGAGGGACAGCGGGGCAGGTCCTGGGAGGGACACACAGGATTCCCAGGCTGCCCGCAGGGATCCCAGCCCCGGAGCTGTGGGAAGCAGACAGGGAGAGTGAGGGGAGCAGCTCTGCTCAGGAGCCACAGGTCCGGCAGCCAGGCAGGGCAGCTGGACACGTGAGCTCTTCTGGGGGAGCCCAGGGTAAGGCAAGGTGCTCAACGTCACGAGAGAAGCAGCCAAGTGCAGAGTGCTGGGCGAGGGTGCTGAGGCTCAGTCTGACTTTCCCAGTTTCGCTATCAGCTCGTCGCAGATCTTGGTCAGCTCCTCAATCTCCTGGTTCTGGAAGAAAAGCAGACCTTGGGGACCCCCATGGTTGCACAGGCGGGGGACAGAGCCTGGGCCCATCTGACATCAAGCCTGCCCCTGCAACAGCTCCTCTGTGCATCCAGGCACTGTGTGGGCCCCTGCGCTCACCCTCCTCATCCCAGAGCTGCAGAGATCTGCAGCAACCCAGCCCCAGCCCAACCTCTGCAAGCAGGCAGAGCCTGCAATGCCCATTCTGCCAAAAAAATCCAAACCAACCCTACAAAACACAAAAAAACCCAAGCAAACTAGAAAATACCCCAAAAACCAAACCCACAGAACACCTTCCAACCAAAAACCCAGAGGACGCCTCTGGCATGGCTGGGATGCTCAGGGCAGCAGGAGGAGCTGCGGGCAGGGCTGGCAGGG
>VZRF01013459.1:195347-216969 GCA_013396875.1 Vireo altiloquus
CCCCCGTGGGTGCCCCCAGCCCCCGTGGGTGCCCCCAGCCCCGGCAGGGTTAGGGCAGCAGCAGCAGCAGGCGCAGCAGGCAGGGCTGGCAGGGCTGTTACCTTCTGCTGCAGGGCTCTCTCCAGGGACTCCACCTTCATCTGCTCCTTGCGCAGCCCAGCGTGCAGCGCCGCGCTCTCCGCCTTGGCCTTGGTGCGCACCTGGGCGATCTCCTCGTTGGCTCTGGGGGGACACAGGGGGCTGCTGGCCAGCTCTGGATGCGGGCAGGAGCCCCAGGGCATGGAGCAGCTGCAGAGCCTGGCTCTGCTCGCCCCCCACAGCAGAGGTGGTTTGCCCGTACGGAAACTGGATGGAATTGGGTTAATTCAGCTCCTCCAAGCCCCTGAATGAAACTCTGGCCTTTCAGAGCCAAGCTGAACCAGTTCACCACCCACTTCACTTGGGGTTACGTGTGCTGGTGAGCTCCTGCTCATCAGCTGAGCCCCGGGGCTGCGCAGCCCCTTCACGTACCACAAACACTCTGAGAGATGGGAACTGCTAAGCGACCATAAATAGACCGTGAACCTCAGATTCTCCATTAAAAAATAAATAAGCAGAGATCAGAGAATGCATTCAGGGATTTGCTCTGCCTTACTTAGAGACACTTGAGCCTGAGGTTGTAAAATGCAGCTTTTCACATCGTTCAGCTCCTGCCTTCCAGCCTCTGGAAAGCAAATGGAGCTGCTTCCCTACAAGGTCTTGAAGCACCCAGCAATCTCATGCATGACCTTACTTGTCCAATTTTTCTTCTGCGTGGACTTTCAGGGCCTGATACCGCTGCTCTTCCTGCTTGACACGGGTTAGATAATCTTGAGCACATTTCTTCAGAGCTTCTTCATTCTGGAAAAGAAAGTACATCCATCTGCATTGGGACTGGGCACAGAGTCATTGCTCTGATGGGATGATAGATACTGCTCTGAGTGTAAAAAAAAATTGTTTTAAATAAAACCAACTTCTGCTTTATGCTGGAGCCCCTTATGCAGCTCAGCAGCATGAAAACATGGAGTGTGGCTGCACAGGAACTCTGAGTCCAGGGACCAGAGCTGCAGGAAGAAAGAGCAAACCAAGGTAAGGACCTTCTTAAATCCTTCCAGGACGCCCTTCAGGTTTTCATATCTCCTGAACAGATCTGACAGGGACCTCTCCACCGAGTTCAGGTCTGCCAGAGCCTGGTCCTTTTCCATCGTGAGCTGCTGCAGGTTCTTCTGAGATGTCATGTTTGTCCTCTGCTCATCCTCTGGGAGGGAGAACAGACAACAAGGACACAGTGACAGGGTGGGGACAGCTGTGGCTGCCAGCTCCCTGCCCCACACACCTGGCCAGGGGACAGCACCTCACCTATCATCTGGGCAATGGTCTTTTCATACTCAGCCACGATTTTCCTAGAAGGAAGAGAAAAAAACAAAACCAGGTGAGAGGCTGATTTTGGGAACATGCACCTCCAGCTGTGCTGACAACAATCTGCCCTACAGGAGGCCCTGCTGGCCCAGAGCACCACCACCAGAACCCCACAGCAGCACGGCCACAGGGCCCAGATGTTGGGGCTGCAACCCCCATCAGGGCTGCCTCAGGACGACTGGGGCTGGCACGGCTAACGAGGTTTTATTTCTGCAGCAAAGGAACGAGCAGGCTTGACAGAGCACCAGCACCGAGAGAACATCTCTCCCAAGACAGCCTGCCCTGGGGAGGCTGTGCCAGCCCTCACATCCCCCTCAGCGAGGGGACAGCTCACAGCTCGTACCTCATCTCCAGCACCTCCTGCCGGCTCTCCTCGTATTTCTTCTTCCACTCGTTGGCCTCGATCTCCTTGGTGATTATCTGGGTTGCAGCAGAGAGGGAACCCTTGGGATGTGCCCTGAGGGGTCTCCCCGCTCTCTGTGCCACAGAGGGGATCAGATCCCGCTGCCAGGCAGGGCAGAGCTGCCCCTGCTCCAGCCCCAGGGGATGCAGAGCCAGCCCTTACCTCCTCCCGGATGAGTGTGAGCACTGCTGCCTTCTCGGGCTCGCTGAGGCAGATGCCAGCCAGGGGACTCTCGCTCCTGCCCACGCTGGGGCACTTGTCCATGGAGCACAGCCCGGGATTGTCCTGGGGAAATGACCCAGCTGGGATGTTGTGGGGGGTTTATTCTCACCCACCTCCCCTCCTTGCAGTGTTCTCCCCTATTTTATCACACAGACCAAACCGTGGGGAAGGCTCAGCCCTGTGGCCCAGGTGCCGATTCCCGACTGGATTTTGCCCCTATCCCTTCCCCTGGGGGGTCCTGCAGCCTGACAGGGCTCCAGAAACATCCCCCCAAGGCAGGCTGACACCAGCGCCTGTCCCTGCTCCGTCACCCAGCCCAGCGACAGCCGCGCAGCGTCTCCTTGGGAACAGCCACAAACAGAGGAGGGCTCAGAGGAAGGAGGCAGCCTGCTCCTCACGTTTTGGAAAGGAGAGCACTGGAGCACTTCTCCCTCCCCTCCTCCCCTGCAGCTCAGCCCGAGCTGCCTGAGCCCTGCACAGCTCTCAGTGGTGCTGTGCCCGAGCTGGGAGCTGCCCCTGGGGCAGGTTTGGGGCAGGTTTGGGGCTGGACACCTCAGCACCGAGGAGATTCAGCCCAGTGTGGTTTGGCAGCAGCCTCCCAGGCACGCACCTGCAGGTACCTCTGGGTGACACCAGCCTGCCTGCAGGTACCTCTGGGGCGACACCAGCCTGCCTGCAGGTACCTCTGGGTGACACCAGCCTGCCTGCAGGTACCTCTGGGTGACACCAGCCTGCCTGCAGGTACCTCTGGGTGACACCAGCCTGCCTGCAGGTACCTCTGGGTGACACCAGCCTGCCTGCAGGACCAGAGCCCGCCTGGGCTCTCCTGGGCACCAAACAAAAGGTTCCCTGTGCCTCACGTCCTCGTGGGGCTCAGCACAGTTAAATCTGTCTCAGAGAAGTTGGTTCTGCTGATGTTGCTAATCTCACTGTCATCTGCTTGTCCACTCAAGCAGCTTTGGCCAGGGGCTGCTAAGCTGGCACAGGGTGGCCCCCGCAGCAGAGAGGTCCTGGGGCTCCTCGGGGTGCACCAGGGGTGCCCCAGCACAGGGGTGCTGCTGCAGGGGTGCCAGGGTCAGTGTGGCTGCAGAGCCAGGGCTTTTTCACTCTCCCCCGTTCTCTGAGAGCAGCGGCTGAGGATCCCTTGCAGAAGGCACCAGCACCCAGGGGCCATCAGAGCCAGCCCTGGGCACCCCACGTGAGGCACAGCCCGTGCCTGGCAGCTCATCCCCTCCCCGTGGTCTCCTCTGCCCTCTCCCTGTCCTTCAGCCGCTCCCCAGTGCAGCCCCAGCTCCGCACTGCTCCTGCTCTGTCCCCAGCATCCCTCCCTCCCTCCCTCCCACACCACAGCGCCCAGCCAGGAGGGATCAGTTTCTGCCAGGCTCCTCCAGGCCTGCTGGGAAATCTCTGCTATTTTTATCAAGTCCCTGCGTGGGTTCGTCAGGAATTCTACCTCCCAAAGAAACTCATTCCAGAAAGGAAGAAGCGAGAGGCACTCACAGGGAAGATGCCAGGCCCATCCTTTTCCATCTGCTTACAGATCTCCTTTTCAAAACCTAAAAACAATGAAACACAACCATTTATTGACTTAGAAACGGCACCCTGGGCACACACAGATTTTCTCAGACATAGGAGGGTACCTCTGAGCCTCTCCATCCCTGAGCTTCCCCTCCCAAAGGTGTCTTTGCCCCCAGCTCTTGCCCTCGCATGGAATCATTTTGGTTGGAAAAGCTCTCTGAGACCATCAAGCCCCTGGCACTGCCAAGGCCACTGTTAAGCCAGGTGCCACAAGAGCCACCCTGCCAGCCTTCCTGCACTCCTTGCAGCAGGCACCAACACTCCCCTCTGCTGGCAGCTCAGCCTGTGCCCACGTCCCCAGGGCTGTCCCCAGGGCTGCCACCACGCCCAGAGCACAAGGAGGAGGAGGAGGAGGAGACACAGGACTTCCTGCACTTCAGCAGGACAGACCACTCCGAGCAGCACAAGCACCAGCCCATGCCAGCTGGTCCCAACATCCTCCAGAGGAGCTGCCACATGGCCCCTGCTGCTCTTAACAGCAGAGAGGAGATAAAAAACACCTCCCTGCACCAGCAAGGTGTGGGACACCCTGACCTGCGGGACATTGCCCCACAGGACACCCTGACCTGCGGGACACCCTGACCCACAGGAGGAACACCCTGACCCACAGGAGGAACACCCTGACCCACAGGACACCCTGACCCACAGGACACTGCCCCACAGGAGGAACACCCTGACCTGCGGGCACGGTGCTGCCTCACACAGTGTGAGAGGTAATTTACAGACCACACTCACACAACTGCAGACATGATTCACGTGTCAGTCAGGCAGAGAACTGTGTATTTAGAGAGCTCAGCTTGGCAAGGAAGGAGGTCATGTAACGCTGGTGGCTGCAGACTTCTCACTGTCTCTCTGCGTTTATCCCAGTGCCGGCAGCTGCACCCACAGCTCCCACCCCATTCTGCAGACAGCACCCAGCCCGTGCACCTGCCCGGCCCTCCGAGACCAGCAGCAATAAATAAACCCTCCCAGCCTCTCCCTTGACTGTCAGATTTTCCTCCCCTGAGGACAAAGGACCATTCTCCTCTCCCTGGAGCTGGCAGCCCAGCACAGCCATCGGGAGAAATGATTAATAGGTCCCTGCAGAGGGGAGGGCTGCAAACCCGCCGTGGAGATCTCTCCTGCTTGCACCTAGGACTTGGCTATTGATTAAATGTCATGTTGCCTGGCTTTTAATTGTTTTGTAATGGCTTGGTCAGAGAGGCTAATTACGTGGGAGACTGACAGCAGAATCCCACCAGGGGCAATAATGGAGATCTCTGTGGCATTACCGAGATCTCCTGTGCTGGGACACCGAGTCCTGGCAGCTCTGCTCCTGGCACAGGCTCTAAGCAGGGACCATGCAGGCCAGGAGCCAGGGCAGGATGCTCTGAGTGATGGACAAATGTCCTGCTCAGCTCTCAGCTCAGCTCAGCAGGGAGCACTGCTGAGGGGGCCTCTGGCAGGGAGCAGCACGGGGAGGGAACCTCGTGCCTGAGCCACATCCCACCGCAGCATCGTGGGGAGAGTGCTCTGAACCCAAAGTCTAAATAAGCACAGCCTGAACCATCATCTTCCATACTGGAAACAGGGCAGGAAAGCAATGGGAGGTTCCACTAGAACCTGCAGCAGCCTTTAGCCCTGTCAGTGTAAATAAACGCTGACGAGGCTGCGCTGCCTCAACAGCACCAATTCCTTGCTGGAGGCTGCAGAGGCTCCCTGGGTGCAGTCACAGCACATTCCCAGAGCTGAAGGCAACCAGGATGTTCCTTACCTGCCTCTGGTCTGTGTTTCGCCGCGGACACAGGGACATTCGAGCACTCAAAGTACTCCAGGTCATCTTCTGGCTCAGCCTTCTTCTCCAGCCCAGCTGGTTTCTGCGTGGAGGTGGTGGAGGCCAGCTTCTCCTCATCAGTGGCACGTCCATCCCGATTCGTAATATCTGGGATTTCTGAGATCAGCACTCCTTCATCCTGCAGGATCAGAGCATGCAGTTAAGCAAGACTGGGCTAATCTGCAGGGATCAGGCCACCAGGTGAGCTGCTGGATACTCCATGGAAAGCGTGGAAGGCTTAAAATCCACTTGGCAAGCTGCTCCCCACTGGCCCTCCTCCCTCCCTCCCTCCCCGGCAGGAGCTGCCCACAGGGAAAAAGCCCAAAGCTCAGCCAGCCCNGGGCTGTGCCTCGTGCTGCTTCACCTTGCAGCCGCTCCTGCAGGGGAGAGAAGCAGCAGCTGAGGGGGGTTTGGGGGTGCTCTGGGGGATGCAGGGGCGCGTGCGAGGCAGCCCAAGCAGGGGAGGCAGCCCCAGCGCTAGCGTTGCAGCCGCCGCGGGCAGCACCCCACTCACCAGCCAACACCGAGGCAGAGCAAGGTCTGGAAGGAACGGAAGGGACAGGCAAACAAAAGACATGACTACACATCAGTTGGGTTTGTCTGTGAGGTGTTTATTCCTGAGGAAGGTAAGGAGCGGAGCAAGGACCCCAAGAGGCTGATGGCGAGAGAGGAGACTGCCAAGGAGCTGGTAAAGAAGGATCTCCCTCGCTGCATCCTCGCCCTGCACCCGAGGCTGCAGGGCACGTCGACTTTCTGCAGGAAGAACCACGTCCAGGCTGTCTCATGCCCTGTCCCTGCAGCTGGAGGTTTGTCTGGGACTTCTCCACAGCATCCACATCTCCCACGTGAGCCAGACCCGCGCGGCAGAGTGGGAGAGCACCGGGCGAGCTGCTGTGCCTCCAACAAACACTGTCCCAGGGAGAAGGGCTCCTCAAGTGGGAAGTTCAGCCCAAGCAGGTCTTGCAGGTGGTTCCCTTGCCCTCCAGTGAGGAAGTTGTCCCTGGAACTTCATCCCACATTCCTGGAGTTGCCCATCTGGAGGCCATCAGCGCAGGACTGCACCCCGACACACCGGGCACAGCACAGCAGCAGCGGAGGCACCGTCCCAGTGAGATGTGGGTGGGAGAACAGGAGCTTTCCTCCTGCATCTCAACCCCTCACACTCCCCACTGGGGGATCTCCCCAGCTCAGGGCCATGTCTGACCCCCAGGAGACACTTGCCAAGCTGGAACAGCTCGTGTGGCAGCCCAGGACCTGGGGAGGGATCCCAGCCTTCAGACACGGCACTCCCTGCCACGGGGACACAGCCAAGGCTCGAGCAGGACTGCAGCGAGCTGCTCCCAGCTCCGTGGAGCTGCCCCCACCCTCTGCCACTCTCCAGCCTCCCCATCCCATCGCACACAAGCGCAGCAGAGCACAACCAGCAGCGTGGCATGGCACACGGAGGTTTCTTTGCACGCTGCCATGCACGCCTCGCTCACACGGAAGAATCGCTCTGGACTGGATTTCTCCCTCATGCCCTGCCATGAGCAGTCAAATGTGCCATGTCCTCGTCCTCCTCTTTTCTGCACCCTCTCCTGTGCCAGGGTCATCATATCACCTGGCAGCTGGTTTGAGCTCCCCCCCAGCACCAAGGTAACAGCTCTGGATTGCACAAAGTGCTGCTTCCCTCCATTAGCTGAAGGTTTTGAGCACTTGTCCATCATCAGAAGATGCTGCGAGGAGGTAAGCTGCGAGGACAAGCACAGGCGTGTGCCTCTGGTGCAGCTCAGCTCAGCTCAGCTCAGCTCAGCTCAGCTCAGCTCAGCTCTCCTCCCTCGCTCCCAGGCACTCACCAGACCAGACCACCCTGGGGACCCCGCCGAGGGGTGCGGAACACAAACCAGACAGCAGAGAGCACAAGTCAAAGGGCAGAAGGAGCTGGCATGCCATGGAGACGAGTGGGGCAGCACACACCCAGAGAGAGGACAAAAACAGCAAAGGAGAAGAAAAAGAATACAGGAGAGAGTACTTACAACAGAAAACAGAGAAATTTCACTTGCTCAGTAGTCCTGATGCACCAAAGCACGGACAGGGAGAGAGACAGACAGATGGAGAGAAGAAGAGTGTGTGAAAAGACCTGGATGTTAACTCTGCTCTGGAGAAGCACAGTGAGCTGCCTAGCTCGGTGTTGGGGAAGGCACACACACACGGGATGCTCTGATCTGCATTTGCCATCCACAGCAGCGGGGTGAGATCCAAACACAAACCTCACTGCCAGGGCAACATCCTGCTGCCTGTGCTGCTCCAAGGTGACAGAGGGCGAGCAGAGAATTCCCTGCTGCTTCCCCTCCCCACTGGCTCTGCTCACCCACAGCCACACATGGGAATATCAGCTCTCAAAAAACTTGTGTCTGCTCTCTGCTAAGTATTTCCTGGACTTCCAACACAGCCTGATTCTTGCCTGTGAGGTTTTTCTCTCTGTAAAAACCTACTATCTAATTTTCTCACTGGAGAATCTGATGGCAGAGTGAGAGTTTACCTGTCCAACCTGTTCTTCTCAGATATAAAACAGAAATTCAGTGGCAGCTCACGAAATGTCTCAGCTACGTTTCACCAACCACACCTGCATCCACCAACTCCTGCACATCCCTGCACGAGTCCAGCAAACACATCAGCTCCAGCCTCCACTACAGGTTTCCTCTGACACCACATCTCCACCTTGACCCCCAAGGGGTTTCCAAAAAGGTGATCCTGCAAGAGGGTCCCAATCCAGCCTTCCCTGCTCTCCTTGGGACACCAGCACCGTTCCAGAACCTGTCCCTGTCCTCCCGCCAGTGGTGCTGGCAGGCAGAGGGGAGCTGCCCTTCCACGGGGACACCAGGAGGGTGAAACTGAGGCAGCAGCAGAAGCTGAGGTGCACAGCAGGATTTTGGGCTCGCTCAGGAGGTACCAGGGCAGGAGCACCATCACCATCATCACCTCCATCACCACCTCCATCACCATCACCTCCATCATCACCTCCATCACCACCTCCATCACCACCTCCATCATCATCACCTCCATCACCACCACCAGCACCAGCACAGCTCTGCCTGCCCACAGGGAACAGGGGAGGCTGCAGCCCTGGCTCTGCACTCACGTTATCAGGCGTGACTTGGGCTTCTTGGGGGAGTCTCTGCCTTTCAGGGCGTCGTCCTGCATCTCCAGGGTCTGAGATTCGAGGATTTCGTTGAGGCTGTTGTCTGCAGTGGAGCAAGAGTCAGCGTCGGTGCTGGCAAGCGTCTTGGTGGGCTTGAATGGATCCATGGAGTCAAAGTTATTGGGGTCAAACTGATAAGAGCCCTTGGGGAGAGCCGGAAAATTCTGCAGCGCTGAGCTGCCACTGAGAGGGTTGGGACTGGAGCTGTCCCAGCAGGTGGGACCCGGCTGGGAGGAGCCCCGAGGTGGCAGCGGCTCTGTAGGACCCCTCTGTGCATCCTCAGCTGCTTTCTTGGGAGACTCCCTGTGTCTCTTGGGCGTCAGCTTGCTGGCTGGGATCCTGCTGCCCCTCCTGGGTGAAGCTGGCTTGGCCTCCACACTCTCTCTCGCCTCTGTAAAATCAGCCCCAGGTTTCGGGATGTGCCCTGTGGCCTCCAGAGCTGGGTCCCCGCCCAGCTCACCGGGATGGGGAAGGCGTGGTGGGGCTCCCGGGGGAGAGCTCTGGAGCTGGCAGCTCCCTGCCACACAGGGGTTCACACTCCTGTCGTGCTGCTCAGGGTCAGGCTGGCAGGACGCTTGGGTCTCCTCTGTGGCTTCATCTGTTCTCCTCCCCACCAAAGGTGTTTTCCCTTTCCCGAGCTGCTCCTGGGCCAGGGCATCAGCCCTCGGCTCTGCCAGCCCCGTGGCAGTGCCCGCCGTGTCCCCTCCTGGCATGTCCTGCTCACAGGGGGCTGTACCCACATGGGGCAGGGGGGCTGGCTCCGCACTGGGCACAGGGCCAGGGCCAGCTGTGCAGCCCAGCCCGGCCAGGGGCTGCATCAGGGCCGACTTGTCAGGGCCAGGTTCCCCTTTGGCATCTGAATGGGCTTCAGGGGCTCCAATCTCTGGCTGAGCCTCATCTTTGGGGTGCTTCCCAGGCGAGCTGTCCCAGTGGGCTTCCCCTACCAGCAGGTCACCGTGGCCACCTGGCTCTGCAAAGATAAACGGAGATGGTTAAACCCTGCCCTGCAAAGATAAAAGGAGATGGTTAAACCCTGCCCTGCCGTGCACCCCTTCCAGAGGGCTCTCTGCTCCCTCCTCAGCTGCTCCAGGGGCAGATTCTATGGGGGATCCACTGACCCAAAACTCAGCTTCCCTCCTGCAGGGAGTCACTGCCTGCTTGGGCAGAGGGGCAGAAATCAGTGAGAAGAGTTCAGGGATGCACAACAGGAGACAACAGCAGGAAATGTGAATTAGCAGGGCCCGGGGGAAGGGGAAGGGGAAGGGGTGCTCAGTGAAGGAGCAGAACGGGCAGCAGGAGGGATGTGGGGGTCAGTCCCGGTGCTGGGACGTGCACCAGGCAGGAGGAGCTGCCGACACAAGCTGACTCTCCACCTGCAGAAATCCTGCACCAGGCTCTCCTCACTGCTGGCAGCATTTCCTGATGACAAATCCTGATCCATGACTTAATCACCATTACTCCAATCCTTTCCCCTCAATCCTTTTACTGTTTAATCTCTTCCTTGCTATCGAGGGATGGAGATGATCCTTTATCTACTGAGGCATCCCCAGAGCTGCACCCACCCCAGAGCCAGGATTGTGGTGCAGGGGTGCCAAGGCACAAGAGGAAAACATCTGGTGGTGTTTGTCCTGCACCTCGGCCAGGGACAAGGTGAAGCTGGGGTGCCCATCGGGAGCACATGGTCCCTGCAGCCCTCACAGGCACCTTTCTGGGGAGTCACAGAGTCCAGCCAGGTCCTCCAAGGGCAGAACAGAACCAATGCTTTCCCAAGGACCAGACTGGTTTGGAAACCTGGCTGGGAAGGGTGGCCTGGGAGATGCAGAGCTTGTGCCAGGGAAATCCACCCAGCCCTGCCCATCCCTGTCCCATCCCTGTCCCAGCCCTGCCCCGGAACAGAGGCGACAGCTGCAGAGAGGAGTCACCTCGAGCATCCCCCCTGTTTGGTGGGGGGATACCAACCACCAGCTCCCACAGACCCCCACCCCTGAGCACATCCAGAAAGGATTTTCCTGTCACCAGGCATTTGCAAGTGGCTCATGTTTGCTGGTAACAGAGCGAGTCACAGGCTGGCAGAGGAAAAGTGAATCAGGCAAATATCTGGTCCCAGGACTAACCCAGGACGTGGAGCCAACAATCCTGACTCAGTTGATGGCTCGTGGTTTGCATAATTGATCCCCAGGATGCTAAAAGCCATGAAAATGAATCATGAGGGTCTGTGTCCTCCCTGAGACTGCAAAAATGCTTCCTCTGACTGCAAAAAAAAACCTCCCTCCAAGTAGACATTGCCTTGATGCCCCAGAAAATGCATCAGTAAACACAAATCCAGTGGATGAGTACTTGGAGTGCAGCCAGGAAACAGTCTGAGGCAGCGCCTGCCAGGCCCTCGCATCATTAGGAACCAGGAAAACCTCCTTAACAGACCCCAAAGAAAACTTTATTGCGCTTGCTGTGTTGCTCAGCTGTTTGAAGCCTTCCTGAGACAGCCCTGAATAGAAGAGCAGACTTCAAAGTCAGGGCAAAAGAACTATTTAAGTGCATTTTGCGTTCCCAGCGGAAGGTTTGGCAGCCGCTGTTCTCACAGACGTGAGCCCATCCTGGTTTCTAACCCAAGCAGTGAGTAATTACCTCTTGAATAACAAGCAGTCGGCACACAAACCACCTCTCCGTGCTGTGGTGTCTCAGGGCGGGGAGGAAAGGAGCAGCAGCGCATGTGGCCATAGCCCAGAACCACAAAAATCAGAACCACCCACCCAGGTTCTCCAGTTCTGTGATTCCCTCGTGGTCTGCACCCAACAGAGCTCAGCTGCTCAGCCCCTCCCGCCCAGCCAGTCTGAGAGCTAAGGAACTGGGATATACTGGGAGGAACAGGCAAAGGGCAGCTCAGGTGCTCGCCTGTGGTTTGGAAATCTTTTGCGGTGGAAATGTTCCTCCTGCAAGCTCAGGGTGGGTCTCCCCCAGCTCCTCCCCCTCTGCATCTATTCTGCCCTCAGTTCAGCGTGGCAGGAGCATTGTTCCTGCGAGAACAATCACACAGGATGCAGAAAGCAGTGGCCTGAGGGGCCTTGGGGTGCACAGAAAGAGCTGAGCTCTCTGCTGCGACCCCCAGCACTGCTGGGTATGAGCATGGCGATACCTCAGCACTGGCTGGCCCCCACGGAGCCCTCCCCAAGCCCAGCACGCTGCCTGCAGCTCTCCCTGCTCCTCTCTGAACGCTCCACCATCCCCAGCTCCCGCCAGCCCCAGGCAGTCACGTTGTGAGCAGCAGTGCTGGCTCCGCACGTACTCCCTTCGCTCACGGCTCCTGCCAGGGAAACCAGCTCGTCCCCCTGCCCTCTCACTGCCCAAATCCTCCTCTGGGGCCAGAACTGAGCTGAACACCCCACGGGACCCCAGGAGAAGGCAGGCTGGCAGCCACCGACCACGCGCAGCTCTCCCCCTCAGACCAGCCCTTCCCACAGCCATCCCAGCAGAAGCCTCACTGCAGCAGCCCAAAAAGGTGACCCTGAGGTCTCTCACGCTGGCACTGTGCCCTGCAGCGGGGGACGGATCAGTCCCAGCATGAAAACAGACCCTGTGAGGAGCAGGGCACACACAGGGACTCCTCCATCCCAAACACAGACCCACCACAGGGCACGCCAGCTCCCACGAACACCCCTTGCCCTGGCAGTGCACAGGCTGCAAACCTGCTCCAGATCCAGGTGAGCACCCGCAGGGGATGCTACAAAGTGAAAACAGAGATTTTTTTACTTTCTAAAGAAAAACAGACAGGACAGTCTGGCACCGCGGTAATAGACACTTTGTGCCTCTGCATTATAATTGCTTCACTTGTCTTCCTCGGGCTGAAATTAAACACAAGCACCGACTTAAACAGCTTTCCAACATGCCATCAGGAACCCTTGGCAGCGCTGCGAGGCGAAGGCTCAGAGCCCTTTCCATCCCACAGGAGGCTGCCAGGAGAGGCAGCAGCGATCCCTGCGTGGCCCCTGTGCCAAGTGTGGGCCAGAACAACTCCTCTGCTCTCCGGGGCTTGGGCCAGAACAACTCCTCTGCCCTCCGGGGCTTGGGCTGGGCTCAGGGCAGCACTCGCTGGGAGTCCTGCACTGCCCATCTCAGCACAGGAATCTGCCCCACACTGCCCTGGCTCAGCACAGGATATCTGCCCCATCTCAGCACAGGATATCTGCCCCACACTGCCCATCCCAGCACAGGATATCTGCC
The DNA here is from genome assembly GCA_013396875.1 of Vireo altiloquus. Taxonomy (NCBI): domain Eukaryota; kingdom Metazoa; phylum Chordata; class Aves; order Passeriformes; family Vireonidae; genus Vireo; species Vireo altiloquus. Next base: position 208,200 of record VZRF01013459.1, read on the forward strand.
CCATCTCAGCACAGGATATCTGCCCCACACTGCCCATCCCAGCACAGGATATCTGCCCCACACTGCCCCATCTCAGCACAGGATATCTGCCCTGTACACCCAGTTTGCTCCAACATCACCAACGACTTTTTTCCTCTTTTGGCTTTCCGCTTGTGTTTAACAGCCGTTGATCTATTTTTAAATCTATTCTGTTAAGAATTAGCATACCGGCAAACGATGCTGCTAACGCACCGGAAAACACGTGCCCTGCATCAGGGTAACGGCAGCCTGCTCCCAGCACTGATGGCTCTAGATTGCTTCTGCTCATTTCCTTGTGCCAAATATCTACTGGCAGGTAACTGGAGATAACTTGAGCAAGAATGGGACAGAATTAGTCCCATCATCTGAGGCAGCAAGAGGAAACTGAGTGATGCTGAGTGGGCATAAACCCTCACTGCAGCCCCCTCCAGGGCTGAATTTTTGTCCCCAAGGACAGGGTTTAACACACCCAGGTCACCTCTTGGCTGTGCATGGAGCAGCCAGCCCTGGAGCCACAGCTTCTGTCTCACACATTCCTCACCCTCTTTATTCCCAAGGCAGGGTGAGACAGCAGCTACCCAGCAGACAGTGCCTGCTCCTCGCCGTCCCTCCAGGCCGGGGTGCCGTGCCTGCCCCCAGCTCCAGCTCTGCCCCCACACCCCAGCGTCCCTCCAGGCCGGGGTGCTGTGCCTGCCCTCAGCTCCAGCTCTGCCCCATGCTGGGGTGCTGTGCCTGCCCTCAGGCCCAGCTCTGCCCCCACACCCCAGCGTCCCTCCAGGCCGGGGTGCTGTGCCTGCCCTCAGCTCCAGCTCTGCCCCATGCTGGGGTGCTGTGCCTGCCCTCAGGCCCAGCTCTGCCCCCACACCCCAGCGTCCCTCCAGGCCGGGGTGCTGTGCCTGCCCTCAGCTCCAGCTCTGCCCCATGCTGGGGTGCTGTGCCTGCCCTCAGGCCCAGCTCTGCCCCCACACCCCAGCGTCCCTCCAGGCCGGGGTGCTGTGCCTGCCCTCAGCTCCAGCTCTCCCCCACACCCCAGCACAGCCAGCAGCTACTCCCCGGGGGCTGCAGGGCAGCAGCCACCTTGGATTGCCTCCATGCTGGCATTCGCTCCATGGCTGCTGCCTCAGCACCCAGATCGGAGCGGTGCAGTGGTGTAACACCCCTGGGTGCCACACTGCAAACCCACCCACACCAGCCCTTTCCCTGCACCATTCCAGGCAAACTGAAAAGGCACAGCCAGAGACACGGGCAGAGAGGGGCTGGAGCCAAGCGTGGTGGCACTGCGGTTTGGCTCTGCCAGCTCCGACATCCCTCTCTGCCAGCCAGCACAGACTGACAGCTTCTGCTGGACATCATGGCCTCGTCCCCAGAACACTGGGAGCTTTGTGTGCAGGAGCAGCTCCTCCCTCGCTGCCGGGCAGGAGCTGCTCATCCCAGGACAAGGGGCGCAGGCACACAAGGAAGGAGCCACACCACCGAGTCTGAAGCAATGAACTTCCCTAAGCTTTCCTGGAAATGATCCTCCTACCTGCTGGGAAAGCCTTTATCTCTCCTCCTCCTCTCCAGACATTATCCTCAAAGCAAAGACGTCTCTATCATCCCTTCTTAAAAGGATTATTCCAAGAGCTGTGATTATTGGAAGCATGAACTGAGGGCACCCTCCATCACAGCAAGCAAACAGGAGTTTTCCACAGGGATGGATGAGCATCCAGATCCACCCCAACAGCATAACAACCTCACAGGGGATGGAGAGCCATGGCTTCCTGTTACTGCCATGGTCTGCAGTGCTTGAGCTCCTGCACAGAAGGACCCAGGTCTGGATCGAGCCTATGAGCTCTGAAACCAACCCCGCAGGAAGTTCCCAGCGGCTGTGAGCATTCAAGGAAAGCACAACACTGCACATCACATACCAGGGTATGCAGCAGTGAGGGGCAAGAGAGGGCAGGGAATGCTCAGGACAGCCTGGCCAGGACTTCCTGGCCCACCACACACTGCCCTGTGCCTTGGAGAGGCTGCTCTCCTGCACAGCACCCCGGGGCTCACAAACACCCTGGCACTGCACAGCCACGGGGAGCAGATGGAAGGGGAGGTCTCCTCCCTGCCCTGATAACCTCCAGTGGGTTGCTGCAGCAGTGCCAGAGCTTCAAAACTTCCTCCCAGCAGCATAAAAACAAAGATAAACACCAAGATCAGCCATGGACACCAGCACAAACCCCTGAAGAGGAGGGCAGGGAGACAGCAGGGCGCTGTCAGAAGGCCAGGGGCTAATGGGGAGCTGCAGCAGTGCAGGACACAAGGATAAACCTGCAAAACAGCTCAGGACCCACCAGCAGAGGAAACCTCACGCAGTTAGAGCGGATCCCCCCCAATTTCTCAAAAAATGGGCTTTAGCAGCATTGATCTTTTGCGTCTTTAACAGCAGCTACACAGTGAGGACACCTAGCAACTAACTCCAGGGAAAATGGCCTGGCAACGAAACCCCTACCACCGACCAGCCTGGGGGACACAAACCTGGCACCTTGCCACTCCTGTGCAGGAGCCAGGGGTGAGTGACACATGAGAAAGGTCCCAGCAGCAGTCAGGGCAGCCCCCAGGCTGCAGAAGTGTCGGAGGAACGTTTAACTGAGCAAATAATCCAACAGCACCCTCAGATTCCACTCAATCAACTCATCACAGCTCTTTGAGGAGCGCCCAGCCCAGCCCTGGCATTTGAACTGTCCAGGCCATTAACCACCAAAAGTGTGCCAGGCATTTCTCAAAGTCAGCAAATTTTACTCCCTGACCCCTCCCTGCCTTCCTGCCAATGCAGCAGAGCACCAAAAGCAGGAGGTACACGCTGGCTCTTTACCTTGGGTCCCGGCCTCAGGCTCTGGCGATCCTGGTGGCTCGCAGAACTCCTTGAGTGGCGAGCAGGTTGGCGTTTCTGCTTCAGGGGTCTCAAAATTATCAGTGGAGTCCGAGCTGCCGAGGGGGGGAAAAGAGTGAGGAATTACTGCTTTCAAGGCTACCTCTGAAATCCTCCACGACGCCTACACGTCCACCAGGCCAGAGGCTGGCCGTGGGCATCCGGGGCGGCCACTCGCTCCTGTCCAGTGGGACACGCTAGCAAACGGAAAAGGGAGAGCAGGTGAAACATCATCGTGAGCAGCCCCTGCGCACCCCCAGCCCCGCGGGAGGGCTTCTGCCAGGTCACTCCCGCGCCGAGCCCACGCGCGGGCCTCCAAGGACACGCAGCCCCGCAGCATCTCCCACGCCGCTCCAGGAACGAGCGCGGCCGATCCGGCCCCGAGCTCCCCAGCATCCCCAGGAAGCAGCGCCCGGCCCCGGCAGCCCCAGCCCCGGCGGGATCCCGGCAGCCAGGCAGCGAGCGGGCAGCGAGGGGAGGATCGGGAGAGGCCCGGGGGGGACGCGCCCGCAGCCCCGCGTGGGCGTCCCGCGTGGGTGCGGGAGCCGCGGGGAGGGCGGGCAGGGGAAGGGGCCGCGGGTGACTTGCCTGAAGCCGAGGGTCGAGCCCCCCGCCGGCGGGTCCCGGTCTTCCTCCTCATCATCCTCCTCGGCGGCAGCGGCCCCGCCGTCCCCCNGCTGAACGCCATCGGCTCCCCTCGGCTCCGCTCCGCTCCCCGCCGGGCTCACTGCGGCCGCGCCGCCGCCCCCATGGCTCCGCTCGGCTCCTCTCAGCTCCGCTTGGCTCGGCTCCGCTCGGCTCGGGCCGCCCGCGCCTCCGCCGAGGGCAGCGCCCGCCCCCNGCGGGGGGATGCGGTGGGTGCGGGGGGTGCGGGGCAATGCGGGGCAATGCGGGGCAATGCGGGGCAGCGTCCCCGGCTCCCCGCCCCTCCCGGCCGGAGGTGACGGCCGCCACTCTTCTTTCCTACGCGAACTCCCAAATTCGCCTATTTCTGCCCAAAGGCGGGGCCGGGGCGCATCGCTGTCACCCCGCACGACGCTCTGCCTTTTCCTCGGCACAGGAAAGCCCCGCGTGAGAGGGCAGGGGACTGTGAAACCAGATCCCCGCCAGTGTATCCCACTTCTATTTGGCTGCACCTGTGCTGTCACGGAGCCGGCAGGACGCAGATTCTTTCCACTCTGGACGTGCCAGAGGAGACCCCAGCCCAGCGGGGAACTGCCCTGCGGGGCCAGCAGCTCCCAGCACTCCTCACCTCGCCCAGGAAGACTCGGTCCCACCGGGAAGGCTCACCCCTCGGGGAAGCCTTGCCGAGGAAGGGCTTTCCCAGAGCTGAGGAGCCAAACGCAGGGGGCAGGGGCGAAGGGAAGGGAAACACCTGTCCTTTTCATTTTCCAAGGAAATACCGGCCTCAGCAGCCCTGGCTGATGCTATATCCTTCCGTGGAAGTAAGTTTATTTATTTATTAAACTATTGTTGTTTAAAAATAACAGCCAGCGGTTCCCACAGAAACCAACCTTGCTGGCCTCCCTCGGGAACTTTCCCTCAGGAACTTTCCCCCTAACGAGGGCTCCCATTCCCAAATTCATCACCTCCCACACGCTTGCTAGAGAGAGGAGGATAAGATTACTGACAGGGTGCAGCGGCCGCAGCACTGTGAGGAGTGTGCAGGGCTCTGGCAGCAGATCTGTCACGGGCAGCAGCATTGCTGGCTCCGGACAGTTGGCAGCTCTCTGGAACCCTGACTGCTTTACCCTGGTCCCAGCAACTGGTCCCAGGGGTGACTTCAGAAATGGCAGACAACTGTCCTGCCGTGAAACAAGCCTGGCCCTTTGCAGAGAAGAGCTGCTGGCGCTTGCTGACCACACCAAGAGCTCACACAGCAGGCTGAGCCCGTGGTCGGTGCTTCCCTGTGAATCATCAGCCAGATCTGAGAGTTGGGAATGCCTCTGCATGGACAGAGAGGCCTCTGGGGCAGAGCAGACTCGTCCATCTGGTCTGGCTGCCTCTGACACCAGCCTCTGTTGGATGCTTCAAAGGGTTCATTCCTCACCATTGAGCATCTCAAATAACCTCCCTGCAGGGATCCTTTCTCCCAAGCTTCCATCTCTTGATGTCCTTATTAGATATATGTGTCATTCCTGTGTGCTTTTACTGCCCATCCTCTTTAAAAGAAAATCTCTTACCCTCTTCCACAATACCTCTAAACTTCCCCAGGGATTTCTCCGGGTGAACCAAAGCTGAGGTGCTGCTGGTTCCCACCACAGGTCAGCGGCAGGAGAAGCACATGGGCCCCAGGGAACACCTCAGGCCCTGCACCATGCAGTCCCCACATCCCCAGGCCCTGCACACTCCCCTGCTGCCCTGAAGAGGATGCTGAGCAAGAGGGGACTACGTGACTCCTACTGAAGCTTAGCCAAAAACCATGAGTCTGAAGCAAAAGCAGAAGCTCAACATCCTGTTGCCCGTGGCTGCCATGAGCAGAGCACAGCCCACTTCCCTGCTCCAAAGCGGCAGAGCTGATTTCTGCAGATGAATTTTACATAAGATCTTCAGCGTGAGCTGTGCTGCAGCAACGCGCTGCAGCCTGACCTCATCCTCCTCCCGCTTCCCCTTCCCACCTCCCGCTGAACCCAAGGACCAGCAGGAGTGACAGCGTTGTGAGCAGCCGAGGAGTTCTGCGGGGACCTCCCAGGGGACAGAGAAACCCAAGTGCAGCAGGAGCAGCAGCGGCAGGAAGGAGCCACCTCCAGGCAGAGGGGAAGGAGCTCCACACGCCAGGCTGGCTCCTACAGCCCCTCGCTTGTTGGACGGGGGAACTGGGGCACACGAGTGCAGGAAATCAGCAGGATCTGTCCTTGTGCAGGCTGCACACACACACACACAGAGCATCCAGCGAGGAGCTCCCCACTCCCACCCACCAGCCGGGAAAGGAGCCGCAGGAACAGGATCAGCAGGACTGAACCACTTCGGCTGCAGAGCTTGAGACTTGCAGGGCCCTGGGGCAGGAAGATACCAGAGCAGTGCAGGGGCAGAGCCTGATTCCACTTGCTGTTCCTGATGAGCAATTAAGAAAATGCCTCGAGTGGCATATTCCAGCTTGGCACCTGACCCAGCCTGGCAGCACCGCTGGCTGCAAATCACCTCCAAGGAGATAACCTGACTTTGTCAGTCACACCGGAGGCTCTGCCTGCCAAACGCTGCTTGGCACAGTCTGCAAGCACGTCTCTGCAGAGCAGGGAGGATGCTGACCTGTTTGAAACACCTGCCAGCAGTTTCCATGCACACAGATGAGTGAGATGCAGCCCACGCAGGCAGCAGCTGGACAGGCTGTCCTTGGCTCCGCTGTCGCCTCCCTCGCTGCTGCCGCAGGACTCACTGTGCCAAGCCCTGCACGCACGCAGCGGCTCAGGGATGAACAGCCCACGGATGTCTCTGGCAGCGGCTGTGCCGAACTGCCCAAACTGCCCACGGTTCGCACACTGCCTGGACTTGCCAGGACGGGGAGAGCAGTAGCCCCTGCTGCACAGAGCACAGGTGAAGCCTCAAATATTTTGGAGCTAGAAGAGCCCTGGAATCGCAGAAGCTGCAAAAAGAGGCAAAACCTTGCTTATGTTTTCATGTTTATCCTTGCAGGAAGCCAGCTGCATCCAGGGATAACAGCTCTCGTCCAGATGAGACCTTCCCTTCACACTGGGGATGGATTTCCTTCTGGCCGCCCGGCAGCAGCGCCTCCGCCTGGCCCCAGGAGCAGCCTGCCCGGTTCCTGCCGGTGCCAGCACACCTCGGTCCTCGGGAGGGCGCAGGGAACAAGGCAGCGGAGCAGGAACCACACAGCCGCACCTGTGGCGTTTGGAGCTGCAGTGCCCCAGGCCTGAGGAAGGCGTGCACCTGGAATTTCCCTTCTCAGCCCTTTCATTAGGCAGGAGAACATCTATTTCTGGCTGCGGAGCTTTTCTGGGCACAGCACAGCAGCCAGCGGTGACATTTCTAGCTCAGAAACAGATCTTCTGTGGGGTTTCATTTCGCTTCGCTGCTGCCTCTCTGCTCCTCTGCAGTGCTCCTCTGCTCACTCCCCCGCCGCCAGGACCAGGGTCACAGGACGGGGCACAAGGGGTCGTGGGGATGCTGTGACAGCAGGGGACGGTGGGGACAACCCAGAGATCGGCACACGGATGAAACATTAATCCATATTTCACTGCTGTGTAAATCTCCCCCACAGCTCGTAATAAGCACTTTATCCACACAGCATTCATCTCCTCCAGGAAAGGAGGTCCAAGGTGTTTCAGGAGCATTTTTCTGTTGCTGAGTTTTATTCCAACCTAATCTATTGATCAGGGATCAGCATCTCCTGCCTGCGGCCGCATCTGGAGCATCCCGGAGCATCTCCTAGGTGTGACAGCCCCACGGAGCATCTCCCGGGCGCAGCAGCATCCCGGCGCGGCCCCGGGAGCCCGGCGGGCTCGGGCGGACGCTGCTCTCGCTAGAGGGCTCCCCGGGATGGGTTTCCGAGTCCTCCCCGGTTTGGGTTTCCGAGGGCTGCCCAGGATGTGTTTCCAGGGCAAGGCAGGGGCTCCGCGGCTGCCCACGGGCTGGCAGCGCGCCGCCGCGCAGGATTCCTTTTGCTTCTCCTGACCTTGGCAGAGCCTCACCCTGGACACTCCTGGGCACAGCCCAGACCGAGCAGAACGGCACCGAACGCCCTGGAATCCAAGGCAGACAAAACCAACCTCCTCCCATCTCTGGCTCTGCCATCTGCTCGCCAGCGCGCAGCAGGAAGCAGCAGAGAGTCACCCACCGCTCCGGAGCTCCAGAGCAGTGCCCAGCGTGGGACAGCTCTGCCGAGCAGCTCAGCTCCCCCGGGACCCTGCACGGCCTGGGAGGTGACAGCTCCCATCGCTACACATTCCATCAAAACAGCTCTACACAAATAGAAATAAAGGACACAAGTGTCACACACGAGCCTGGACGCCAGCAGCCAGCCCCGGGCTCCAGCTGCCTTTCCCCACCAGACTGCCAGCAAATGGATAAATACAGACGTTTGTGGTGGCACTGAAAAGGACCGATGGGATAATGAACGCTCTGCTATTCCTGCATTTTAAAAATGCCAACCACAGCTTAATCTCGCTGATGCAGTCGTGTGGGTGCGAGCTCATTTCAATGGGAGCAGGCTCCAGCCCCATTTCCACACTGATGCCGGATGAACACAAGCAGCTGCCTTCATCATGCAGCTTATTGACTCCCCCTTCAACTCCGTTGCTCCGTTTGCTAAAAATATCTGTGCTATGTGGCAGGAATGCTTTTATCAGGTGTTTGTCAGGCCTTAGATCCCTGAGTTTACTCCAGACTCAGGCGTTCTGGGAAATGCAGGCAGCTCCTTAACCCATAACGTGGGGGCCCTGCAGCAAGGACAACAGCCAGCACAGGGATGGGGACCAGGAAGATGATAAAGGGCGAGAGGAACAAAACAAAGTTTGCTCAAGGTGGAGCGAACAGGTGGGAAGGAGAAATAGCTGAGTCCAATGGGGCAGAAAGAAGCAGCTCCAGCACACACAGGGAACTCTAGGATGTGTTTTCCACCTGAGAACACCTCTAATGTCTATGTGGGAGATGACTGCAGTGAAATAAAGGCAGAACCGAGCAGTTCCAAGGGCAGAACGCACTTGTTTTCCTTGTCTGAGCCCACCGTTTGCAAACAGCCTTACAGGGTCCCCACTTAAAGAAAATATCTCTGTTCTCGATAACGTTTTGGTTGATTTACAGATAAGAGGTTTCCACTTTTCCTTCTAATCCCAGCAAGGGTCGCCCCTTCAGTTCCCAGTGCCCAAGCAGCCGCTGGGGACCCCAGCCCAG
>VZRF01013459.1:217456-289149 GCA_013396875.1 Vireo altiloquus
GGGCTCGGGGGGCGGTGGGTGCCCTCGGGGCAGCCCCCGGGCCCCTCCCGGCTGCAGGCAGACCCCCGGCAGCTGCGGGGCTTGGGCGGGGGCTGGCGTGGGGCAAGCGACCGCTCTGGGGACAGCGGGAATAAGAGATCCAGGGAATCGCCGAGGCTGGAAAAGTCCTCTGAAACCACCGAGCCCAACATTGACCCAGCACTGCCGAGGCTGAGCCGTGTCCCCAGGTGCCACACCTGCGCGCCTGTTAAACACCTCCTGCACCCCTGCCCGGGCAGCCGCTGCCCCTGTCCTGCCTCCCAACTCTCTGCAAGAGGAACTTTTCCCTCTTACCCGAGCTAAACCTGCTCATCTACCAGCCTCTCATACTACACATCCAACGGGAACTTGGGGCCTGAGCCCCTTGTCTCGGGCACCTGATCTCTGTCAAGCAGCCCTGATAAAGTGCTGGTGTGATTTCTCCCCTGAGAACAGCCTCTCCCCAAATCGTGCTTTGCAGGGGAAGCCAAGCAGCCAGCCCCGATGTCAGGCAGCAGCCAGACCCTTCACGGCAGGAAGATTTAATGCTGCACTTTAAAAGCTCCGAGGTGACCCTGCTAAGGAAACGTCGTGGTTGGAGTTCTTTTAATTAAAGTGCCGGAGAATGTATCCATATCTGACAACATTTGGGGCTTTTTACTTTTGAGAAACTGAAAACTGGAATTTTAATCTCCTTCTTTTCCTGTCAGTCAGGGTGTTCTGGCTGGGGTTGCAGTATTTTTTGGCAAGAAAAGTGTCAGTGCCCTTGAAACCTCTCACCTTCCTAAAAAAAAAACCCCAAACACGCAAAAAAAACAACCAAACTTTCCACGGATGAAAAAAGCGTCCTGGCAGCCCCAGCTGCTCTCCTGCCTATGCCCATGCCCAGCGTGCCCCCAGCCATGCACAGCTGTGGGCACTCCCCTCTGCCTGCCCAGGGGATCCCACAACAGCCCCGAGCACCCCAGAGCCCCGAAATGCCCCTGCTAGGAGGGAGAGTTACCTCTGCTGCCAGCGTGCCAGGGGAGAAGCCAGAGGCTGCGTTTGGTCACCGTGGTGGTCACCGTGGTTGTCACCAGGGCTCAGTCAGGTGACAGCCATGTGGGACGTGGCATGGGGCCCTGCCTGCTGCAGGAGGCCAGATAATCCCTGGCAGCGAGGCAGGCAGGGGTGGGCAGCACCCTGCACCCCCCTGGCCCCGCAGGAGGGGCTGCACCCCTGGTGATGCCTGTCCTGGGATGCTGCAGCCTCCTGGCACTGCACCACGGCCACACGGGGGAAGGAAAACCCATCAGGAAATGGCTCTGAGCATGGCCCAGGGAGAGGTCTGCTCCAAATCTGTGCCACAGCTCAGCCGCTAGTGCTGGGTCCTGCCATGCCAGAGGGGAGTTCTGGGGGGTCTCAGCTTGGAGCAGGAAGCCCCAGCCCCCTATGGATTGTGGCAGCAAGTGAAGAAGGTGAGGAGGTGACTTATGGATTCCCAGGCGCAGGATGCAGAGCTTGGAGAGGGTTTCATACTGCTCTGCCATCCTGCAGGTGTTACAAAGGCCAAACACTGCGTGTGTCCTGCTGTGCATTGTGTCCCTGTCCGGATCCTCCACCTCACAGCCGAGGACAGGCTCTGCCTCTGCACATCCCTGCTCCTGGAACGGGGCAGAGTGAGCTCTGGGATCGGCCGTGCAGGCCCTGTGCAGCATCCTTCTGTGCAGCATCCTTCTGTGGGGCCAGGCTCTGGCATGGGCACAATTCCCAGGGCTGAGCCCTTTCATTCCTGCACCTTCGGTTTCAAAGGAATTTCCTCCAGCCATTTCCGAGTGGTGCATTTGGAAATGCTGCCCTGCCCAGCTGGGTGATACAGATGTGTGTGACACTCACATCTCCTGTGTTGGACTGCCAGGACCTGCCTGCACTCAAGGCTATCCAGGCTTTTCCCAGAAATCCGCTTCCATGAGGCTCTGCTGAGCTGAGGACTGCTCCCAAGCGGCAGGAATTCAGCATTTCCTACAAAGTCCATCTGGTCGGAGCAGGGATCTAAACTGGAGGGGTGAATCTGACCGGGAGCCAAGGCTCCAGCACACACGCACACATTAGAAACCAGCACTGAAAAATCTGGGCAGGGGCCACGGATGTGGTGCTGGACGCCAAGCAAGCCAGGGACAGGCAGCAGGGACGTGCCAGCACTGTGGCTCCAGGCTCGGTGATTTTGGCCACAGCCCCCGCCCTGTGAGGAGTAAACAGCCACAGATCGCTGGGAAACTGCTGAATTCCCAGGCACTGCGGGAAAGTCAGGAGGGGGAAGGCACCGAAATTAAAGGACAATTATGTAGCATGCCGGGAGACAAAACCAGTTTCCAAATCCAAGAGCCCTTGAGGGCGCGAGGTGATGTCCTTCACCACGCTCCCCAGGGCTCCCTCGACCTGACAAACTGGCAAAAACCCCTCCTTGATTAAGCTTTTCCTAGCCCCTCAGAGCAACCCCTCAGACAGTGTCACCATCTGTGAGCCACAGCCTCGACATCAGAGCAGTGACAGGTCCTGTTCAGACCCCCAGAGCAGCTCCCAGTCCCCCTTCAGGGTCTGGAGGTGAGCAGGGCTGCGTGAGAGGCTTTGCTTCCCGGCTGTGCCAAGTGTCACAACACCTTAAACAGTCACATGCCGCCGGTGGCACAGAACCCTGCCGGGGAGCTGTCCCCTGCAGACAGGGCTGGCAGTGCCCGCAGGGCTGGGCGCCAGTCCCACAGCAGCCAAGCTGCAGAGCGGCCAGATGTGCCCCAGCTGTGAGGTCCTACTCTTTGCCGGCAGAACTCAGCTCAGGTGGGGCTCCTGCACCCACGACTCGTCCAGCACCCCCAGGAGCACCAGAGCTGTGCTCTGCGAGGGGGCAGATGGTAATAATTACCCTTGTGCTAATTCCATGGAAATTTCCATGTGCCTGGGAAAGAGGCAGCCAAGCCCTTCTGCTGCCCGGGGCAGAGGTTTGCTGCTGTTCCCAGGGACCGTGACTAAGAGCCGGGTCTGTCACATGGATGGTGTTTAAATGCCTCCTCCGAGCCGCCCATCTAAAGGCCACCAGCTCCAAAGCTGCCCGGCGCTGGCACGGCCAGGCTGCCCGGGGTACCCGAGGGTACCCGGGAGTACCCGGGAGTACCAGGGAGTACCAGGGAGTACCAGGGACGTCTCAGCTCTGCCCGCTGGGGCTGGCAGAGCAGCAGCGCAGCGCCTCGGAGGGAGAGAGCTGTGCCCGAGCCCTGCTCCACCTGCGCTTGCTCAGAGCTCTGGTGGCATCTCCCCTTCGCCAGGGTCCCCGGGGAGGGCAGGCGGCGCGGAGCAGCGTGCCAGCACACATCATCCCGCCTGCCTCTGGCAGCTCCTCCTTAGCAACCCAAACAGAGCCACAACAGGGGCCTGGCGGCAGATCCCATCCCGGCCAGCACGAGGGCTCTGGAGGAGAGCCGGGAGTGACCACACGGCCCGGCTGCCCTCCCGGCAGGTGCCCTGCCCTGCCCTGCCCTGCCCTGCCCTGCCCTGCCCTGCCCTGACCATGGGATGGAGCTCTCCGGCAGGGCAAAGCCGCTGTGGTTGTGCCGTTCAAAGGTGTCCTCCAAGGTCTGCCCTGGCAGGGGACTGGTGGAGCTGGGGACAGCTCTGCACCTGGGCACTCGAGGAGCCCTCGGTCTCTCTGCTCTCCTCCTCCCTCCAGCCTGAGTGCTGGGTGAGTTTCCCAGCCCTCAGCTCTCTTCTCCTTCCTACCTTTGCTGCCGCAGACTTGTCCCGAGCTCTGTCACTCTCTGCTACCTGTCCCGGGGCTCCTTCGAAAGCCACTTGCGTAAGCAGCTGCCTGGAAAGGAGCAGGGAGGAAGGAAGGGGACGGGCGGGGTGGGGAGGGCCGGGCGGCGGCGAGTGTCTGCACCCTGCAGCCGAGGGGGAAGGAAGGAGGATGTTTTGCAATATTTTGGCGAGCGCTGCCACGGGCAGGGAGCGGAGAGCGGCGGGGGGGCGGCGGNCTCTCTGCTCTCCTCCTCCCTCCAGCCTGAGTGCTGGGTGAGTTTCCCAGCCCTCAGCTCTCTTCTCCTTCCTACCTTTGCTGCCGCAGACTTGTCCCGAGCTCTGTCACTCTCTGCTACCTGTCCCGGGGCTCCTTCGAAAGCCACTTGCGTAAGCAGCTGCCTGGAAAGGAGCAGGGAGGAAGGAAGGGGACGGGCGGGGTGGGGAGGGCCGGGCGGCGGCGAGTGTCTGCACCCTGCAGCCGGGGGGGAAGGAAGGAGGATGTTTTGCAATATTTTGACGAGCGCTGCCACGGGCAGGGAGCGGAGAGCGGCGGGCGCACGGCGATCCATCCGCACGCCGCTACCGGCGCCTCTCGGCCGAACGCCTGCCTCTGATGCCGGCTCCTGCCGGGGCCCCACTGGTGTCATGCCGTAAAAATGTGCTCTTGACTGGAATTTGGCAGCCTAGCCCCTGACGGGGAGGGAACCTCTCCTCTTACAGAGGGAGCGAGAGCTGCGGCCCCGGGGCTGCGGGGAGAGGTGATGGGGAGCTGCTGGTGAGCTTTGCGAGGCCGGGGAAGGAGGTCTAGGAGCGGTGGATGTGCCCGCGGGCTGATTGCCCGGGGATGCCGCTTTCCCCGGAGCCCTGAGGCCATCAGCCCCCGCTTTGCCTCAGCCCAAACTTCAGCCTGGTCCCAGAACGTCCCTGCGGGCAGGACTCAGCCCACGACACACTCACGGAAATCACGTCAAGCCACTCAGTTATATTCCCTCCTCCTCGCCCCGAAGGGTTCGTGCCAGAAGTGCCAGAAGCCTGGTGCGGGCTGCGAGCGGGGGCTGGCAGCGACCCCCGCCCCCCCGGTGCCCCTCGGTGCCCCCCGATCCCCCCGGCACCCGCCCGCTCCTGCAGAGGGAGCGCAAGGAGCGGGAATGAGCCACGCTGGGCTCCGCGCAGCCATTTCGTCCTCGGGAGGCGTCAGCAGGGGTGTTGCTTTCCAAAGAGAAAACTCTGCTTGGACGGGAAAATTCGCCTCGCAAACAAAATGTGTCTGTTCCCGCAGTCCCCGGCCAGACCCCGGTCCTTGCCCTGCCCGGAATTACCTTCCCAAACACCCACGGCATCTGTGCAGAGAGAATAAACCAGCTCCCTCCACTCCCTCCTCCTGCAAGAGGCAGGAGGACAGTGGTTGGAAAGGACACTGCTGCGCCTTCCATGGACACGCAGGGTGGGGAGTGACAGCCCAGGAGTCACTTCTGCCTTATCTGGGGTGCTCCCTGTCTGCTCACCCTTCCCACCCGTCCCTTTCTCTGCCCACGAGGGCCAAGGGCTGATGTCTCGAGCAGGCTGTGGAGGATCCACCTTGCTGGGGCAGCTCTCGTGTCCCACCTGTAGCAGCACCCAGGCTCGGCCGGGCTGGGCTCTGCATGCTGCCAGCCCCACACACAACAGGCCCCGTGTTCCCCCCAGGGTTTGGTTCTCCCCAGGGTTTGGTTCTCCCCAGGGTTTGGTTCTCCCCAGGGTTTGGGGAGCATTCCCAGCTGCTGGAGCCTCAGAGGTCGCTGTAGCAGTGGGGCAGCGGCGCTCGCCTGCTCCTCTCATCGCTGGCCCGAGTCTAACCTCCAGCTCCCATCTCCCAAGTGGCTCTTTCTTTTCAGATGAAACTTCCTGTTGGCTCTCATTTTCATTCTTTACCTCTTCAGCAGTGCAGAAAATTGGCACTTAATGTGCCCTGTGAGGCTGTGTGGTAGCGGCTTAATTGACCCTGGTTGCATCACCCTGGCCACAGCTCGGTCAGCGAGCTCAGCCTTGGGCCACAGTCATTTCCCATCCCCTCTTTGTTTTCCTGCCCTTTCCAGGGGTCCTGCTGGTCCAGGTGAGGATCGTGGAGGAGCAGGGGTGGCCCAGGCTGCCCTGGCACACTGACCAAAAAGCTTATGATAAAACCAGACCTGCAGCAATCACCCAAATGTGGTCTCAGCTCAGCTCCAATTCTCTTACTGCATCCTTTGGGGCAGAGATTGCTGCAGGAGAACCTGAAATAATTGGTATTCAGAGCACCATAAAACTCCACGTGTGGTTGACAATCCAGGCAGGACTGCATTACGGCAGATGTCTAGCAGGGGAATAAGATTTTCCAGGTGAATGAAGGAAATACATATAACCATTGTTTTGGGATATTCCTGACTGCTGCTGAGGAGCAGAGGCTGCTCATTGCTCCTCTGTGGTGTGAGAGCAGGAGAGGGCTGCCACCAAGGCTGTGCCCAGCTGCCGCTCTGGCACGCAGCCGGCGAGACCCTCCTCACCCCAGCGGGCTCTGGGGGCCAGCAGGACCACGCCAGGAGCAGCAGCAGGTCCCAGCAGGTCCCAGCAGGGCCCAGCAGGTCCCAGCAGAAGTCCCTGCAGCCCCAGTGGAGCTCCCTGGGGCTGGGTGCAGTTCCCAGGGCAGCACTAGGGCAGCACCTCTGACGCTGCACGCCTCGGATGCTCTGTTAAAGAGGAGGATTTCCTCCAACTGAGTATCTCACCACTCAATTTGTGTTGGACCATGGAGTCCTTCCAACACTTGGAATACAATGCGTTAGTATCTACTGCTCTGGAGTTTGTATCCCAGCGGAGAGCTCAGCCAGCTGGGAGCACGCTGGGACCAGGCTCCAGCACAAAGAACAATGGGAAGGCTCAGCAAGGGGCTCTGGGGGCAACATCCAGCCCTGGTGACAGGGCTGCGTCTGGGGCTGCTCCCAGCTCTCTGATGCTCCACCGGGAGAGGATCACGGCTTCCAGACCCTCCTTTTAACTCTGCAGCTTGTCCCCTCGCTCCCCTTTGCTGCGCTGTCAGGCAGTGGGCTCTGCGTGCCAAATGGGATGCTGGGGAAGGCGCTGCTGCCTGGATGGGCTCCAGATGCAATGCAACTAATCCATTTTTATAGCCGGGAGCAGGTGTCTCGTGCATCACCAGCAGCTCTCTTAAAGACCACTCTTTTAATTTGGCCACAAGCCCTGGAGGGGTCCAAAGGCCACCACTCGGTGCCCTCCAGCTCCAGGAGTGTCCTGTGGGGCCATGGTCCTGCTGCACCACCCCAGCCTCACCCACGAGAGCAGGGAGGGCTCCAGGCGCCTGTTGGCACCCCTGGCCAGGGTCACAGGACCAGAGCTGTGCCTGCACCTCACTCCTGGGCTTCAGAGCCACAGAGATCAGTCCTGGTGTTGTGCAGCCCCACCAGGGCTTCATGGACTGACCTGAGGGTGCATGAAATCAAGGAATTCCTTTTTGCTTGTACTTTTCCCCCAGTCCCTGTGCCTGTGCTCACCTTCACTGCTCAAACAAGGATGTGCGCACACGTCCAGAGACTGCGAGGTCCGGGAAGAGCCAGCACCTGTGGGGAGGAAAATAAAACATCTACTGTTGGAGCTGGAGATAGGAAAGGCCAAAGGGTTTGTTTTCCATCCTCAGACCTCAGCAATGCAGCAAGTGGCACTCAGACAAGAAACCCCATCCAAACCCAGAGCTCATGGAGCTGCTCTGGGCAAACAGCACCTCAAAGGGTTCTCTGTCCTTGCCCGTCCCATTCCGCCCTGGAAGGGAGGAGTGACCCTGTGCCAGGGCTGCAGGACCAAGGACCCTCAGCCGTGCCACAGCAGGGCTGATGTGCAGCCCCAGCGCTCACTGCAGTGACAACCCCGTCCCCAAAGCAGCCAGGAGCACCTGCAGGAGCTGCAGCCACAGACCCTGCAGCTCTGCTGAAGGCAGCAGGTCCTGGAGGACCCAGAAAAGAGCCCAAGGGGGGCCTGGCTGAGGAGCTTCACCACAGCAGCTACTGATGTGCCTGGACTCGCTGGCCCTGCTGAGACAAAGAGCTATTGCTGAATTCAGCTGCCCTGGGTATTTTTTTCCCTCTTCGATGAATCACCTGCTAAAAATATTATAAGTTGAGTCGCTGGCCAGACCTTTCACTTCTCTGGAAGCAAAAATATTTATTTTACTCAAGCCGTGCCTGTGTTTTAGCAGAACTTTATGATCAATTTTGGAGGAATGTGCCATGCTGTATATTCAAATTACAACTTTTTTTGGCTCGCAGTGTAAGTTTAAAATGTCTTGTTTAAGACGCAACTGTCAAGCTGCCAGAAAAATGCATTTTCAGCTGTTTCCCTCCCAAAAGCACCAGTTTTGCCCAGTTGATGGTTATTGTCAACCCAGGTGCAGGCCTGTTCCAGGGCTTGGTGATCGAGGGGTGCAGGCTGGGCTGGCTTAGACTGGGAGCTTCCACTTCGGTGGAAAAAACAGAGCCTAGTTCCCAGCAGCACCCCAAAGTCAGGCCACAGGGAGCTCCAGAGCCGCCTGACTGCTGGGGGCAGATCTGCTCCCATCCTACAAGGCTGCATTTCGGGAACTGGAGCAGAACCTCTCCCTGCCCAGGCTCCAGGCTGCTGCAAACCTGGCGCAGATCGTCAGAGAGGCACCAGAGCAATGAGATCCTCCAGGAGAGGAACATCACAGAACCCCTTGGAGTCAAAGGAGCTTTGTCCTGGGAGCAGCCTCCTCCTCCTCCTCCCGAGATGTGCAGGGCAGTCACGTTGCGGTGGAGGGCACTGGAGCCGGGGTCTGTGCCGCCAGCCCCCGAGATCCCGCCGGGACCACGCTCCAACAGCTCCTGTTGCTCTTGCTCCCGTGCCAGGCGCACCTTCCCCGTAAACTCTCATTTGAATTTAGGAAGGAAATGAGGGAAATTTCTTTTTCTTGCTTCAGGGCAGAGAGAATAATGGGATCTTTATTCCCCGGTAATTAAGTTGATTTTTGATTTACACTCGCTCCCAGCCCCCCCTGCGAAGCGGGGATGTGGCTGTGGGTGGGCAGGGAGCATGGGCACTGCCGGGCACCAGGACCGGGAGCTTGTCAGGGCATCCCAAAGCGCAGGAGCTGCGGGCCCAGCACCAGCAGCTGGGATCCTCTTCGTGCCAGTATCCCAATCCCACGGACGGGAGCTCTCCCACCACTTCCCTGAGGTCTGCCAGCCCCTGCTCGGTGCCCCTGGCACTGCCGCTGCAGCCTCAGCCCAGCCAGCAGGGCTGGGGAAACGCGTCCCGGCTCCTCCCTGCCCCGGGCAAAGGCACTCAAAGCCTCGCAGCCCCAGCAGAGAGGCCGAGGATGAGCTGGATCTCATCCCTTCAGCCCCCCAGGAGGAGCAGCTTCCCCCGAGCAGGACGGGGAGATGAAGCAGAGCCCCCGGGAGCAGCATCTGGTCCCAGGGCGGCTTTTTCCTGCGCCGGATGTCGCAGCCACATCGCAGTGCAGCACATGTGGGACCCGCTCAGCCCACCTGGCACCGCCTGGCAGGAGCTGGGCTGGGCTGAGGGGGCACCGAGCCTCCCGGTGGAGCTCCTGCCTGCGAGGCGGGGATCGGGGCACAGGAGCATCCTCAGCCCCACACCGGCAGAGCCAGGGCACTGCCAGGCTGCAAAAGCCAGCAGCACACGGAGATGCACACCCACATGGAATTCCCAGCAAGCAGAGGAAGAGGGAATTTCATCATTTCGGCGTTTCCATCACAGACTTCAAGTGCATAAATACGTGAAGCCAAAAGCGCTGCTGCTGCTGCGGGGATGGCCCCGGGAGGACGCGAGGGGTCCCCGAGCTGCCAGACACCCTCCTGGCCCTCCCTGGCCGCAGGGCAGATGGCAGAGGAGAGGAAAGCCACGCCAAGCCCAAATGGGAACCTGCTGTGTTTGCTCTGCGCTCCTGGGCTGCCGAGGGGAGCAGCACCCCCTGCACCCCAACCCAGCCCCATCCCTGCCGTGCAAAACCCACGGCAGCACCTGCTGAAACCTTTCTGTCTCTTATCCTAAGCACATGATAAGAATTCCTTAAAATCCTCCATCTTGTTATACAGGTCACAATACTAAATCTAATTTCAATATCAGGAGTGGGTTTCCTTGGAAATGGTGAAGAAAACAGCAGCATTAATTAAAGTTACAGGCTTTTGTGTTCATTCCTCACTAGCTGTCTTTTTTCCACTCTCCTCTTGTATATTTGTTCAAGGCTGAGGAAATGTTGCCCACAGCTTTACAATAGCAACCGATTTACAGTGCCTGCTTAGTCACTGGGGAATTTCTTGGATTTTATGTTTTCTGAAAAAACACAACCACCATTGGCTTGGTCAGTGTGTGGCTGACAAATTCAGACTAAGACTCACCAATATTTTACACTTGTGGTTGGAGGTGAAATTCCACTCATAACTTTTTGACAGTGCTATGGCCTTTTGTACATATACAGGGCTCTGAGCACCCTGCTGGAGCTGAAGATGTCCCTGCCCATGGCAGGGGGTTGGACTAAATGAACTTTAAAGGTCATTTCCAGCCCAAACCAGCCTGTGATTCTATGAATTCTCATTCGGGCTGCTCCACATGCCTGCGCAAGTGTCGGTCAGATGCAGACCAAGAGCCCATCCTGCAGAACAGGCTCAGGAAGTTTCTGTCCTCGGCTGAAACCCCTTTGGTGTGGAAGAGCCTGGAACTTATTACAAATCGCTTAAGTAACTTTGGCTCACTCATGCTGATTAAATTGCTTCCCTGACTATTCCAGAGGCTCAAAACCACCAGCAGCTCCCAGGCTCACTGTGCAAAATTAATTAAAGCAGACGATAACTTGGCAAGGACAAAAAAAGAAAGTCTCATAGTAAGGACCAAGCGCAGCGCGGGGGTGTCTGCAGAGCACGTGCTGTGGGTGCTGCGAGGTGTTTGGGATGCACCTCACGCAGGGATCTCAGCTCACACGTAACACCACGCTCAGCCCTCAGCGCCTTGCCAAATCTGGGCATAAAAATAAGCTTGGAAGTTCAGTGCACAGAACCAGAGCACAAAGGCAGGGACCCCTCGGTTTCCATGGGAAGCAGAATTGATCGCTTGGCAGAAAGGATGCGTTTCCATTTCTGTGCAAGAATTTCCTCCGCCTCCTGCCGAAAAAAGTCGTGTAAGAAACACGGATTCAGGCAGTTCTCCAGAACCTGGCAGTGGTTCCGAGGCATCTCAGGAGGTGCCTGCAGGACTTCCAGGTTTCCCACAAAAACCAAGTGGGCCATCAGTGCTCTCCTCCTTGAAGGCTCCAGCAAAGCGAGCACGGGAGGCACCCAGCACCTTCCTCCGGGGCCGTGAGCTGCAGGAGGGGACATGGGCTGGGGGTCTCTTCCCAGGCTCAGCTCATCCCCTGGAGGTCCCTTGCAGCTCCCTGCAGCGAGAGGAGGGGGCTCCACGGTGCATGTGCT
This sequence comes from Vireo altiloquus, assembly GCA_013396875.1. Lineage (NCBI taxonomy): Eukaryota > Metazoa > Chordata > Aves > Passeriformes > Vireonidae > Vireo > Vireo altiloquus. The sequence goes on from VZRF01013459.1 coordinate 228,718, forward strand.
GCGCATTAAGCAAGAGCCCTGGCGGCAGGACAGAACCGAGCCCGAGCCCGACCTTCTCCCCCCTCCCCTTCCCCAGCGTTATCTGAAACCACAGCCTTGACTGGCTGCAGTTCTCATCCATCTGCGAAAGCACATTTAGGAGGGAGAGAAAGGTTGGCAGTTGACCACGAACCAAATCCCCAGAGAGGTCCTTACCTGACTCCAACCAGATGCTGTTTATCAGCCCGAGCATTCCCTACATGCCCGATGTGACGGAGACAGAAGAAATACAAGAAATGCTTGTTATGCTCAGGGCTTCGGGGGGTTTTCATCCTCAGGCCGGATATACAAGTTCCAGGAGAGGAATATGCATCCCTGGAGTCCAGGGCTGAATCTGGAATTCATATACTCTGTAAATGCACTTTATTTAATACAGGAATCAAGAAAGGGTTTGGAATTATTGCACTGGAGAGCTTGATTGCGTAGTTACAGCTTGGAATTAAGGAATAACTGCAGATCTGTAGGACAGGGCACCAGGCCCGGGGGAAGGGCAGGATGGTGTGTTCTGGCTGCACAGTTCTGTCCCTGCTCTCCAACCACTGCCCTGCACGTGTTGGAGCCTGAGAGAAGGTTCCGGTGGGGTCTGCCCTAGCCCTGCACGTATCCCATCACAGATCTCCCTTGGGACTAAGCCAGCAAAACCCACCAGAGCAGGAAGAGGCAGCACAGGGTGACAGTGCAGGGTCCTGGAGCCCAGGGAAGCCTCTCAGAGCAGTGCGAGAGCCAGGGCCAGGCTGGGAAGGATGTTCTGCCAAAGCCAAGGCAGCAGTGACCATCCAGCCCAAGAGAAGAGAGATGCATTTGCTGGGAAAACGATGGTAGGACTCTGAGAGACGCCTGTGTCCCTGTGCAAGCACATATCTCTCTATGCATCTGCAGAGATGCACAAGTGCCTTTTATGCATTGCTGCATGGCTTCAAGGACCTCGCTAACGCGTTTTTGCTGCACCAATGTGCTTTATCTGACACCTGCAATGTGCCTCTCTCCCTGCAAGTGGCCTCAGCCCCGTCTGTGTGCCACGGGCAGCTCTGCACAGGTTGGTGCCAGCAGCTCTGGGCACTGTGCAGGGCTCTGCCTGTGGAAATAAATGCCCAAAGCCCCAGTCCAGCTCTCAGAGCCTTGAGCTGGGCTGTTACAGTCACTAAGAGCTTTTATAGCCCAGAGGGACCTGGCTGCTAATTAAACAGCTAATTAATTAACATAATTCAAAAGCTAATCTGGTCACTCTCTATGTATGTGCTCCTGACTATGAGATAGATTTTTCCCGGTGTCAGGACTAGAGAAGAGCTGCCAGCATTGGAGTGCTCAGGCTGACATCTGGAGCACCTCTGGAGCAGCCCCAGAGCTGGGGTGTGCCCTGGGACTCCCCCCTGCCCCAGCCTGGGTGTCAGACCCTCCCTGGGCACTCGTGCAGAGCTGTAGGCATTGAGCACCCTGAGGGCACCCTGGGGGCTCCTCCTTTGCTTTCCCACCCAGATCTGCAGGGAAGAATCATCTCCTCCTGCAGCCCCAGGCCCTGCTTTGGGACCTTTGGGGGTTATCAGTAAAAAGACATTTTTTGGAAAGGCTGTGCTGTGAAATTTGGTATAGGGAAAGCCTCACATCCCAGGAGATGCCCTGGCTGGCTGATCCCAGCAGGCAGGTGGGAGCAGCCCCTCAGGAAGGTGCTGAGGTAGTGGGTGAAGTTGCTGCATCACTGTCTCCCACTCCACCAGCTGCTGCGTAAATCACATTGGCTTCAGAACCTGCTGGCAAAACATAAAGCAGTCTCCATGCTCCAGCCACCACAAGGGTATTAATCAGGCTAAAAATATAAAAACAACATGAAAAACACCATCTACGGGGTGTGCGGCATCAGACACTCGCTCCGGGAGCTTGGCCAAGTGCTCATATCTCGGCTCTCATAAATACACCGCCAGGAAAAAGCATTATCTCTGCAGTGCTCTTGGAGCACTGAGATCGCACAGCAAAACAGGCCTTGGCACCTGCTGCATTTTAATGATTCTTCTTCATCACCTGTAGGGAAACTGAGATTTAAATAAGTGTCCTGCAGTGCCCTGACCTTCCCCCCACAGCTCTGGCAGAGTCAGCACTGGCCGTGCTGGCACTGGGAGCATGAGGAGCCACAGTGCCAGCGGCTGAATTCACACAAACCCCTGGGGGCACTGCCAGGGGAGCAGCAGGCGTTGGGATGTGGAGTGTGGCCTGACCTGGTAAAAAACACAAAGGCTTCCTCGTGTTCAGGGAGCCCAAAGAACAGACTTGATGTAGAAAACATGCCCTTTGCATTGCTCTCCACTGCCCATAAAGCCATAAACCCCTTTCAAACGCTCCATCCCCCTAACTTTTGGATGTCATTAAACTCTCTATTAATTTACTCCAAATGTCTTTGCTCATATTCCAGCACAGCTAACCCCATCAAAAGGAGACAGCACAGTGCTTAGGCAGCACTTCTGCTCTTCAAAGCCTGTTACTGAGATTAATTGCTTCTCTCGAGTCCTCTGTGAAGGAGGAACATGGGGATAGCTGTTACGAGTGCTGGGTGTGAGGGGGGAAGCGAGGTCCGAGGTAAAAGCGGAGTTCGGAGGTGTCACAGCTCGGCTGGAGAGGATGGGGCAGTGCCGGCTGCAGGGGAGGCCCCCAGGGGCTCCACCTCAGATGGATATTCCTGCAGCTCCTCGGGGGAAGGCAAAGCCCGGGCGGGCACGGTGGTGCCACTGCAGAGCTGAGACCCCCGGTGCTGGCATCTCCCATCTCCGAACATCTTCCCTTGGGCCCGAGCCGAGCTGCCCTCAGGCTCCCCGCTGCTCCTCCCTGATCGCTGCTGCCTGCCAAGAGCCTCTCCAGGCAGAGCTCCCTCCTCCATCCCAATTTATCCTATGATGTCACCGATCCCAGTCCGTCCTGACATCAGCAGTGACACCGCGAGTGGCAGCGGGGCTGGGCAGGGGACACGCGGCACCAGCCGCACCCTGCCCCGCAGGGCACCTCAAGGTCCCCGCGGGGCTCAGGAGGGGTTGGCAGACCCTGGCAGCTGCTGCACAGGCTCCCAAACCCCTTCGTGCCAGCCCCGTACCCCCCCGGGACCCGCGGAGGGACCTGCGGGCAGCACCGCCAGCCCGGGGCAGCGCCGGGGCCTGCGTGGGGCCAGATGCGCTCCTCGCCGAGGCTGACACGGTACATCTGCTCCGGGTTTTGGTTTCCATCGTGGAGTTTACCACATCCCCCCCAGCCGGCTGGAGGCGAGGAGGCGAACATCTGGAAGCAATCGCGGCTGTCACGCTTCAAGGAGATACTGCACCACAGAGAGGAGAACCCGATCCCTCGCCCCAGCGGCTCCGCCCGCCCTCGGCTCAGCAGATGAGCAGAGAAGCAGCATCCCGCCACGAGCTGGATCCTGCCTGGGGTCCTGAGCCCCTCCCAGGAAGGGCAACACCCCGCAGCAGCGTGTCCCTGGGAAGAGGGATGGGGCTGAGCCCACGGTGAGCTGCCAGCCCGGGCTGGGGACAGCCCAGCTCTGTGCCAGAGCGGGAGGGATGCTGGGTGGGGAAGCTCCCGAGGGACTTGGCTCTCTGTTTCGGAGACGGGCTGAGAGCTGCGGATGTTCAGCCTGGATAAGTTTGCAGGGAGATCTCAGAGCCCATTCCAGTACCACAGGTGTCCAGAGCAGCTGTGGCTGCCCAATCTCTGGAAGTGTCCAAGGCCAGGTTGGACGGGGCTTGGAACAACCTGGGATAGTGGGAGGTGTGTCTGACCATGGCAGGAGGAGACTGGATGGGCTTTAAGGTCCATCCCAAACCATTTCAGGTCTCACTGATCTCCCCATTGCAGCCAGGCATCCCTGTGAGCCCAGCACAGCCATGCACATGTTTGCAAACCCCCTGGCACCCCAGCAAACCCCACACCGTGCTGGTTTCCTCTGCACCAGCCCCTTGCTGCCGGGAACGGGGTGCTTTTCCATTTAATTAAGTGCCCCGTGTTTTCTGTAGCTCACCATCACTGCAGAGCATTTCTGGCAGGGAAGGAGCCCTTGTTCCTTTATGATATGGAATAGTTTCAGCATTAGTTATTCCAAAATCACTCTGGTTTATGAGCAACCTGACAATTCGGCAAAGGCAGGAGGCCTGGGTCTGTACCAGGCACTAATAAAACCTTGAGAAGGGCTGCAGGCCTGTGCTGGTGGCTGCTGGGGGAGGAAGGGGGATTACTCGAGGGCACCTCTGCTCCTGCCTCCTCCCACTGCAGGCAGCAGCAATTGTGTTTCCCCCTGCAGAAGGGGATAACCACCCCAGGCCACACTCCTGGCAGCAGCAAGCTCCTTCTCATCCCACTCTCACCTCATCCATCTCCCAAAGCATCTCTGGGTACCATTTTGCAACTGTAGGAGAAGGAAAAAGAGGCAGGAGCCTCCTCAAAATGCCCAACTGGGGCACAGAAGCATCTAAATAGCAGCCAGTGCTGCTACCCTGGCAGGCTCTGGACCAGTAAGGGTCCAGCATGAGGTGCCAGCCCAGTTCTCAAGAGCCCCCAGGACTGTCTGCAGCAGGGATGGACCATGCAGCTGCTGGGGTTGCTGGTCTGGAGCAGGAGGGTTTGGGGTTTGGGAGGAGAAGATAAACAGATGTGGTACATAGGAACAACAAGTGCTTTGGGAAAGCCATGAAGGAATAACAAATGGATTAAAATAGAGGATCTACTTTTGGAAGGCCTGGCACAAGTTCTGACCCAGAAAGCCACCTGCAAAACTGGCCAGCACCACTTCCCTGGAGCTTAGACCTGGAGCTCTGCTCCAAAGGCTCTGGCATCCCTGTCCCGCTGCAGGCAAAGCCCTTGGATGGGCTGGGAAGCACTGCTCGGAGCTGCTCCTGCCCCAGGCAGCACCCAGGGGGCTGCTCCTGGCTGCAAGAGCCCAAGGGACTCCCAGGAAGAGCAAGGGTGGCTTGGAAAGGCTCGAGGAAAATGAGGTCTGTGCAAACAGGCTCTGTACTCTTTGCACACTGGATCCAGTTACAGGCCAGGTCAATAAAGGAACTGAATTTAGATTTTATGGCTGAAATAATTGCAACTGGCATGCCAAAGACTCTTTAGCAGGGCAGCAGGTGAGGCTGGGACCGGACAGCACTCGCTGCTCTTTCGTTCCCTCCCTCCTGAGAGGGAAACTGGAGTCAGTGGCACAAGTGTGGGTGACCCAGGCAAGCCATGGCCACCAGTCCTACGCAGCACCCAGCCTTCCTCTCACATCTCCCCCTCCTTGCTTTTGCCCTGAAAACATTCTTTGTCGTGGAAAATTGCACAGGCAGCAGAAGTGGGGCTGGGGCCAGCACAGGGGCAGCAGTGTCCCCTCAGTCCCCTTTGCCCCCCATTCCCTTCGCTCCTGGTGGGGAGCAGTGAGTGCCCTGCGCTCACAGCAGCCATGAAACAGGCAGGGCTCTCACTGCATCCGGGCACAGCAGCGAGCATCTCCTCCCTGCAGACACAGAGAGATGATTAATTGAAGTGAGAGGCTGCTGCCAACAGAGGGAATGGGGCTCAGGTGGTTAATTGAACTAAGGCTGCAAATCCAGCCAGAGTGTTTCTGCCTATGGTCATGCACACAACATCTGCTCTGTTAGGATTCAAGAGATGAAGGCATGAGAGGTGTGAGGATGCAGGAATTCCATGAGTGCACATGATTCCATCCATGGCAGCCCTCCTTTGCCTGGCACCCTTCAGCCAAGGCATGCACGAGGCAAGGCCAGAACGGGACATAGACACTCCTTGAAATTCTTCCTCCCCTATGGAAACGCAGCAGTGCACTCTGATAATCATCACCTCTCTCAGCAGAGCCTGCAGCGCTGCTAAGGGGGACTCTTCTCTCCCCCCTGCATCAAGGTCACATTAACGTAATGCAAGTTCTGGGCAGAGGGGTTCCACCCAAAACTGACGGGAGGGAGGGTGTGAGGGTGTGTGTGACACCCAGAGGCAGCCGCTGCAGCTCCCACCTGCGCCTCGGTGCTCACCCATGCACTCAGCAAACATTGGTGGGGCTGCGAGGAGAGGAGTGGCACCGGCAAGGTCGCTTCAGGGCTGGATCCCTCCTCTCCCTCCCCAAACATCTGTGCAGATGTTAACAGGCATGGCACGGCTCGATTTTCGATATGAAAGGCAAAGGGTTAGAGTTGAGCTCTTGGGTAAGCGACACCGAGAAAGTCAAAGTTTAATTGGCATTCCTGCCTGGGATGAAAGGCGCTGGCTGCCGGTGCCGGCACGGGCTGAGCAGGGCCATTGGTCACGGGCTGTAAAGGCCACACACAGGCGGCACTGGGGCAGGGCTCCCCTGCCCAGGGGACTCTCAGCTCTCTCGCCTGGTGATGAGGACTGGCCTCCCCTGCAGCCCAGAGCGCCCTGAGAGGAGGAGGTGCCGTGGTCCATGCCCGTGGAGAGGGAACCCCGGCTTTACCTGTGACACTGCTGTGTAAAAATCATTAAAAACTCCTACAAAACACAGGCTTTTTGTGCAAATACAGTGAATCCCCAAGCTCTCCCTCTCTCCCTCTCCTGCTCTGCACCGTGCATTCCCATCCAATCGCTACAATTCCCGCTGCAGTTAACGCTCCATCGGCAGCTCTGCTGGGACGCAGCTCCCTGCCCACGCTCGCTGTCCCCTCCTGCCCCTCTGCTTCTCTCCCAGCCTCCATCCCTGCCCAGGACCATGGCAACGGCCATGACGTCTCCTGCACCTCGAGGGTGATTCGATTACATGGGCTGAGAAAGTTCCTGTTGGAGCAGAAATGGATGTAATTATTGACGCTGACGGTGGCGCGGGCTCGAGGTGCGGCGCGGAGGAGGCAGCCGGGTAGGATGCGCTCAGCCACATCCACCAGCTCCGCTCCGAGCGCGAGGCCAAGGGCAGAGCTGAGGAAAACTCAGATCTCGGGGTCTGGGCTGCTTCTGCTCCGTTCCCATGCTCCGTGGTCCGGCCAGGGCTCCCTGTGCCCCGCTGCGAGCAGCGAGTGGGAGCCAGCGCAGAGGGTGGCCAGGAGGATGAACCCCCACGCTGCAGCTCCTCTTTCCAGGAGCCTTGGATAAGGATTTTCGTTCCCTCCTTCCTTCAATTTCAGTGGAACTGCAATTTTTATGCAGAAGAAAAAAGCCTTGAGAAAACAATATTTTGGCACGTTTTTAAAGCAAAAATCCCCTTTTTCTTGGAAAACAGGCCAAAGCCTAGCCCATATTCCTTGGAAATGGGCCTTGTTCTACTTGAAAAACATCCCAATTTTTTGATGGAAAATTGGAAAGTAGACCCAGGTTGGCTCTAGGAGAACATGGCATCACAGCAAAACTTTCCACGAAAATGATGTGGAGTCTGCACAGAGCAAAAACCCTCGAAAGTGGAATTTCACCCACCCAGCCCAGGACCATCCTGGCAGAGATGCTGTGCCACCAGCTGGACCATCCTGGCAGAGATGCTGTGCCACCAGCTGGACCATCCTGGCAGAGATGCTGCACTGGTGGGATTGTCTCAACAGGGATGCTGTGCCCCCCAAATCTGGAGCAGCTTCCACAGCTGCTCCAAGAGCATTGCTGCAGGCTCGAGGGAATGCAGTTCCCCTCAACCACAGCTGTTTGTTTTTTCCAACCCAATATGAGAGAAGAGTCTCCTCCCTCCCTGAATCTGCCCTGTAATGCGATTCTGGCAGGACATGTTACCCAATAGGATTTCTATTAAAATGTGATTTCCTTCTGCTTATAATTTCATTATAAGGCATTTGTGTAGAACATCGACCCCACAGGTAATATATGGGCAGGGGAGCAAGATTAGAGAGCGTGGATGATTTCTAATGGAGGCTGCAAGCAGACGTGAAACAATCAAGGCTGGGTACAAGCACCATCATTTACAGGTGCCTGACGTGGATAAATACTTCATCGAGGGGTTATTGCCATTTAACACATCTTTCACTTCTTCCATCTCTCCTGAATGAAGTGCCCAGCCGTCCTATCCATCTCCGGGCGGGATCTGTCAGCGCTGCTCCCGCTCCTGTTGCTGCCGCAGCCCCACGCCAGCAGGAGCAGAGATCTCCTTTATTTATCAGCACTGGAGGTGTTCCACAGAAATGCAGCCAGGGACACAGCAGTGAGGAGAAAAGAGGCATGTTCACCTCCATGCCCATCCATGTCCCCCAGACCCCTCCAGACTAAATTCCCATTCCCTCTCCCTGCCTGCAGACCCCTGGCGTGGAGGGCCAGGGCTGCTCAAACCCCTCCCCACTGCCTCAAACTCACATAAGAACAACCAGATTCAGAGGGCATGCTGAAATGCAGTTTTCCAGGGCTCAAGAGCAGGGAAAAGGCGGTTTGCCCCTTGCAGCAGGCTGGGGGTGGCTGCAGCCCCTCTGGTCCTGGGCAGACGATGCTCAGCCCAGCGATGCCACTTGGCATTCCTCCCACACCCGAGGAATAAACACCGCTTTGTTTTAACCCCCCTCGCTGCACAGACAAGAAGCACTCCGAGGCTTTCATAAGCTCATCTGCATAATAATGCTGGCGAATTCCTATCTGGAGTGATCGGAGTGTCAAAACCCGGGATCCAGCCGTGAATTACGGGGAAGAAGCGTCGCGGGGAAAATGACACCGGTGCGGGAGGGAGAGGAGCTGCCTGAGGGCTGCTCCCTGGCCACGCGCTTTTAAACAAATGCCTGAGCAAGAGGAGGAGAACATCTCCTCCTCAGGACATCTCTGAGTGGAGATGTCCGAGTGGAGAGCGAGGAGAAAATCTGGGGTGCGAGCAGGACGCAGGTTGCTGCTGCTGGAGCCTCGTCCCCTGAACCACGAGCGAATCCTTGTCTGCAGGATTCACAGGCTGCTCCTGGGGAAGCTACGGCACCACCAGAGAGCCCTGGAGCCCCGTGCCGGGATGGGGCCCTGGTGCCACCCGTGCACCAACACCCACCCATTCGGGGAGCTCCCCACCCGCTGCGGGCCCGCGGGAACAGAGGCCGCACACCAGATGGGTGATTTCTAGGGAAATTCTGATTTATGGGCAGCGAAACCTGCTAACACCATCACTCTCCGACGAGGGAGCCGTGTTTTCTCTGGCATCTGCAGGAACAGGGGCTGCTTTGAGCCGAAGTCTTCCTGAGCCCTCCGGGTGTGAGGCTGGGCGGCGATAACTTATGCAAACACACGCTGTTAGCCGGCAGCTGAATTCAGCAGAAATCACGAACTCTGGCTTTGCAAGAAAAACAAAGCCGGTGAAATGAGGCAAATGGAACAAAAGCCCCTTCCTCGCTCGGGCGAGAGCAGGAGGACAGGCAGAGCTGCACAGGCCGCGGGACGCGCACGAACCCTGCGGGCAGTGGGGCTGGCCAGGAGCCGGGGCAGCCAGCAGAGCTCTGCCAGGAGCGCCCGCACCCCTGCCCGCACCCCTGCCCCATAACTCTGCCCCATAGCCCTGCCCCATAGCTCTGCCTGCAGCCCTGCCCGCAGCTCTGTCCCATAGCCCTGCCCCATAACTCTGCCCTATAACTCTGCCCCACATCCCTGCCCTCAGCCCTTTCTCTGCGCGGCCCTTCCGAAGGGCTCCTTGGCAGGAGGGGGAGATCAAGCATGCGGTCATTGATTTATTCCAGTTATTTTAACAGATTACTGGAAAGCATAAAGAGGGCGGCCGGGCAGCGCTGGGCTCAGCTGGCAGAGCGTTCCCTCCTGACGGCTCCGCCGCTGCCGAGCGATCGCTCCCCGCGGACCCGTGCAGCCCAGAGCCCCTGGCTGGTGGCAGCAGTTGGCTTCTCCACGCCAGCCCTGCTCGCCGGGGAGGCATTTCTGTTCTGCGCCGGCTGCTGCATCCTCTGGCAGCATGCAGTTGTTGTTTGGGATTTTTCCTCCGCCCCCGCTGGGTTTCACAGACATTGTGCGGTGCAGGCGGAGCTCGGGAGGGGTTCCGGGCAGCGCGATTCACCTGCAGCAGAACCCGAGAAGCTCGGCGTGTGCGGGGCAGGGGCGCTGGGAGAGGGACACCCGAGCACGAACCAGCCCTGCGGGCGCTCACAGCCCCTCCAGCACCCCTGGGAGATGCCCTGGGGCACGGGGAGGCTCCTTCCGAGCCCAGGCTGCGAGTCAGGGTGCCTGCGGACACCAAGATGAGCCCCTCCATGTCCCGGAGTCACTCGCAGCTTCGCACAGCCACCTTTTGTCGCCTCTCCATCCTACTACATATTTATCAGCCTCATTTGCATCGCCTTTGCATAAACCACCGGGCCGGTCGCTGCGAAGTGTCTCTCTTGAAGACAAGCTGAAGTATGCATCTCCATAATTCTGCCGACATTTTGACTTCCCAGGACAGAGCCTTTGTTTTATGCTATTGCCAGCAAATTCCTGCTCGGGTGGGCTCAGGTTTCCAGTGCACCATTAGCACACAGCCGTTCCCATCCAGAGCTCCAGAGAATTTCCCTGTTCCCTTCCAACTCCAAAGAGCAGCAGCCTGGATCCTGTTGGGAATCCTGCATCTTATTTAGATGCCTGAACACAGCTGGGATGAAAACCTTTTTTAAAAACTCCAGGGCCGATGCTCTGCAGGCTCTGCCACCACAGCTGAGGGCTGTGGTCATTCCTCACCCTGGCACTTTAACCAAAAATCTCCTTTTCTGACTTCTCACAGCTCCATTGAGCGACAGGAAATATACTTTTGATTCCAGACCCTAATTAGGCCTCAGGAAAGGAGGTAATGTGCTCTGTGCTCACCAAAGGGTCCCAGCGTCAAGCTCAGCTTTGGCAGGATTCAGTCGTGGTTCCAAGACGGGGCTGAGGAGGGAGGAGGGTCTGTCCCCCCCCGCAATACACCCACCGATGTTTCCAGTGGGGATGGGGGAAAGACTCTCATCACATGGGCAGAACAGGCAGGACATGGTTTGTAAAAATTTTCCATTTCTTGGTGCAAGGCAGCCATTTCTGTGTTCCCAAAATCATCTTCCACGGCACTGGTGGGACAGAGCCCTGTGGGGCTGGAGTGGGCAGTGCAGGACTCCGGCAGGAGGACACCAGGTCAGGGCAATTGATTTCACAGTCCTGGAAAAGCAGAAACCCCACAGCAACAATCTCATCGGATGTTCCTGCAAATACACCCATGCCCATTAGCCTGCCAGGTGGGTTGGCTGCCTGCAGCTCTGGCTGAGAGCTCCTGCCTGGATCGATGCTCCCCAGCTTTACAAACCCACTAATCACCCTGATTTATAGGTAACATGTCTCGGCGGCACCCGGAGGCTGTGCTTGTTCCGTGGGGAGGGTTTAAACCTTTCCTGCTTTTTAGTACCTTTGGTTTGGAGAAACCTGTGGCTGCTGGCTGCCCCCAGCCCTACTCTGCCCTCACAAAGTTGGCTGGAGCAGATTGCTGGGGCTGGGGAGGCAGACGGCTGCCAGCTCCCGGGGAGCACACAAATTTTGTGAGTCAAGACTACCTGCAGCACCATGGCAGCTCTAAGGTGCAATATCTGTGCTCTACTTGTACCCTTGAGCCTGTTCTCTGCCCAGAAATTGATCTGTTATCTGCAGGGTTTGGTTTATAGAAGCAAGTCTGGCTGCTCTGCAGTGTTCTGGGGCTGAAGGATCACAGACAGCTGAAAAAAACCCTCCCTGCCTGTGCCAGGGAGCTGCAGCACAGGCAAGAGCCCCTCCAGCACCCAACAACATCCCCACGTTGGGCAGTGGGAGTGGGAGCAGCATCACTGGATCCAGCACATCTCCCTGGGGTGCTGAGCAGCTTCTCCACAGAGTATCGTGGAGAATCTCCACGGGGTGCTGGGAAGCATCTCCACGGGATGCTGCATCTCTGCAGGGTGCTGCCTGCAGCCTGATGAGCCCAGGCAGGGCCTCACTCCGCAGCCGTGCTCTGCTCAGCTCATCAAAAGGAGCTGAAGTGCCTCCCTGATTGCAGTGAGTAAGTGTCTCTGTGGGCAGCAATCGCTGGGCACTGGAGAGCTCTTCAATCATAGCACAAATAGATGGCACAGCCAGAGCCAGCAGCCAGGAGCACTCGGGGATTGCCTGGGGACCAGCGCCTGCTTGTGAGAGAGAGGGTGATGGAGGGGAGGGAGAGGGAGCAGGAACTCCATCTCTGGGCGTTGTGGGGGGCTGCAGGAGACCCTCCAGCCAGGCTCAGGCACACTGACCTCATGGTGTTTCTGGTCTTCAAATCTGTGAATCCACGGACTTTAAGTGCTTTCAAAGAATTTCCTGTACTTAAGGAGAGAGCTGCTCTGGAGTGCTTCCCTGGATGCTTTACTCCTGTCCTGTAAATAATGCATTAGTTTGCACTTAGAGGAGTGAAAACAGCCTGGGTTTGTGTTACTGCTGGGGCTGCTGATCCGGCGGCAGCTCTCGCTGCGGCAGCTCTGCAGACAGAGCACAGCATCCCCCCTCCCCTGGCTCCTTCCTCCCCACAAACTCTTCATTCTTAATTTCCCTTTTCCTATTTAATGAGTGGGTAAGCGCAGGGATGATGCCTGTCTCAGGGCGCCCTGTGCATTAGCCAGAGATGATCCCATTAGGAGCAGTCTAGCGAGCCTGGCTGGATACATCCCTGCCCGTCCGGGGCTGTCGGCCAGCGCCGCAGAGCTGCAGGGTCCCCTGGGACCCCTGCCCTCCCCCAGGGGGTGAAAGCTGTCCTGGAGCAGCGCAGGCAGCCAAGGAGAGTGCTGGTTTGTGCCAGCCCTTTCCCGGGATGGGTCTGCACATCCCCGCTCTGCCACGCTCCAAGCAGTTGTGCCAATGCTTTGCAAAACACAGAGAGCTTCACCTGGGAGATGGACAAGTTCCCAGAAGCGTGGGTCATGCTCCAGGGAAAAGAGTGTTTTCAGCTGTCTGCTGGTGAGACAAAGCAGAGAAGGGAAAACAGTTCTGTTGTTGGAATCCGCGACTGCCTGGTCCAGAGATCAGGACGTGGCAGCTCATCAGCTCCCAGCTGACAGAGACACGGCAGGTACTGGAGTGTCACACCACCACCGTTCAATAATTCATCAGAAAAGGCCAAACAGAGGCAAGCGATGGGAGCAGCCCAGCGGAGGGAATTCGTGAGCAGCCTCTGGAGTGCCAGGCTGCAGCGTGGTCCCTGCTCTGCAGCGAGCGCTGCTGCCAGGAGCTGCTTGGAAAACTTCGGGAGGCCTCGCTTCCAGCAACGTGCCTGTTGATTTTCCCTCTCTCCCCCTGCAACTTTTGTGACATCATTTTCCCTTTATATCCCTCTTTCCCTTTTCTGTTTCGGGTAGGAAGGAGAGCGGCAGGACCTCCTCCAGCACAGCTGCTGCTCCCGGTGCCTCCCCGGAACCCCGGAGAATCCCAGGAGAGGCTGAGCCAGCCTTGCCCACAGCCCGGCTGCTGCGGGGCATCCCTTGCCTCGCCCAGCATTTGGGGAGCCCTGAGCAGAGGCGGCACCCCGGGGCTGTGGGTGCGGATCCCTGGAGCCAGGGCTGTGCCTCCCATCCACGGCCAACGACAGCGTGCCCACAGCTCGCCGTGGGGCAGGGCTGGCAGGTTCCTGGCGCCCATCCTGCAGGTTAAATCTGTTCCCAGCCACAAATTAGACGTGTCTGTTGAGTTCATCTTAAATTACAGTGCGGGGCGGCCCTTCTAATTAGGAGCTTTGCTCTGGAAGCACATCCCTGTGGGAACGCCCTGCGCACGCTTCCTCCTCCCGGGGGCAAGCCGAGGCAGAGGGGCCCCATCCTGCCATGGAACCCCCAGAGGGTCCAGCTGCAGGCACCGGGGGGAGGGAAGGTGCAAATGGAGGCAGAGGGGCCTCATCCTGCCATGGAACCCCAGAGGGTCCAGCTGCAGGCACCAGGGGAGGGAAGATGACATTGTGTGATTTCAGCCCAGTGCAGCCCCAGTTCTGGCTCTACAAGACTGGGACACAGGAGTGTGTGTGGGTTTCATCCCAAGCCCTCAGCTCCTCACCGTGGGTCAGGCCACACCAGGACTCCCACCAGAGGCCCTGCTGTGTGCCACGGGGAGGGTGGCAGGGCTGGGTCACTGCTGAGCCTCTCAGCCTGCTGGAGGCTGCACAGCACAACCAGTCCCTGCCCGGCACCGCTGCTGGGACAGCTGTGCCAGGAATGGGTTTGGCTGCTTCCCTCTCCTGGAGCTGCCAGAGCCTGGAGCCAAGTGGCAGCTTCCCAGGTGCCCAGGCAGCTGCAGCATCCGCAGGGAAGAGCTTGGCACCGCTGGAGCCTTTGTCCTAACAAAGGAAAAAGCAAAGCACCCAGATTAAAAAAAACCAACCTGGAGGAGGCCAGGAGCTGCTACCCAGGCCTGAGTTGAGTGGGAATGGAAGAGCAGTGGCAGGTGGCTCCTGCACCAGTGGCTCCCATCACAGCAGCAGGAGCAGTGGGAAGGCACTGGGGTGTTCCCACACTGATCCGGCCTTTGGGTCAAAACAAACCCGGACAGAACATCTGCAGAGTTTTTACTGAAACTTCACATTCTCTCTCACAGATAAAATTTCACTTTCTGGTTTGTTGTTTTTTAACCAGAATAACCTAAAACATTTCAGAAATGTGCTCTGTGGCCCAGCCCCAGATGCCTCCCAGCATTCTCACTCCGGCAGCCGTGGCCCCAGTCCCGCTGCTCCCTGCAGCGTCCCTCCACGCCGGATGCAACCACAGCCCACTGGGCTGCCCAGTACTGGACATGTCCCCAGGCAGTCCCCTCCTGCCCAGCACCGGACATGTCCCTGGTCAGTCCCCTCCTGCCCAGTACCGGACATGTCCCTGGGCAGTCCCCTCCTGCCCACCTAATAGTTTTGTGGTCTGGCAATTGAGAGCCAAACCTCTCCCCTCTTCCCGCTGCCTCTGGTTTTGGCAGTGCTGCCAGAGAGCTGCTGGATTCAGCACAGGGCTCCCAGCAGGGCAGGACAGCCCTGTGGAGCCTGAGCTGCTCCATCACCTGCACAGCACCAGGGCCTTTAGTGGCAGCACTGTCACTGGTTTAGTTCCATCTCCCCAGTGCCTCTGCCAGTCCCACGCTGGGCACTCCCCTCCTCCCCCAGCCACCAACACTGCAGGTCCCTGCTCTTCCCAGGCCTGGGAGGAGCCCCCATCCTCTGCCTCTTTATTCCAGCTGGGGTCCAACACCCCCAGCCAGGTGCCTCCAGGTTGTCACATCAGATGTAAACTTGGGCCATTGTCCCTTTAGAACGTCTGTCACCTAAAATACCCACTGTGTTTTCCTGCATGCTGCTTTAGTTTGTAATTGGGGCATATAAATATATACATACAGTGAGCAGGTCACTATTTCCAGCCCAGAGAAGGAGGAGGACCAGAGCCAAGCCTGGCTTTTAGGAATGGGACACAGGTGCAAGCCGAGGACATGGCCCCAGCCTGTTGGCATTGTGCCAGGGCCATGCACTCATCGTCCTGGAGCACACACGGCGCTTGGAGGAGTCTAAATGCCCACTGGCAGCGGGGTGGAGTGGCCAAGTCTGGCTCTGTGGAGCTGTGGGACCCCGTGCCCCAGCTCCCCTCCCATGGGATCCCCCGAGGAGCACAGCAGCACCCCAGAGCACTGAACCCGGCAATGTTCAGTGTTAGTAGGCGCTGATGCCAGGCTGGGGTGCCACAGGGGCTCCTGTGCTGCTCCAGGCACAAAGACGGTGCCAGACCCTCTCCTGCCAGCCGAGCTCCCTCCTCACTCGCCCGGGAGCTGGCACAGAAGCCGCGGCAGAGCCGTGTGGGAGGGGTGGAGGAGCCCAGGGGCTCCGCTCCAGCCCCAGCACAAACCACCTCCTGCCCGCGGCTCCGGGGGCTGCTGCTTCCTCCCCACAAGGGCTTGAGTCAGCCCTTCCTGCGGGCACCGCGAGCAGCAGCCTCTGCCAGCACCTCCGAGCCAAGCCACCGAGCTTCCCTTGGCTCCCTCCCGACCCTGCCGTGCCCCGAGTGACCCTGGGCACCGCAGCAGCTGTCCCCGTGCAGCCGGGGGAGGCAGCCATGGGGACCCCCTGAGCCCCGGCAGCCGAGGATGGAGGAAAGGAGCGGCAGTGCTGAGTGCCACAGCCCTGCCCAGTGCTCCCAGTGCCCTCCCAGTGCTCCCAGCGCTCCCAGTACCGAGCTGCAGCAGGGATGTACCTGCCCTGGTACCCCTGGATGTGCCCCTGGATGTGCCCCTGGATGTACCCTGGATGTACCCTGGATGTACCTGCCCTGGGCTCCGCCCTGCCTCCTGCTCGGCCAACTGGCAGGTGACGATGCCGGAGCTTTGTCCCTGCCCTATGATGTTGCCTCTGATTTATAGGTCATTTTACAGCAGCTGTAAAGAGGCTGTAAATTATAGGAGGGGCATAAATTAGCCACGGACCCCTTTACTGGCCATAAAGATCTAAGGCCCACCACAGCTGCCTTTGGAGCTGGCACCCCGCGACATTCCCGAGGACAGCCAGGGGTGTCTTCAGCCAGACCAGCAAGGCTGTGCCGACTTATTTAGCACAACTCAAATAAATGGAGCCTTTTATTCCAGCGGGGCCGCAGAGCCAGAGCGTGACAGGTGGGGAGGGGCCGGAGCGATGGGGGCAGCCGGGGGGCTCCCAGCCCTCACTGCATCCCTGGGACCCCCAGCCCGGCCCCAGGAGGGTTTGGTGGTCCAGCCTGGTGGCCTCATGGCAAGAGGCAGCAGCGGGACAGGGCGCGGGGACGACNGCCCCCGCACGGAGCCCTCCCCACGCCCCGAGCCCCCCGAATTCCTGCGCTGCCCTCCCCGCGCTGCCGGCAGTTGGTGCCCTGTTGTTCTCCGATGTGACCCTGGAGCACAAACAGCTTTGCAGCTCCTCGCCTGTTAATTACGTCTAACGAGCAGGATCAGGCGGAAGGGATTAAACCTTGAATCTGCTTCTGCAGTCCTGGAGGACAGGAGAGAAAAGCAGCTTTATCCATTCAAAATGGGAGTCACTTTTCGCACCGGCTCCAATCCCAGAGCTAATCTCCTTAGTTTGCCCAGTGCTCTGACAGCTCCACACACAGGCAGGGCAGGCAGGATGCTCCAGGCCCCAGCTGAGAAGTCTTCCCTACTTTTTCCAGCCTCGGAGCCTGCTGGATGATGCTGGGGCTCTGACAGAGCCAGCAGAAGACTCTGCAAGCCCTGCCCCAGCACTTGGCAGGCTCCAGGGACCCTTTCTGTGGCTTCTCTGGTCACCACAGGACAAAACAGCAGCTCTGGGGAATTTCGGGGAGTTGCTGGCGGCTCAGCATTTCCTGGGGCTGCAGCTGCTCACGACATGGAGGAGCATGGCAGGTGCCAGGCTGGGATGAAACCAAGCCCCAGGTACTTCAGGGAAAACTTGCAAGCATCAGAGTCCACACACAGAGCACCCGTGGAGCACCCCGGGACCACCCAACATCCTGTGGCTGGGCACAGGGCGAGCCCCAGGGCCAAGGAGGGACGGAGCAGGGCAGGGAGGGACATGGAGCAGGCAATGCTGCATCTTCAGGCTGGGAACTGCGCAGTCGGAGGGTAGGGATTGTTTTGCCCAGCGCCTCTGTCAGCCAGAGTGAGCCCCTCGGGCGGGCACTGCCCTCGGGCTCCTGGGTGAGAGATTTGCGTGATTATTCGGCACGAATGTGCCTTTGGTACCGAGCCAGGGTCACTGTGTCTGGAGCTGGCGGCGCTGCCGGGACGGGGCCGCAGAGGGTCAGCAGCCAGGCTGACAGCCCCGGCAGCAGGGTCACCCCTCTCGTCACTCAGCCTGGGGACAGCACACTCTGCATTCCAAGGGCCTGGAGCATCACCTGCCTCCCCCACAGCTGCACAAGCTCGGCCACTGAGCTCCCTGGGGAATCCAGGAATCATTTAGGTTGGGAAATACCCTTGGGATTATCAAGTCCAACTGCTAACCCCACCGTGCCGAGCCATCACTCCTGTCCCGTGCCAAATCCGCCCCTGAAGCTGTCTGGCTCTCCCTGCGGATCCCTTGGGGTCTCTCAGGAACAACAGGGAAAACCTCTGCCCCCGGCTGGGCACGGGGCTCGGCTCCGCGGCAGTGCCCAGACCCGGTGGCAGCTGGTCACATTCCTGGCGTGGGGACACGGCTGCCGGGAGGGTGACAGACACGGCGGCTGCCCCAGGCAGTGTGCTCAGCTGGGGCTCAGCTCCCTGACACCATCCCCGGTAGCTGCAGCGCTGGGAGGGGTGGGCGCAGCCACCGACCCCAGCCCAGCACAGCTATGAGGCGGCAGCAGTAAATCTGGACTCGTTGCTGGAGACCCCAAGGAGAGCATCTGCAGCTTGTTTTCAGCATGAACTCCTGTAAAAAGGGCACCGTGTCTATAAATCCATCACGGGGAAGCTTCCTGGAAACCCAGTTTGGCTTCTGTTCCTCTCATTCCCCATGCTCAGAGCCCCCAGAGCTGCGGCACAGGGGCTGGGAAAGGCTGGGAATGCTGAAGGGGTTTGCATGTGCCATCTCTGAGTCCTGCAGAGTCACCTCTCAGCACTCAGAGCGGGAACAGGAGCTCCCACCCTCTGGGCACCAAACCCCCTGCAACAGCTCCCTGCGAGCCAGGAACCTCTGCCAGGGCCATCCTCTGAGCCAGGTTGTGCTCCATGTCCTCTAGCATCAGCTAAAACAGGTTTTAATGCCTCCTTGGCAACCACAGCTCAGGAGCCAAGAGAAGGGTGGACAAAGTCAAATGCTGGCAGGTGAAAGTACCAGAGGATGCTCCTCCCCCGCAAATTAAGCCCAAATGAATTAATCAATGAGTCAAATTTAAAAAGCTTTTATGCACTTGTGCAGCTCTTGCTCTATATATACATCAGTCACCTGCTCCAGAACCTGCTCGGGATAAGGCCCTGGGGAGAGCTGGCAACTGAGTCACCTTTCCTGGGAAGTGCCCTGCAGTCATCCTTTTCCTGGCACTGAGTCCCTCCCCCTGCCCACCTGGGGATGCTGCAGGGACCTGGGGGTGCAGGAGGAAATTGGATGTTTGAGAATCAGGGGCAGGGCAGGAGGATCCCAGCAGTCCCGGACGGTGAGAGGAGCCATTCACAATCTGGAGGGGTGAGAGAGTTTAGGGTCTGTCTGTGGTTTCCTCTGCCTTCCTCCTCCTCCTGTTTCCAGCGTGTGGGAGGCATCTTCATCCGGCCTCACCATCAGGCTCATGTGGGTTTGGCAGAGCAAGCGGGCACAGCTCTCTGCCCTGCTCTATAAATACAGTGGCTTCTCCAGGGCTGTCTAGACAGGAAACAGCCTGAGAACTGGGAGAAAACTCCTTGAGTTAAAGGGGACTGGGACTGTGCTGGAAGCCCAGGGAAAACTGGCTCCTGAAGCATCCAGATGTGCCCAGGGAGCTCCTCTGCAAGGGGCTGTGGACATCAGGACTCAAAGACCTTAACAGTCTTTTTCAACTTAATGATTCCATGATACAGTGAGGTCTTGGCCTGGTGTCCACTGGGCAGGAGCTGCTGCCTGCATCTCATTGCCTGCAGCTGCCTCAGACCAGGCACTGCTCCTCCTGCCCTCTGTGCCGTGTCCTTCAGGGTGCAAGAACTTCTAAAACTCCTCCTTCTTCCCATGAATGGCAATTCAAAAGCACCTCGCTTCCAAACCCAGGGCATCCAAGGCTCTGGATGAGGTGGAGGAAGATGGGGAGGCAGCAGAGTTGTGTGGCCGTGCAGCCACAGCCACCCCTCTGTCCTGCTCTGGCCTCCCTTCCTCACAGCCTCTCTGCTTCCCATCCTTATGCTGAGCATTGCAGAGCAGCTCCAGGGATGGGATCCACTGCATCCCCCTTCCATCAGAGCCTGGGAAGGGCACAAGGACCCAACTGCTTGGGTTCTTCCTTCCAGGTGCTAAACCTGCTCGAGTTTGTTTTGCAGTGCTTTCACTTTAAACTCTGGCAGGGGAAAGTCCTCATCCTGGTTGTTTTGTCCCCAGCTGTGGCTTTTTTCCCTGTAAATATCCAAGTAGCACTTGAAAGAAGAAAACAGCTCCAGTTAGTGGGGGAGGAATCAAGGCCCGTGGGTAATGACACATAATGACAGCCTTCTCCCACTGCAAGGAGCTGCTGCTGGGCTTCCAAATGACAGCGCGCAGAAAACACCATTAGCAGATTATCCAAGTGAAGAATCTGCAACAACAAGAAGGTGAAATGCATCTGGCCTGGGGAGGAAGAGCTGCCAGCCCCATCCTCAGCCCCGGCAGGAATGGGAGAGGCAAATCCCCGCACAGATCTCTGCATCAGCCCAGCCTGTTCCTCCCCTGGGCGCTCACAGGGATCCCACCAGTCCCAGGGAGCAGTCCCCAAACCCCCAGCAGGGACAGGGACAGGGACCGTGGGTGGGTGCTGCGGGTACTGCTGGAGGGCTGTGATAAGGACACAGAGTTCTCATCTGAGGAGAACCCCCAAAGGATTTGTTCTGTGCCTGTACCACTACAAATGCTGTAAATTACTGACATTTCTTATCTGGAGCATCCTCCCCCTGTGAAGACAAGATAACAGCCTGAGGGGGTGGCTGTCGTTGCACTGATGGACTTCAGCACCTTTATCTGCCCCTGGAGATCTTTTGGGGCCAATCCAAAGACAGCAGGAGGATTTCTCAGGGTGGAGAGCCAAGGGGACAGGATGGGCAGTGCCCTGGCCCGGCCCTGGCTCTAGAGACAGTCGCTGTCGTGGGCAGCCTCAGGGGTGTCCTGATGCCACCAGGGCAGCTGAGCAGAATCTGGCCACCAGAGAGCCTCACAGGCAGCTAATCCAGGGGTGCACTGCTCCATCCCCAGGTCTCTGAACCTGTCTGGGTGTGTGGGCACTTCCATGGAGCCTATGAAGCCTCGGCTTGTATCGAGTATCAGGGCAAATGATGGGAAGAGCTGGAGGTCCCCTGGGACCCCTCATTAAACATCCCAGCCCCGCGAGCAAGCTGGGCTGGAACAGAATGACATTCATGCAGCAGCTCAGCCTCAGTGCCAGAGGGGCAATGTCAAACAAACATAATTAATTTCCCTCTGCAAATCAATCGGGGGCAGAAGTCAAGCTCTGCCCGTACAGGAGATACACTGCAGTGGATAATCATCCTCAGCAACGAGGATGATCCCTGCTGCACTTCCAAGGGCACCTGCTCATCTCCCAGCACTCAGAGCCTCCCCTCGGGCAGGATCTATTGGGAAGGGCAGGATCCCCCTTCCAGGGATCACCAGTGAGCAGCTGCCTGCCCGCGCTGCCCGGGCACTGAGCTGAGCCTGGCAGTGAGCTGAGCCTGGCAGTGAGCTGAGCCTGGCAGTGCCCGTGGGCAGCAGGTTCCTGGGATGGATGGCTCAGCTCTTCACCTGGCAGTGCTGGCAGTGTGGGGAAGGCTTTGTCTGTGTGTCAGGAGTGCCTGTGGGGATGCAGAGCCCTGAGCACTCCTCACCCCCATGTTCCCTCTCCCTCTGCCTGGGGAGGAGGAGGTGGGAGTGTGTCCGCGACAGACACTGCTCTGGGGACACAGTGCTGGCCTGGCTGCAAGCACCGCTGAGGAATTGCCTGCCTTGACTGCTGTCTGCAGACAATAAAATATCATGTGATGTCTTAATGAGCCCCTCGGCATGTGACAATTGCAGGGGAGCAGAGCTCCTGCCTGGCTGGAGGGGCTGGCCCAGCGCTGGGGTGTCAGTGTGGGGACAGCAGGAGCTGCCCTGTCCCAAGGCTGCCAGGACCCTCAGCCCTGTGACGGGGCAGGGGCAGAGAGCTTTTATCAGCTGGATTTAAAATGAGATACCACACTACTGTCAAGGAAGTGGCAAGAACAGCTGGGCTGGGTGCTTTGAAGGCAAGGTTGGGTGGCAATGGTGTTCTACCCTCCCTGGCTGAGCTTGCTCAATCAGCTCCAGCCAAGTCTCCTAAAACTGCAACTGTGGGTGCCCCAAGCAGAGCTCTGTCCCAGAGCAGGTCCTCACCTCCATGAAGAAGATGATGTTTGGCCAGTTTGGCAGGCAGGGGCTCCTAAAAAATGTTTTTCCCAGAGGAGCAGCCAAGTAGTGGCGGGTGGGGGAGGTTCTGGTGTTGAGATGAAACCGAGGAAAGAAAAAGCCAGTTTGGATCAAGAAGTCCTGGCCGGACACTGGCCCATGAGAGGGGCTCGAGTTCTCTCCGAGGGCCCACCAGCAAACCCCATCCCTGCACCCCAGTGCCGAGCTGCCAGCCTCGCTCTCTGTGACTCAGATGTTCCAGATGATGGGAAGTGGTTTGCCAAGGCTGGGCAGCCCACCTGGAATCTCTGCAGGGTGCAGAGCAAACCCTGCAGCCTGGCTGTGAGGGGAAAAGACCACGGCGTGTCCTGGAGACGAGGACAGAGGGTGACACGGGCACAGCCTGGCGCTGGCGCTGTCTGGGGACAAACAAGGGTGTCCTGCTGATCCCCAGGAGCAGCCCAGGTCCCTGTGAACACTGGTGCACACATGTGCACACTCGGCTGTGCCCCCTGACACGTCCCACACGCGTGTGCCCTACCCGGCCAGGCTGGGAGCCGCCCGCCCCAGCTGCCTGCCAGGAGCCCCCACCCTGATGGGCTGCAGCCCTTTCAGGGAGAGATGGAGCTGACAAAGTCTTTGTCAGTCAGATCTGTCAGGGAAAGCTCTTTGTTCTTCAGCATTTGCTCTTGCCTCCCCCTCTCCAAACCTAAACTAGATGCATCTGCTTTTGTTTTCTAAATGCAGAATTAGGGACTGAAAGGAGCTCCTTTGTAGTGGGGAGGAGGGGAGAGCTGCAGATCTTTCACGGGGAAGGCAAGGTCAGGGGGGAGCTGCTCTATTGTGCAGGGCCTCTCCTCTGCCGGCTCAGCCCTTTCTGTGCCCCCTCTTCACAGTCCGGTTCCCACTGGAAGCACTCTGGGGACGTGGGGAAGCAGCCTGGTGGGACAGGCTTTTCTCCCAGCTGCGGGGATGGCTCAGCTCTGCCTGCGCTGGATTTTGCTGCTTCCGATGTCGCAGCTGGGAGCCGGCATGTGGAGGAGCAGATGAGGAGGAGGAGGAGGAGGAGGATGAAGGCAACCCCACGGCCTTGGGCTGGCGAGCGGAGGCGAGCAGCCTGGCAGCGCTGAGCGTGCAGGGCACACGTGGAGCTGCAGGGGCTACCAGTGTGCACACTCGTGTGTCACCCCATGCAGGGACACAGCTGGGACGTCCCCGTGGGAGGGCAGAGAGGGGCACAGGCCCCACCTCAGACAGGGACAGCCCCAGCCTGTGCCCAGCCTGTGCTGCGGGAGGAAGGGAGGCTTGCAGGAGGCTGTGCAAGCTGCAGGCTCTGGGAGCCATGTCCCAGAGAAGCTGCTCCCCAAATGCCTTTGTTCCTCCTCAGCCAAGACAAAACTCTCCAGGCTCCAGCCTCACAAGCCTCAAAATTGCATCACCAATGCAAATGTGTCTGTGGAAGACAGAACATCACACACCTCCCGCCCTGGTCCAGGAGATGGGCAGGGGCCCAGCATGGGCTGCTGGTGCCAAGGAACTGCCCCAGCCCCTGCACATCCCTGAAAGCGCCAGCAGTGAGCTCCTGCTTGCTCCGTGGTCTCTGCCACGCCCCTTGCAGACCCCCACCTGCTCCAGGAGCTCATTCCTCTCCCTGTCCACCCTAAAGGACTTGCCACCAGATGGTGACAGCTCACGGTCACTTCTGCGCTGAGCCCCGANGTCACTCCTCTCCCTGTCCACCCTAAAGAACTTGCCCGTGCGCAATTTATGCCACCAGATGGTGACAGCTCATGGTCACTTCTGCGCTGAGCCCCGACATGATGCTGAGGCCAAGGATGCAGCCAGATCCTTGAGCCTCCTGGGAGCAGAGGATGGTTTTCCCAATTTTCTGCCATTTCCAAGCACCTTTATTGATAAAAGCCCATGTTGATAAAAGAACATGTGTCCTGTTGATGCAGCCACGCAGAAAACCATGCTGAGGGACCAGCAGCTACAGAGGTGTTGCCTGTCCACCATGAGGGGTTACAGCATAGCCTGTAAGGTCTGCTTTGGGGCCAGCATAGAAAAGTCTGGGACAGAAGCTCAGTGGGGGCCATGGACAGCAGGGTCCAGCAGGTCTGGGTTCCCCTTGGCACCTTCAAGCCGAAGCTCCTGGCTGCTGGGCAGTGAGGGAGGCAGGGCTGGGGATGGGTGGCTGTACCCTGAATATACATTGGGTGAGTTGTGCTTGTGCAGGGCTGGGGTCAGCTCTGCCATCATTGAAACGCTGCTCATCTTCAGCTCACTGGGAGAACATCCCAGCAGGTGTGTTACCTTCCCCTCTTCTCCCTGTCCACAAATCTGTCAAATCTGGAAAGGAAATATTCCGTAGGTCTTGGCATGAGGAGCTGAACAGTTGCCTGGAGCGGGAAGAGGCTGCTCCTGGGGATGGATGCCCAGCATTTGGTTCAAATCTAACGCCAGTGACTGACAGGGCTAATTCAGCCTGTCCTCTTCCCTCTTATAACTTAATCACTTACACATTGCCTCGGCAGGTCTTTCCCTGCCGACTGGAGATGTCTTCATCCTGGGATGCCCTGACTTGGACTCACAACTGCTCCCGTAGTGCTTCCTGCATGGAGGCTGAATGTGCTGCACCACTCATGTCACCCCGAGCCAGTCCAGCTTTGGGGGAGCTCATCTGGGTGCCCAAACTGGGGCTGTGTGAGCTGGGCTTCCACACTGGGGAGTACAGAAGTCAGGCTGGGCTCACTTGGTGTGACATTATCCCACTCTGCCCTTTGGCTTGGGGACTGAGTGTGGTGCCAGCTGCGACAAAGCTGATGAGAGTTTTGAGGAGCTCTGTGTAAGAGCTGCCATATTCCTGCTCCAAGCCTCAGTGAAAACAGTTGGGAAGGGCAGGGACTGCGGCAGTGGTGGCTCCTGGGAAGGACTTGGGGCTGGTGACTTGGGCCCCTTTAAACATCTGCCCCGGGCCTTGCTGTGCCGAGGGGCCGGCTGGGGGCTCCGCTCTGCTGCCTGCACCCCACTGCCCGCATCCCGCTGCCCGCAGCCTGGTGTTGCACAGGGATAACAGCGGCTCCGGGCCGTCCCCTCGCCCCCGCCTGCACCCGCGGGGCCTGAGGCTTCCCCAGCGCCAGCGAGAGCAACAGGGCAAGAGCGCAGAGGCGAGGGGAGCATCACGGCCAGCACCCCTGCGCTGCCCCGAGCGCAGCCTGCGCGGCCTTCGGGGCGACCACCGCCCGCAAAGCCCCGGGGGGACGTCTGGAATCTCACAGCCGGGAGGCCACCAGGGTCTCCGGGGTGGGGGGCGGTCCGGCCGCGACTACAAGCCCCATCAGGCCGCTGAGAAGGAGGAGGAGGAGGAGGGCGGAGGAAGGCGGAGGAGGAGTCGCGGCGCTCGGCGGGGCGGTGCGGGAGCGGCTCAGTTCGGCGGCGGCGGGCGCTCGGCGGGACGCGGGCGGGCAGCCGGGGCTGGCACGGGGGCTCGATCGGGGCACGGGGCTCCCGCGGCCGAACCCCCCCAGGTGCTCCTCGCTGCCCCGGCGGGGCGGCTCGACGGCGGCACCGGCGCGGGGGGGCTCAGTGTGAGGGGCCCGGGGGTTTGCGGACACCGGGGCGGGCCGGTGAGCGGGGTTCGGGGGCCCCGGGACCGCTCCCGGGGTGCAGCCGCTCGGCGGGCAGCGGTTTGGGAAGGCGGTGGGTCCGACCCCGTCCATCGGCCGAACCGAGACCGGGACCCCCGCACAGTCCCGACCCCGAAACCCCTCCTGGCCGCGGGGAAGCCTGGCGGGAATCGGGGGCCGTTCTCCGAGTCGCTGCCAGGCCCCTTATTCCCGAAAAGTACCTGAGCGGGAGCCTTGCGGCTTCCAGAAAAAGATGGAGAAGGAGCTGGATTTGGTCGCGTTTCAGTTTTGGGATCCCGGGGCAGGAATGGGGGCGCTGGAATAACGCCGTCCCGGAGCTGGTGCTTCCCTTTGTGTGTCCGGGCCGGAGGGGCTCCCGGAGCATCCCAGCGCTGTGCCGGGCTCGGGGCGCCGCTCGCCCGCCCACGGGAGCGCGGGGAGACAGCCGCGACACCTGCGGTGGCGAGTGACCGCCGGGCCCGTGCGGGGCCCTCGGAACCGGGAGCGTTCGATTTCGGAGGGATTTGGTTGTGGTTTTGGTGAGTTCTGGGAGACATGGAGGTGGCCGCTGGCCTCGTGTGAGGAGGAGCAGAGCGTGTCCGTGTTCAGGTGACGCCGAGGAGCTCCGCGGCTGCCTCCCCGTTCCTCCTCTGCCCGGATCGCTGAGTTAGTGCCCCGTGCCCTGGATCCCCGCTGGCCCTCCCCGGCAATGTTTAAACCCGAGCAGTTCAGTGAACCCGGGGGCTCACGGGGAGGAACGCTCGGGCTTGGAGGCTGCCAGGTCCCGGTCAGAGGGAAGCTGGGGCTGCGCAGGGGCGGAGGTGGTGGTTTGCTCTGGCTGGAGCTCTCCGGGTGCCGACAAGCTGGATGCCAGCAGAGAGGAGCGGGGCGCAGGGACAGCCCCCCCGCGCAGCCCGGGGCCGCCGCAGGAGCGCGGGCCCTGAGCCCCCTGCTCTGGCTAGCAGCCATCTTCCCCACTCAGGAGCACTTCCTCCCTTAATCCCTGTGCTGGCTGGCATGCACTGCTGCCTTTTCCTTGTGTTGCTCCGAAAGGATTAAAGTAAATCGCCCCTGCCCCGGCAGGGTGCAGGCACGAGTGGTGCCGGGGTGAGGGCAGCCAGGGAGCATCGTCTGGGCTGTTCCGCACACGAGGTGCCTTCCCTGGCCGGGCGGGAAGGGTCACTTTCGGGGGTGAACTGGAGCTCCCTCTTTATTTATCCACTTAAAAACATAACCTGAGCCAGGAGCCGTATTGTCTGCAGCCCCAAGTCCTGGCTCGGAAGGGGCCACTCGCAGATGCTCATCCCATCCCCACAGTGCAGTTTTGTGCCCCTTTGGGGACCTTCTGCTTCTGGGCATGATGGCAAATGTGTGTCCTTCCCGTCCCGACGGCTTTCCTTGGAGGAGCGGAATGCAGTGGAAACCCCATCCAGCTCCCTCCCGGCTTGGGCAATGGGTCTCTGCCCCTTCCAGGGGATGGCAGGCTGTGACAGTGTCCCAGTGTCCCTATACTTGACCAGTCTCCTCCCAGAGCAGTCAGGGGACCAGCCCAGTATAGATTTTCGGGTACCAGTGGTTGTTCTCTAGATCTGAAAGTCAAGTCTTCAGGTAGGGAGGGGTCCCTGAGTGTGAGGATGCTTCTAGAACTGAGATGGTTTTATGGAGATCTGTGGGTGAGGTTGGCCCTTTCCTTGTCCTTCCTGCCCCGTGTCCCATCCACCACTGGGTGCCCTCGCACAGCTCAGTGCTGGAGGTGCCCCTGGTAGCCCTGAGTCCTGGCGGCCAGCTGGGAAGGGTTAACGTGCTCTGTATGCTGCACAGTTGGATATTTATTTTTCCAAGCATGTGTCTGCTTTAAGCATTATAGTTTTTCCCTACAGTTCTATTCGCAGTTGTGTTTGCCTTTTTATTTCAGCAAATACTTGGTTGCTGACCTGAGCCACAGGTTGTGGCATGGAGCACTGGGCAAGGGAAAGGCTCCTCTCCTGTCGCCCACGGATCGTGCCTTTGGCGTGTCCTTCTTCCCCAAGGGCAGCTGGAGGGCTGCTTTTGCTGTACCTCAGAGGAAAAGGAGTCTCTTTTCTTGTGTTTTGGAGCTGGGGGGCATCTGTGCCAGGCAGGGTGGTCTGCTGGCAGTCATCACCTTCCCTCCTGAGGGACCAGGACTGTACCTGACTGGGCACAGTCCCCCACCTCAGGCTCCTGATGCTGTGCAGACCCAGAAGCTGAGCTCAGACTCTTCTCCCTGTTGGATTTGGCCAGTCCCTCTTCTTTTCCTGCCCGCCGTGTTACCCTCTGGCTGCTGGCGCCGAGGCAGCCTGGCTGCTGTGACGTGGTGAATGCCAGGAGCCATCTCTGCCCCAACAGGGAGGCCAAGGAGCCCCCAGCCCCACCGAGCCCACGGCAGCAGCCACCCCCCGTCACGTCCAGCAGCAGGGGCACACAGGGATCAGAGCAGGGCTCCCCTGCAGGTGTCCCAGCATTGCAGGGCTCCAAGCCTGGCTGCACACGCGGCTCAGCACCAGCTCCCGTGTTTGGCACCTCAGATGCATTCCAGAGATGAGCCACGGGACAGGAAGGGGCTTCCCCACTCAGAACCACTCAGCTCAGAACCATGGGGTGCATCTGCTGTCCAAGTGGGAAGGTCCTGTCTGTGCCACGTCCCTGGGACAGCTCAGCCTGTGACTCAGGCTGTGGGAGATGCAAGGAGTGAAAGTGCAGCTCTCAGGGTCCCTGGGGACAGTGGAGGGACAGGTTGCACAAGACTCCTCATGGACACGCTGGTGTGCAAAGGCAGTGTGAGAACATCTTTCCTGGTGCACAGAGAGCATGTGCCCCCCGAGGGGACACGGATGGGCACGGAGTTGTCCATCACCACTCCAAAATAGCTCCGTGGGTGTAATGGCCGGTGGTAATTGCAGTTTTGGAGGCAGGTCTCCGAGGGGCACTTAGCCCTGGCTCCTCTCTAACTGCTTCCATTTTTAGTTGTTTGAATCCACCCCAGAGCAGTAAATTGCAGTGTGCTGGGGCCACGGGGAGTGGGGACAGTGCCCAGTGCCCGGCAGGAGCCGGAGACCCACCCTGCCCGAGCTGCCATCCTCCCGAGCAAATGGTTTCCTGTTGGGATTTGTATAAAAGCTGTATAAACACGGAGGAGAGCCGTGCTGTTGTTTGCACAGGTAGGAGCACTATCCCCACTTCCTTTCCTCCTTCCCGTGTGGACACCAAGGAGTCAGGGGGGCAGGTGTCTTGGAGTTCCCCAGTCTCCCCTTTTCCCTTGGGAAGGAGGACAAGGTCTGTGCTGAAGAGG
This sequence comes from Vireo altiloquus, assembly GCA_013396875.1. NCBI lineage: Eukaryota > Metazoa > Chordata > Aves > Passeriformes > Vireonidae > Vireo > Vireo altiloquus. Next base: position 257,591 of record VZRF01013459.1, read on the forward strand.
AAATGCCTCTTCAGCATCTCTGAGCACTGAGATACCCTTGGGTGCTGCCAAACCTGTCCAGGAGGAGCAGGCAGGATGTGTCCTGGTCCTGCTGCCCTCCAGCAAAGCCACGGCTGCTGCGTGCTCCCTCCCTGCCCTGGGAAGGCGACCATGTCTGTGTGCTCCTGCTGGGTCCTGGCACGCTTCCCTCTGTTCCTCCCTTCTTCCCTCCCTCCCTGCCAGTGACCCTCTCAGCCACGGGACAGCTCTGTGCTGCCGAGTGATCCCTACGCCATGGAAATATGCTGCTGTCAAGCCCCTGAATCAGCTGGAAGGCACCCGCTCTGAGGTGTATCTGGAGAAAGGCTCTGCTGTGCGCGAGCCAGCACTGACTCATTTTTCAGGAACTGGAGGCACTGGGCTCCCCTCCATCCCTCCATCCCTCCCCTCGGCGCGGGGCCGGCTCGGGAGGCCCACGCAGACGCTCCGCATTAGGGCATGTTCCGGGGAGCATGTGCTGTCGATAAACAAAGCCACCGAGAGACAAAAAATAATTTCCAGAAATACCAAAGCCTTTTTTTTTTTTCCTCCCTCAAAGAATTCCACCTCCCCCTTCCAAACCCTGATAAATCCTGAACATTCAATAACTATTTCCAAGCACTACTCAGTGCCTGGAAGCGCCGGTGTTGGAGATAACGCCGGTGTTTGCTGGGCACCCTTTTCCCTGCCCTTGTCCTTGTGTCAATAGTGTGGGTCCCAAATATTCCTGTGCCAGCCAGAGCCAGAGCAGTTGGGCAGGAAGGAGGCAGCTACACCTCAGCTGGGCTTCCTTCGGGTGCAGAAGCTCTTTGGAGGATCTGAGCCCTTTGTGGCTGCTCAGCCCATCCCTGGGGAGCAGGCGGCACTCTGGGCACGGGGAGCGCAGTCTCGCTCTCACGCTGGAGCGGGAGAGGCAGAGGCCGGAGCTGCGTGGAGCGAGTGCGTGGGGAGGATGAGTAGTGGTTTATTACTCACTACGATTATTACTCACTGTTTTTAACAGTGTGTACTTGAGCCTGGCGCCTTTTGGCGGAAGGCAGCGCCTGTTCCCAATGCGGCAGGTTGGGAACGGCACCGCGGCGGCAGCGGGGAGAGGAACCGGTGAGCTCAGGATGCTCGGCAAGGGCTGCGGGGACCGGAGGTACAGCTGTACCCCGAGAGGTGCCTCGGGGAAGGGTTTGTGGGATGGTGCTGTCCCCTCCACATCCTGGTCCTTGTAGTTCTCGCGGAGCTCCCGCTGCCAGCAGCGCCTGGCCGGGGCTGCGCGGGTTGTGCAACGCTGGGCAGGATCTCAGCGGCGAGCGCTCCGGCAGAGCCCGCGGGACCATTAGCCATGGCCAGTGCCGGGAGCTCATCCCAGGCTGCTGCCGAGGTGCAGATGTGGCGCAGGGGTGGAGCACAGGGGCTCGTTCCCGTCCGCACGGCTCGGAGCACTTGGCCGGGGGCGGCTGGGTTCGGGCTCCAGCGTCCTCCTGGAACGTGTCTTGGAAGAGCTCCGTGCTCCTGGCATGGTGAGGAGGAGGGATGGTCAGAGGGAAGGAGGAATGAGGGCCGTGGAGGGCACGCCTCCACAGCACCCTGAGGCAGGATCAGGCTCTGCTGGGCCTCCATGGTTCTGTGCCAGAACCCAGCTCTGAAGCTGCCCTGCGTGGAGCCGTCCCCTGGAAAGGGATGGGGACTGAGGGGATGGGTGGGCTGGAGAGCCCAGCGTGAGAGCTGGCAGGGACGAGAGCGAGTTGCAGAATTGGCCGTGGAAGCCGGGGGATTTCTCCCCCAAACAGCCACTTCAGAAACAGCTGTTGGTGGAAAGAGATCGGCCACAGCTGGCTGACCCTCCAGCTCTGGGAAGGTCTCGCTGTAGGGCCAGTGCTGTGTGCCGTATAGATCCTGTTGGGAATGGAGGAGGCTGGAGTTCGCAGTGAGATCTGCTCCGCTGGGGTGGATGGTGGCACAGACAACATCAGATTTTGCTCTGGATACGGGATTTCCCTCAGTGAAGCCGTGGGTCAGCAACACCTGACAAAGTGCAGGGAGAGGAGAGAGCAGGAATCTCCCTTTCTTTAACCGGCGTTAATGTTTCTCTCATGGTTCTGGGAAATTTTGCTGCTTTTGGTTCTGCTTCGTCAGTGGTTTCACTCTTGACACATCGGCGCTTTTGCATAGGGAAACATAACCCTGCCAGTCAGTGCCAGGTCGTGTCAGGCTGCTGAGGGGTCTGGGGGACCTGCCGCTGCAGTCTGGGGACATCCCAGGATCCAGGGACATCCCACGAAACAGGGACATCCCAGGATCCGGGGACATCCTGCTGTCCGGGCTGGATGCAGGAGGAGCATCCCCTGCGATGGCGAGTGCATCCCACCCTGCAGCCGTGCTGGATGGTGGGATGTGGGGCACCTGGCCCTGCCCTGACTCTGCTTTCCTCCTTCACAGCTCGTAGGGGCTGCCAGCCCTGCGGAGACCCCCCTGCGCCCGCCCGGGGCCAGCCCGGGGCCCCCATGGAGTGGGAGTTGCGGAGCCCAGTCGCCGAGCAGTAGCCGCAGCAGTGGGATGTTTACCTGGCGGTGCCTCATCCTTTGGGCTGTGCTGGTCGCAGCCGCGCTCTCCGCTGCCCGGCCGGCCCCCACCCTGCCCAACCAAGGTAAGAGGCACAGCCTGATGCCCCCCTCCTCATCCTCTGCCTTCCTCCTGGGCGACGTGAGCCGGTCTCCCTGCAGCAGGGGCAGAGGCTGGTGTGAGCCTCAGCTGTGGGGCCACCAGCACGTCCCCAGTGCCACCTGTGGTGTCACCCTGGGAGCTGGTGCCTCTGAGGACGTGGCACACGTTGTCCCAGAGTGGTTTGTGTGGGTGGGGGGCTCCAGCGGTGCCTGGGGACATTTTAAACCTGCAGAACAATTGTGGCGAACCCTGACCTGTTGGTTTAGAGGAGGTACAGAGCCCTGGGGGCTGTGTCCCCCACTGGGGTCACTCCATGTGGCAGCACTTGCTCCTCTGTGACAATTTATAACCCAGGATGTGTGCGAGGCTGCTCCCACCCTGCCTGGCCCCACTGGGGTGATCCTGGGCTCATCCCCTCAGGTGGGGATGAAGATTTGGGTGCAGGGTGCTGGTTCAGCTTTTGCCAGCTGGCAGTGCTAGGGATGAATGCACCCCACAGAAACCCTTGGGATGCTCCAGCATTGCTCCCAGCTGGGAATGCCCAAGGTGGGGCCGCAAAGCCAGGGCTGGCTCTGGTGATTTGTGCACTCCAAATCTCTGCTCCTCTGGGGCTGGGGAGTGCAGCCCCTGACGAGGACATCTCCTCCTCGTAGTCGCTGCTGTCCCCCAGGAGCGGTGCAGGGCTGGTGGCAGTGGCCAGGGGTGCTCCCGCCTCAGCTGGCTCGGCTCTGGGGGGTGGGGGCACCCCGAGGCTCAGCGGATGGGCCAAGTGGGTCGCCTGGCCCTGGGCAGAGCTGGCCCTGGCGCAGAGCCCTGCTCCAGCGCGTCAGAGCCTCGGCCCTCGGCGAGGCAGAGAATAACCAGACCCGGCAGCGCCGCGCGGGACTTCGACTCGCTCCTTTTGGTTCTAATTACCCAAGAATGTCTGGTCTGTGGGCACTGCTTTGCTTTTTAAGACTGACTCCCCCTTCCCCCTATCCTCCCGGAGAGGCAGATTGCTGGTGTGGCCAGCATGGGCACAGCGCTGCGTGGTGCCCCAGGGTCCCCTGAGGGCTCGGGGTGGGAGCTGCCGAGCGAGAAGTGACCTCTGCTGCAGCCCCGGTGGGAGACGAGTGGGTGATGCCCTTGGCTGCCAGGGTTGGCACCTCTGGAGCGGCAGGTACCCTGGTCACAGGTCACATCCTGTGAGGTGACACCCCAGGAGACAGCCAGAGCCATGAGTGGTCCCTGGGGAGCTCCGGAGAGGAGCCTGGGCAGAGCTTCACTCACAGGGAGCATTGCTGAGATTTTTCCACTGGCGTGCCTGCTCCCCGCATCTGTAAACAATGCGGTTGACAGCGGTAAACATGTTTTTCTCGGGAGATTGCTCTTCCTGGAAGAGGTTTCCTGGCAGTGTTTGGGGTAAGGATGGCTCTGTGCTACCAGGAGAGTAGCACCTGCAGCCCCAACCCTGGCCATGGCACTGGGAAAGGCCTTGGGGTGTTCAGGCTGAGGGGAGCTGATTGAGGTGAATTTTGGGGTGTGTGAGGAGCCCTGCAGCCCCTGGAGGGTTTGGGAGCAGCGTCAGGCGGTGGCAGTGGAGGAGGAGAGGTTGGAGAGGAGGGAGCTGGTTTCTCGCCAGCCTCATGCCAGGGCTAACAATAACCTCTGGAAACGTTTCCCGACACGGTTCTCACCAGGGCGGCCCAATTAGTGCCACAGCAGGAGCCCGGCTGGGGCAGAATCCGTCCCTTGGCTCGGGAGCCGACTGGTGGGAACAAAATGTTCCCAGCAGGATGTGTGGGATGGGAAGAGCCAGTGCTGGGCCAGGACCTGCAGCCAGGGCTGAGCCACCAGCATCTCGCAGGGGCTGGCTCCGACCCGGCCCCGAGGGTTTTGGGGTCCCGTGGGGTGTGGATGGGGTTCAGCTCCAATGCCGAGGGCCATCGTGTCCTGGGGGTCTCTGTCCTTGCCCCATAGCACCGTGGCTCAGGAGCATCCCCCCATCACCCTGGGGGCAGCAGCGGCCACACTCTGTCCCCTCCGTGCTGGAGGCTGCAGCTTTCCTGGACTTTGTTCTGGATGTTTATGGGGTTTCAGTTTACTCCTGGTTCTGAGGCAGCTAAGCTCCCTTCTCAGGGAGGAGTAATCCCCCGCGGCCGGTCAGCGGCCTGGCCTCGTGTAGAGGGGGGTTCAGCTCTGCCCCCCTCTCCTTGTGGTGTGGGAGGGAGTTTGGGAGTTCTGCTTGTCAGGGGCTCCCTCCCAGTACCGAAAAATCTGGAGCAAATAAAATATTAACGGGCACTTACTGCGTTTTATAGTTACCTAAATTTGGAGGCGGTGAAAAAACCCTGGTTAAGGGGAAAAACCAAGAAATTTCCATGCGCAGCCTCTGTCCCTCCCTCGCACAAAGCCGCTCTTTGTCTCCAGGTTAAATAGAAACCTGCAGAAAATTGCCAAGGTTTTTTTTCCCTCTCTCCTTGTCTGCCATTGTCCCAGCCACTGCTCAGGCATCTCCTCTCGGGGGCTGCCATGGCCCTGCAGGGGGGCTGAGCGGCTGAGCACATTTTCGTGGGGAGCTGTGTCCTGGGGCGGGGGGTCCTGCCTTGAGCAGCTGGTTTTGGGTCACACCGAGCCCCGAAGCTGCCCCAGTGCAGCAGATACTTCCCCAGGGGGTTTGGCTGCAGCCCCCTCCCCGTGGGGCAGCGGCCGAGGGCTGCTCCATCTCCTAGGGCTGCTGGCTGCCCAGCTGGCCACAGGCTTAACCCCCCCGGCCATCTGCGGGGCCAGCAGGAGCCCTGGCTCCCGGGGCTTTGTTGTCCCCAGCTCGTCCAGGGGGTCTTGCTCCGCACCCTGCAGGAGCCGCAGGTCCGGGGCGGGCATGTGCTCAGCCCGGGTGGCTCGGGGGAGCCCAGCGTCCCCGCAGGCAGCACCACGAGGGCCTTTGCCTTGTCCCCGCGGCTTCCCAGGGCACTGCTGACCCTCGGCTCCGTCCCCCTCCCCATTTCCCCGTTCAGTCCCCCCTTGTTTTTGCAGCTCCGGGTGTCTCCCGCCTCGGGGAGCCCCAGGGGCTCCCATCTGAAGGCGCTGACTCCTCGCTGGAGCCCCACAAGCAGCCCAGAGATTCCCTGCCAAGCCTGCAGCCTCCTGCGCTTCTGCTCTTGATGGCAGCAGCCCAGGACTGTTCCCGGAGCTCGGGGGGCCCAGCAGCACCCCCAGACCCCAGCCCCGGCTCGCCGAGGCACGGCCGTGTCCTCCAGGGCATCGCTGCCGTCCCCTCCCAGCCTGTCGGGCCCGCATTGTTCCTTCCTCCCGCCTTTCCACTCGGATGCTGTCACTCTGGCCCTTAATTGAGGAGGAAAAAAAGAAATATGAGTCTTTGAGAAAAGCAGCCGTGCTCTGCCGGAGCCTGGGCTGTGGAGCTGCCCCGGGGTGAGCGGAGCCACGCCGGGGGGAGCAGGAGGGTCCCCGAGTGTCTGCGGGCTGCCAGCTGTCGAACCCCCCCGGGCAGCAGCCTGGGGCTGTGCGGGAGGGGTGTGAGCAGAGGAACGGACACTGAGCTCCAGCGGTGAGCCAGGGCCAGGCAAAGCCAGCCAAAAACTGGACTGGGGTGTTCTCTTGTGACCCCCGTGTGTCCCCGAAGGAGAGGTGTCTGTGCCCCAAGCCGCTGCCTCCAGGGCTCCGAGCCGCCGCGGAGCTCTGAGCATGGCCGGGGGGCCCGGGGGAAAAGGGGTGGGTTTATCCTGACAGCTTTGCGAACTCCCAACACGCCTGTTAATTAAGTGCTGCTTCATTTGCAGCGCAGGCCGGGAGAGCCCGGAGCGGGTCACAAATGCTCCTCTGCCTGCGGAGGAAGCATCCAGGAGCGGAGGGTGAGGAGGAGCCCGCGGGCCCCGGGAGGAGCTGGGGGTGCCCCGAGCGCTCCGAGAGCCCTGTGTGCCTTCGCGGTGCTCCTCTGCTGGCATCTCCAGCCTTTCCCTGGATCCGGGGATGTGCAGGGATCCGGGGGCAGCTGCGGTGCCAGGATGCTGCCCCTCGGGACATGCCCCCGGCACGGCCCGGGCTGGGGGCACACGGCAGGGTGAGGAGCTTTTTAAATCAAAAAGAAGCCAATCCCCGCGTCCCGGTGAGCGCTTCCTGTTGGGATTAGTGGGGCTGCCGGGCATGTGTGTGCTTTTTCTTCAGGAAATACCTTCGGAAAGCCCCGCTGGGGTCTCCAGGGCAACCGGCGCCTGCGGCTCGGCGCCCCCCGCCCGCATTGTCCCTGCACCGCTTTGTTGGCCCCTTTATTGCCATCGTCGCCATCGCCATGGCCAGCACAGCCTGCGGCTTTCCTGGCTCGGAGGGTGCACCTCGGGCTCCCTGCTGTGTGTGCCCGGCCGGGGGGGCACAAGGAGCACGTGCAGATCCTGTCCCCAGGGCTGCCCCATGTCCCTGTCCCTGCTGTCCCTGCTGTCCCTGTCCTGTCCCTGTCCTGTCCCTGTGGGCAGCCAGCCCCAGGGGAGCCGGTGACATTGATATGCACTTGGTGACACTCCCTGTCTGGCCGATGCTCGCTGGGCTCAGCTCCGCTCCCGGTTCTATTTCAAAGCTGGACTAAAGTAATAAACCCACGGCACCATGCTGCTTCTGGGGGTGCTCACGGAGGCACCCTGGGCTGGAGCTGTCCCTCGCCTCTCTGGGGACCTTGGGGCTCCCTGCAGGCATGAGCCCTCCTGTCTCCTGGGATGGGACAAGGCGTGGGACTGGTGCTGCTTTGCTCTCCTCGCTGTCACCCTGTTTGCTCAAAGGGGCTGTGACCAACCCCACAGCTCCCAGTTGGGATGAGGACTCCCACTAATCGACCTTTGTGCACTGCTGGGAGCACCCAGAGCCTCGGGGATGAGAGCCAAGTGTTTGTCTGGCTGATGAACCTTTGGAGAGGTGGTCCCTGTGGGCCTGGCTTGTGCCCGCGGGGGGCAGCTGGCCAGGGGCTCTGCCGTGGGGGTCTCCATGGGGCTGTGCTGTGGGGCTGTACCCGGGGCTGTGGTTTGAGTTACAGGAAAGCAGAGTGTGAGACATGGGTATGCCAGGCTGATGAGTCCAGCAATCCCTAACCAAGGTGGAGGCCCTGCCAGTGCCAGGCTCACGCCAGCAGCTCTCGGTGCCCTCTGTGCCATCCCGGCAGCCACAGAGCTCTCTGCCCTCCAGGGCACAGAGCTGTTCAAGCACCACTCCTGCCGAGAGGCTGAGCAAACCTGGACATGCTCATTAGCCTGAGAATTCCTCCCCGGGCTGTTCCCACCATGCTGCGTTTTCTGCCTCGTCCCGAGTGCCAGAGCGGTGCTGAGGGTGACTGAGGGCTGGGCCATGCCCTGTGCCTCCCCTCTCCATCCATCACCTCCCAGTCCTGCTGCCCATGCAAACCTGGCTCTGTGGGGCTGGAGGAGGGGGCTGGAAGCTTTGGAAGGGGATCCAGCCCCACGCCCAGGGGTCTGAAGGAGCAGTGGCACTTGCACAGGGTACCCGAGGACCTGTGGCCATTGGGAAGGGACCCTCCTGAACCTTGCTTCCTCAAGCCCTGGCATCAGGCTGGGGTCCTCCGAAATTTTCCCCTCTCCAAAGACCTTTTCCATCCCCAGGCTGCCTCTTCCCATGCCACATGGGGTGCTGGTGGAGCTCAAGGCCAGGAGGAGTGACCACCTCTGTGTCCCTGCAGGGTTATTCTGTTCCATAGGGAAGTTTGTTGATGCGTGGGAAGGGGCAGAGCTGGGAGCCAGATAAGAGCAGATATGGCTGCAGCACTGGATTCCTGCTGGTTTGGGTTTTCATGGCTGTTTGCTGCCCACTGACCTTGCTCTGTGTGAGGACGGAGTCGGGGCAGGCAGGAGGATGTGGCCTTACCCAGACCCAGGACAGGATGGGATGTCACTGCTGCTTTGTGAGCCTTCCGAGTTGCCTGTGACTAATCACTTGAAACACAAATCAGAGCTGTGAGAAGTGCCGGTCTTGTGGGAGAAAATCAGGGGAAAACAGGATTGCAAGGCAAGACCCTTCCCCACCACCAAAGGGGCTCCCATTGGTCTTCCCCTTCCACATGAAAATGTTTCGTAACCTCTCACGGATGAACTGGAGCCCTGGCACTGGTATTACAGCAACTGAGGAAAGGGAATTCTTCTCCATCCCACTGTTTTCCTTCAAGTGCTGAGCAAAAGAAAGAGGAGAAGCTCTGGAGCTGCTCATGAATGTTTTTCCCATGAAGTCCAAGGCAGAGAGAAGCAGCCAGAAAGTGAAGTGCAGGTCATGGTGTGATGAATCGAGTTCTGGAGAGCCAAGGTTTCATTTTTGGCTGTACAGAGGTTGGGTGCAGGGAGGAGCAGGGAGGAGCGAGGCCTCGCTGCCGGACCTGGCCCTGCGCTGCCCGCACACCCTGGCTCCTCTCTGGGCATCTCGTGCCAGCAGAGACCCTGTGCCACTCACAGCGAGCTGCCCTGTGGCTGCTCAGGGCACACTGCAGAGGTGCAGCACAGGTTGTTCTTGTCTGGCTCATTGGGCACCCAGAAATCCTGAGGGGCTCAGCCCTCGAGCTACAGATCAGCTGAAGCTTGAACATTTCCTGGCTGTTTCTGCTGCGTTTGTTGGGATTTTCCAGCCCAGTCTCTTGCCCCTGAGAGCAGCATCTGCAGCAGTGCCCTGTGCCCCTTCACGCTGCTCCCTCAGCATCCCGATGGCATCAAGCTGGCCAAGAACAACCAGACACACATTGCTGGGGAGGAGACAGAGCTCAAGGGGTGCCTGAAGAGTTGGGCTCTGGAGCTATGCCCACCAAGCCGTGGAGCTCAGTCTGGGATGATGATCACACTGCATCCACCCATGCCATCACAGGGAGCCTCAGCAGAGCCTGAACCCCTCCTGGGGCTGTGGAATTGGAAGAGGTGATTTGAAACCCAGCATCTTCCCCGAGCCTGGGACCAGGAGAGCCACTGGTGCACCACCCACCATGGAAGGCAGCACTTGTGGACAGAGCCCTGGACGCTTCAGGGCTGGGAGAGAGGAGCTCGTGTCACAGCAGGATGGAGAGGAAGGATCTTTGTGCCGTTCACACAAGTGTCACCTCGGGGAGCTCAGCTCCCTGCCCGGGAGTGCTGCGGATGGGAACACCATGGCCAGAGCTCCCTGGGCTGCCCTGTCCCCCCTCGCTCCCTGTCTGCTGTCCTGCCGCAGCCCCCAGCCCTGCCCTCTCACCCCTGCCCCGCCGTGCTCTAACCAGGGTGGGGTCCTGGCGGCATGGGGACCCTGGCCTGCTTTGCTGGCTGCCCGCTTGTGGTGGTGGGGATCCTGAGAGCCCGGAGAGGTGGCAGAGCCGTGCGGGGATTTGGGATGCTTCTGGGAGAGGCTGGATCCTGCCCTGGGGGCACTGCCTGGGCTGTCACAAGGTGCCTGGTTCTGCCCCGTTAGGAAGCCTCTGCCCTGCCACGCTCCCTAAGAGCCGAGAGGGGTGAGGGTTTTGGAACTGCCCCGGCACCGAGCAGACCCTGCTGTGCAGGAGAGCACTTGGTGCTGCTTGGGGTGCTCGCAGCCTCTGCCTCTGCCTCTCCTCTGCTCTGCTGCTGCCGCCGGCTCCGTCCCCTTGGTGCTGGGGTCCCTGGTGCCGCAGTGGGAATATTCCAGCAGCAGGAGCATCCCAGCAGCGCATGTCGCCTCATTAACCAGGCCAGAGCAGCAGCAGCAGCAGCATGGTTTTTCTTTGGTCTCTATTCCTTTTCTCCTTTTTTTTTCTCTTCTTCTCTCCCCTAACTCCTCCAGCTCTGCCCAAAGCAAAAATCGAAGTGGAGTCCTACTCAGCCCACCCCGGTGACCTCCTCCAGCTGCGCTGCCGGCTGCGGGATGACGTCCAGAGCATCAACTGGGTGCGCGATGGCGTCCAGCTGGCCGAGAACAACCGGACACGCATCACCGGGGAGGAGGTAGAGGTCAGGGACGTGGTGCCCGAGGACTCGGGGCTCTATGCCTGCATGACCAACAGCCCCTCGGGGAGCGAGACCACCTACTTCTCCGTGAACATCTCAGGTTGGTAGCAGCCCTGGCCGTGCAGGGAAGGGGCAGCTGCAGGGCCAGGCTGTGAAGCGAGGAGCAGGCTGCCTCTGCCCACATGCTGCCTCTGCCCACACGCTGCCCACACGCACGTGGTGAGTTCGGGGCCCACCTGCAGCTTGAGGGTCCCCGGAGCAGTTTCCAGCGTGGTGCCGTGGCTTCCTGGCCGCTGCGGTGCAGGGAGAAGCAGCCAGAGGTCACCTCACGTTGGTCTGAGGGGGCTGCAGGAGGGGCAATGTGCTGTCGGGAGCCGTGCTCTGCACTGGTGTTGATGGAGTGTGAGGCTGGAGAGGGAGGAGCACTCGAGGTGGGGATGTGTCTGCGCTCGCAGGGCCTCGGCTGCCACCGCAGGGGTGTTGGTGGCACCGGACATGGGGTGAGGAGCTCCGAAGTCCCCTCTGACAGCAAATCCCTTCACGATGTCCACGGCTGCAGGCACTGGGATGGTGCTGGCTCTGCTGGCCCTGGCTGTGCTGGGGGTTGTGCTGAGTGTTCCCCGGGATCTCCATCAGCACTACCCTGCCAGGCACCAGCACTGCCCTGCTGGGCACCAACACTGCCCTGCCGGGCACCAGCACAGCACCACTGGGCACCAGAACTGCCCCGCTGGGCACCAGCACTGCCCTGCCAGGCACCAGCACTGCCCTGCTGGGCACCAGCACTGCCCCACTGAGCACCAGCACTGCCCCACTGGGCACCAGCAGTGCCCCACCGGGCACCAGCACCCCCTGCCCTCCTGCCTCACTGGGCACGGCCCCTGCCACCTCCCCATGACACTCCAGCCCCCGTCAGCCCCACTCACACACAGATGCTCAGCAGGGCTGTCGCTTCTCTTGCAGATGCTCTCCCCTCTGCGGAGGATGACGATGATGAAGATGATTCCTCGTCGGAGGAGAAGGAGGCAGATAACACCAAGCCGAACCGTACGTGCGAGCTGGGTGTGCCCACGAGGCGAGGGGAGGCTGGGCAGGCACGAGCAGTGCCCGGGGATGGGGCTGGTGGCCCAGGGCACCCGGTGGTGGCAATGGGGACAGCACAGCGGGTCTGGGTGCGGTGGGGGAAGCAGCTGGGTCAGAGCAGGGGCTGCACTGGGGCCACTGCTGCTGGAGCCACGTCAGCCGAGCATCCACCCCGCGAGGAAAGGGCTGCTGTGGCTCGTGGATAATGCCCTGTGTCCCAGAGCTCCCCTCCCTGCCTCAGCCAGGCTTGGCTGCTGGCATCTCCCCAAATTCCTGTCTCAGCCCTGCCCTGGGCATCCCTGGGGTTACTCCAGGAGTGGGAGGCTGTGGGGTTTGGCCGTGCTGAGCCTTCCCTCTGCTCCCCAGAGGCCATCGCTCCATACTGGACCTATCCCGAGAAGATGGAGAAGAAGCTCCACGCTGTCCCTGCTGCCAAAACAGTGAAATTCAAGTGTCCCTCGAGCGGGACACCCAACCCCACCCTGCGCTGGCTGAAGAACGGCAAAGAGTTCAAGCCTGACCACCGCATCGGGGGGTACAAGGTACAGGGGGCACTGGGGGAGCAGCCCCTGGCTCTGCACGCCTCGAGGGCTGGGGGCTCGTGGGGAGGGCGAGGACTGGGAAGGGGCTCTGCGGCTTAAGAGGCACCAAGCCCCCACCCACGCCACCCCAGCAGGGGCAGATGGGCCCCTCTGACATTGCTGTTCGGGAGCAGCCCTACGGCAGTGACCTGCTTCTGGGTCATGTTTGTACCAGCTCAGCCCGGGGGGAGGGGGCTCGCGCCGAGGAGCCTGCCTGGCTCGGCCACCTGCCCCTAATCCCCCGCCGAGGACGGGGGTCTGGGCAAGGAGAGGGGTCTGGGCAAAGAGAGGGGTCTGGGCAAGGACAGGGGTCTGGGCAAGGAGAGGGGTCTGGGCATCCCCGGGGGCCTGGGCTGGAGGAGCCCCTCCGTGCCCAGCAGTGGTTGGTGGGGGCTGCACCAGCACCAGGGGTGCTGCAGCCCGCCGTTTGGGGGCCACATTGGCTCCTTGAGCTGGGGAGGAGCTCAGCACTGCTGCCCCAGCAGAACCTGGCTGCAGATGCTGCCCGGGTGGGATGGTGGCTCTGCTTTCCCTTCTCGCAGCTCCAGTCCTGCAGTGGGGCTGCTGCTGCTGGGCCACAGGAGGCCCCTGGGAGGACATCCATGCCGTGAGGAGCCGCAGCTGGAGGCGGCAGTGACAGGGCTGGCTTTTGGAAAGCCTCCTGGTGCCCCGTGGCCAGAGGGAGCTGGGCAGTGCCCCAGCAGGGCCACTGAGACTCCCAGAGGGGATGCACTGGGTCAGCAGCACCCACAGAGTGTCCCCAGTGCCGGACACCAGGCTGCACCTGCCCACTGACCAGCACGGGGCCAGCTGGCCGTGGGGAGCAGTGGGGGTCCGACGGCTTCCCTGTGGCGGGGAAGCAGCTCTGGCAGGAGGAACAATGCTGGTCTGTTCCCTCCACGCACGGGGGCCACCAGAGAGGTGTCCCCACTCGCCAGGCGAGCCCCTCGCGCTCGGCTCACAACATCTGCTTCTCGGCACAGTTGGCTCCGTGGCCAGGCTGTCCTGGGACAGCTGGGAGCAATTACAGCTCCTCTGTGGGGAAGGAGAAAGGTGACCTCAAAGGGAGATTTACGTCCTGCCCGTGCCGGGGGTGCAGCAGCTCCGGCGGGAGCAGGGCCTGGGGCTGGCGCGTGCTGCACGTCACCAGCTCTGCCCTCCCCACCCTCAGGTCCGCCAGGCCACCTGGAGCATCATCATGGACTCGGTGGTGCCATCCGATAAGGGCAACTACACCTGCATCGTGGAGAACAAGTACGGCAGCATCAACCACACCTACCAGCTGGATGTCGTGGGTGAGCAGCACGGGGCTGGGGGCTCACCCCGCATCCTCCTCCCCCCTCACCTTCCCGAGCAGGAACCCGTGCTGCACCCCGTGGGGACGGCTGGCTCGTGCTCCAGGGGAAGGGGCTCGCCCACCATTCCTGTGGCCACCTCCCATCCCCGTGGCCACCTCCCACCCCCGTGGCCTCCCACCCCGGTGAGCACATCTGCAACACGGCGGGCAGCGAGCTCAGGTTCACCCCACCCCGTTCTGGGGATTTTTAATTGTGGTGAAAATAATTTCATAGACCAGACAGAAACTTTTTCTAATCGCCTTATTAGCCATAATTCCCAGCTGGGAAGGCTGGTCTGAGCAGTTCCACATGTGGAGCTGCTCTAAATGCCAGTAAATGAACCATTAAAAATGTGATTTAATTTGATTACACTGAGCAAACTGAAGGGAACAGTCAGCGAGGTGAACAAAGGGGTTTGTTAATGCTGACTCACCACAGTGGCAGCCACTTTGTTAAGGGCCGGGGCCCTCCATAGGTTTGTTTGACCTCTGACCTCGCCCAACAGGTGCCGATGTCCCTGTCCCCACCCCAGGGTTTCACCTGTCCCCCATCCTGGATGCTCTCACCCCACTGCAGGCAGGCTCCTGGGGAAGGAGCTGCGCTGGGAGCACTGGTGCCCACCTCAGCCAAGGGTCCTGGGCGTGGGGGGCTGCAGGGTGCACCGAGGATGGGCGGCAGGGCACCCCAAACCTCGCAGTAAGTGTCCCACTCCTGGTCCCGCAGAGCGGTCCCCACACCGGCCCATCCTGCAGGCAGGGCTGCCTGCCAACAAGACAGTGGCCCTGGGCAGCAACGTGGAGTTTGTCTGCAAGGTCTACAGCGACCCTCAGCCCCACATCCAGTGGCTGAAGCACATCGAGGTGAACGGCAGCAAGATCGGCCCCGACAACCTGCCCTACGTGCAGATCCTGAAGGTAAAGCCACGCGCCGGGTGGGGTGGCCACAGCCACGGCTTCCCTGTCCTGGGGCAGGAGCAGGGCAGTGGCAGCCACATGGATGGGCCAGAGGAGTCACCTGGGGCTGGAGACCACCAGCCTCGGGGCAGCTGGAGTCCCAGAGCCATCCCCAGCCTGCCAGGCGGGGAGCAGGGCGGGCTGTGCTGTGCCATGGCTGTGCTGGCTCTGCAGTCCCTTTGGAGCCCTAAGGGCTGGGTGGGCTGTCCCGGGAGCGAGCAGGCCCCGGAGCTGGGGGCTGAGCCCTGGATCATCCCAGGGAGAGCAAGGGAGAGCAGCCCCCTCTGCACCCTAGCAGTGCCCTTCAGCGGGCAGACTGACCACTGGTCCAACAGACTGACCACCGGTCCAGCAGACTGGCCACCAGTCCAGCAGATTGGCCACCGGTCCAGCAGACTGGCCAGCGGTCCAGCTGGTGTCCCTGCTGTGGCAGGGGGTCACACTGGGTGGCCTTTACAGGTCCCTTCCAAGCCGTTCTGTGATTCCATGCAGCCATGCCCAGCTGTGCCCCTGCCCGCTGGGAAGCAGGGCGAGCAGGGTTACACCCCTGAGCCTGTTCCTTCCTCCTGCGACCCCCCCCATGTGCTTCCCCATCCCTCCCACCCATCTGGGGGCGTGGGGGGAGCAGCCCCCGGCCCGGCAGAGCCGCTGCCGACCCTCTGGGCGCTGCTGCACCGAGCCCATCCGTGTGACTCCATGTTGTTGGTCTGTTCCAGCACTCGGGGATTAATAGCTCTGATGCGGAGGTGCTGACCCTGTATAATGTGACAGAGGCCGAGAGCGGGGAGTATGTTTGTAAGGTTTCCAATTATATTGGCGAGGCCAACCAGTCTGCGTGGCTCACTGTCACCAGGCCCCTGGCCACAGGTAATCGGAAGAATGCCTGGCGGTGGAAAACAAAACTTTGGGCTCTCTTGTTTCTGCTGTGTTTCTGGTGCAACAACCATGGAAAAATACCCGTCGGGGCCGGCTGGGCGCTGTGCTCTGTGTGTGCCCCAGTGTCTCCAGTGTGTGCTCATGTCTTTCTCGTGTCCCACTGTCTGTTCTGTGTGCTGCCTTCCCCACCACGCAGACACCTGAGCTGCCTGGCTCCCTGCTGGCTCTGGCACAGGTGAACCCAGGTTTCTGAGGGTGCTGCCATCACGCCAGTCCAGGCACCCCAGGCTGGCACAGTGCTGCGTCCCCTGTGTGTGCTGCCCTCCCATCTCTGTCCTGTCTCTGTGCTCCATCCCCATTCTCTCGTCTCCGTCCTTCCATCCCCATCCTCCCGTCCCTGTCCTGTCTCTGTGCTCCCATCCCCATTCTCTCATCTCTGTCCGTCCATCCCCATCCTCCCCTCCCTGTCCTGTGCCTCCCCTGTCCCGTGAGCCAGCCGGCCGGCTCTGCCCGGGCTGATTTCTCCATGCAGCCCATCGCCAGCATGTTGGCATGGGCAGGACACTCAGTGTGGTGAAGGGTTTAACCAGCGTCTCCGTAGGTCCGCCGGGATGAGTGGTCATCCCGAGGCTCTCTCTAGCAGGTCTGCAGTGGTCTCTCTCTGCTCCCCGGGGGTCTGGCAAATGAGACTGGGCTCTCCCTCCTCTCTGGCCTCCTCCCAGAAGATCTCATGTCGTTTGCCTCTCCGTTTTTTGCTTCCATTTTTCCTTCCAGACGGCTGGCGTTAACACGACAGACAAAGAAATGGAAGTCCTTCACTTAAGGAATGTCTCATTTGAGGATGCTGGGGAGTATACATGTTTGGCGGGTAATTCTATTGGGATCTCCCATCACTCTGCATGGTTGACAGTTCTCGAAGGTATATACTCCTCTTCCTCTCCCTTTCCTCCCTCCTTTCCAGCGTATGCATTGTGGTCCGGGAGAGAGCCCTTCCAGTCCCTGCCCTGTGGGTGCTGTGGGGCTGCTCTGCAGCCGGAGCAGGATGGGGCAGTGTCCCCCTGCCCTGTGCCCCCTCTGTCCCCGTTGGGGTCTGTCCCTCGCTCTCTCCCTGGCCCTGGCAATGCATACCCGGGGAGCTTAACCAGGGCTTGCTCCCCCGGAGCAGGACGGTCCTGCCCCCCGGGCCAGGCCAGTGCCGTGGGCTCAGAGGGGCACCAGGGGAGGTTTGGGGGTGCTGGCAGTGCTGCCCCTCTGCCTGGCAGGGCCTGGCCTCGCCCTGCGGCGTGGGACCGTCCTGGGGCTGCGTGTGCTCTGCCCCGTCCCCATTGATGCTGCTCCTCGGTATCAATGCCGGACCAAAGCCTGATAACAGCTGTGGGAAAGTATTTGGGGTGCTGCGTGGGCATCGCTTTCAGCCAAAGCTTTCCCAGTTATCAGCCACTGCTTTGTCAGCCTGGTGTGCTCAGAGGTGGGGCAGGAATCTCCCTCTTACACCTCTCTCTGAGGCTCTGCTCTTTGGGGGTGTCAGGCTGGGGGTGCAGAAGGTGCAGTGGCAGCCCCATCCTGCCGGATTCACCACGGACCATGGCACGTGGCTGCGGGCTCTGAGCTGTTCGTGGCTCCAACACCACCTTGGCCACCAAGGCAGGGTCTGTGGGTCCCTTCTCGCCACCATGCCAGGCTCCCACAGCTGGTCACTGCCCCCAGAGTGCCTCTGGCTGCTCTGCTCCGAGCTCTCACCAGTCGTTACCAGTAAGGCCTGGACTCCACAGCCCCGGACGCTGCCAGACACCCCTCCCATCCCATGTGCACAGGGTGACCCCAGATCCTGAGGCACCTGCAGCTCCCAGGTGTGGGCAGAGCAGCTGTGACAGAGACCTGTGGTGCCACGTCCCCGTGGGGTGACTCAGGCCCCGTCCCCCCACCTCCAGCCTGTCCCAGTTGACCCAGTCCTGCCCTGCAGATGTGGTGCAGGCATTGCTTGGCCACGGGGATGATGAGCTGGGGGCTGCTCTTACGCCTTCCCTGCTGCACCAACGTCCCCACTGAGCTCGGGGAGGAGCCAGGGGCTCCCCAAGTGCCGCTCCCTGGGGCTGGCAGGTGCTAACAAACACCTTGTTCGCACCGGCCCAGCTATTGAAGACACCCCAACCATGATGACGTCTCCCTTCTACCTGGAGATCATCATCTACTGCATCGGGGCCTTTCTCATCTCCTGCATGGTGGTGACCATCATCATCTACAAGCTGAAGAGCACCACCAAGAAGACAGACTTCAACAGCCAGCTGGCCGTGCACAAGCTGGCCAAGAGCATCCCCCTGCGCAGACAGGTAACAGAAAGTAGAGAGGGGGTTTGTTTGCACCTACTGCCCCTCCTGGAGCCCAGCCTGTCCCAGGGGATGGGGAGGAGGGATGGGAAGACCCAGGACTGTCTCACCCTGCTGCACGTGCCACCCACTCCAGCCTGTGCCCACCGCTGTCCTGGGGTGGGCACTGCCCGGGCTGTGCCTCGGATGGCAGCACAGTGGGCAGGGCAGGGGGGGCTGCAGAGCTCCCCCTCACCCCCCTTGGCGGGGCTCATGAGGAGAACCAGGAGGATTTACAGCAGTTTAAGGTTTGAGCAGAGCGTGGTACACGCTGAGGAGATGGGAGAGCTCCCAGGCCATGCACTTTGGGCTGCACCAGAAGTTCTGCAGAGGGGAGCAGCACTGAGGGCACACAGGCAGGGTGGGCAGGGGGCTGCGGGCAGGGGGCTGCGGGCAGGGGTGGGTGCAGAGGCTCCCATCACCATCTCCCCCTCGGGGGCAGCCAGCCGCGGGCCCGGGCGCTGCGTGAAGGTAACCCACGGTCCCCTGCAGGTGTCGGCCGACTCCAGCTCGTCCATGAACTCAGGGGTGATGCTGGTGCGGCCCTCGCGCCTCTCCTCCAGCGGCACCCCCATGCTGGCAGGCGTCTCCGAGTACGAGCTCCCCGAGGACCCGCGCTGGGAGCTGCCCCGGGACAGGTGAGCTGCAGCCCTGCCCCAGCGGGAGCTGGCTGAGGGTGCTGCTGCCAGGACCAACCTGCTGCCCCTGCGTCGGGGCCTTCCCCCACCAGGCTGATCCTGGGCAAGCCTCTGGGAGAAGGGTGCTTCGGGCAGGTGGTGCTGGCAGAAGCCATCGGCCTTGACAAGGACAAGCCCAACCGTGTGACCAAGGTGGCGGTGAAGATGCTCAAGTGTAAGTGGCAGGGGGAGGAGTGGTCCTGGCGTGGTGCCGCAGCCCTGGCTGGGACCTGGGGTCTGCAGCGCAGCCTGGCACCCCCTAACCGCTGCCTTCTCCACCCCAGCCGACGCCACAGAGAAGGACTTGTCTGACCTCATCTCTGAGATGGAGATGATGAAGATGATCGGCAAGCACAAGAACATCATCAACCTGCTGGGAGCCTGCACACAGGACGGTGAGGGCACCTGAGCGGGGAGGGAGTGTCCCCTCTGCCACCCCTGTGGCCACTGTCCGCTGGGAGGGGCTGGCCTGTACCCCTCTCCAGCCTCTCACCACCCTATCCCCTCAGGACCCCTCTACGTGATCGTGGAATATGCCAGCAAGGGCAACCTCCGTGAGTACCTGCAGGCGCGGCGGCCGCCGGGCATGGAGTACTGCTACAACCCTGCCCGCGTCCCCGAGGAGCAGCTCTCCTTCAAGGACCTGGTCTCCTGCGCCTACCAGGTGGCACGGGGCATGGAGTACCTGGCCTCCAAGAAGGTGAGGAGCTCCCTGGAGGCTGTGGTGGGTTGGGCAGCTGGGCCTGGGGGATGCTCCCTTCCCTCCTGCCCGTCCTGTCCAGCGGCTCGGGGCAGTGGCTGATGGCCCCACGCTCGGGCAGTGCATCCACAGGGACCTGGCAGCCAGGAACGTCCTGGTCACCGAGGACAACGTGATGAAGATTGCTGACTTCGGGCTGGCCCGGGACATCCACCACATCGATTACTACAAGAAGACGACAAACGTGAGTGGCGTGCCAGGGGTTTTGTGGGGCAGGGAGGCTCCAGTCTGTGCTGGGAATGCTGCTCGTGTGCAGGGCTCACCCCCGGCCCAAGTTCCCTCAGAGCCAGGTGGCACAGAGCCAGTGTGGGGTTTTGTGTCTCAGGGTCGCCTGCCCGTGAAGTGGATGGCCCCCGAGGCTCTCTTCGACCGAATCTACACCCACCAGAGCGACGTGTGAGTAGAGCCTGCTGGGGAGAGGCACGGGTGGGATTGGTCTTGATTTAATGAAATGACAATTGGTGTCAGCCAGCCAAATGCTTTGAATCCATATTGTATTTGGTGCTGGGGCTCGTTTATCCTGCAGTCAGTCAAAGCCGTGCATGGTTGTTCCTCCCAGCAAACCAGCCTCTAACCATACCCGAGCTGGGGTCCAGCGGGGTGTCAGCCCCCAGAGGTGCCCCAGCATCCTCCCTGTGTTCCCAGGTGGTCCTTCGGGGTGCTGCTCTGGGAGATTTTCACGCTGGGTGGGTCACCCTACCCCGGTGTGCCCGTTGAGGAGCTCTTCAAGCTGCTGAAGGAAGGTCACAGGATGGACAAGCCCAGCAACTGCACCAACGAGCTGTGAGTGCAGTGCTAGGATGGAAAAGAGGGGTTTGAAGTCTCTTGAGTGCCATTGCCTGGCCCAGAACACAGGCTGGGGCATGGAGGGCGACGGGCAGATGTTTGGAGTCACAGTCCCAGCAGTTCTCAGCCCTGCAGTCCATCAGATTTGCAATAATCAGCATCTCCCTCCGTTATCCCTTGACAGGAGGGAATCCCAGCACAGGGACCAGCCCAGATTGTGTCCATCCTCCTCCCCAAACAGCCCTAGGTCGTGAGGGCAGGCGGGAGAGTTTCCCTTCCTTCCACACAGGGGATTACTCTAAATCCCTGGGGCAGCATCTTCTCTGGCCGTGGGTCCCAGCCTGAGCACAGGGACCATTCCTGGTGCTCCTCTGCTCCCATGGGTGGGGGTCCCTAGAGCTTGTCCTGGGCTGAGCCCTGCCTCCCCCTGCCCTGCAGGTACATGATGATGCGGGACTGCTGGCACGCCGTCCCTTCCCAGAGACCCACCTTCAAGCAGCTGGTGGAGGACCTGGACAGGATCGTGGCCATGACCTCCAACCAGGTAGGAGAGGTGGCACTGGTGGCACCTGGGTGAGGTGCTCCGTGCCCCTCCCGAGCCCACCCTTGCGGTTTGTCCCTCTCAGGAGTACCTGGACCTCTCCATGCCGCTGGATCAGTATTCTCCTGGCTTCCCGGACACGCGCAGCTCCACCTGCTCCTCGGGAGAGGACTCTGTTTTTTCCCACGACCCACTCCCGGACGAGCCGTGCCTTCCCAAGTTCCCCCCTCAGCACAGCAACGGCGGACTGAAGCGACACTGAGGGTGGCACTGCCCGGGGTGCCGTGCTGTGCCGTGCCACACTGTGCCATGCCCGTGGACGCTGCCTGCACAGCCTGGTCGTGCTGAGCTGTTGCAGAAAGGGTTCAGAGACATCTGTAGCATCTCACGTAACCAAAATCACCTGCCAGCTTCTCCTGCCACCTCGTGTCAGCTCTCCACAGCCCAAAGGGTTCAGCTCCAGCGTTTTTATGGCATTTCCTCCTTTTGTTTTTAAACCTCTTTTCCATGAATTCTGTGCTTGAGTATTCCCACTTGGTTGAGCTGAAATCCTTTCCCGTGGGCCAAAGAGCCAGCCAGGCATTCTGGGATGGCACATCCTGGTAGGGCACAGAGAGCCAGGCTGGTCTGCAACTTGGAGAACTTGATAAGCTGGGAGCGGCACTGGATCCTGGAGCCACACGAGGGGGGAGCCTTGGCGTGCTGGGAGGCTCTGTGGTGTGCCAGGAGCCTCTCTGGTGTGCTGGGAGCCCTGGTGTGCTGAGAGCTTCTCTGGTGTGCCAGGAGCCCTGGTGTGCTGGGAGCCTCAGTGTGCTGGTAGCCTCTCTGGTGTGCCAGGAGCCTTGGTGTGCTGGGAGCTTCTCTGGTGCGGGGCTCCCTCCTTGCCCAGGATGGTCCAGGGCTGGTCCTGCAGCCCCATGGTGCCAGTGTGCTTTGCTCAGCCGTGCCTGGCACACCCAGGGCAGGAGCCGCAGAGGGTGCAGAGCCCAGCACCGCTCAGAGGCACCCAAACCCACCTGTGCTAAACCCAGAGTCCCGTGTACATAACGAAAAATATGTATAAATATGAATATATATTTACATGTCTTTTTAAAAAGGGTTGTTACCAGAGATATACCAGTTTGGTAGGAAGGTACTAGTGGCTGGTAGATATCAGTTGCTATAAAAAAAAAAAAATTCATATATTTTGCTATTTTTGCTGTTTTTATTTTTTTAAATTATGTTCTAAACCTATTTCAGTTTAGGTCCCTCGATAAAAATTGCTGCTGCTGCTTCAGTTTTATATGGGGTTGTATTAAACAATAATAATAATGTGTCAATGCCTTTTGGGAATCCGTTGTCATTACGTGCCTGGCCTCGCCCTGGCCCCGCGTCCCCGCTGCTCCCTCCCGGGGCTCGGGCGGGGCCGGGGCCGGCCGGTGGCACCCCGCGGGTGTGCGGGGCTGGGGCAGCGCTGCGGGGCAGGGACGGTGCCCTGGGGACAGCTCTGCTGCTGCCCCTGCCCCGCTGTCACCTGCCCGGGGGGGATGCGGGTCACGCCGGGCTCCGGAGCGGTGCCCAGTGCCCCCAGCCCGGCTCAGCCCCGCGCCCCCCGTGCAGCCCCCGCTCCCCACCAGTGCCCGCCAGTGCCTTACTGGGGGAGCAGCCTCAGCCCGAGCTGTCCCACTGCCCCCGTTCTGCTCCACCTGCCGGACTGGGCATCGCCCTGGCCAGACCGGGCATCGCCCTGGCCAGACTGGGCACCTCCCTGGCCGGACTGGGCACCTCCCTGGCCGGACTGGGCATCTCCCTGGCCGGACCGGGCATCTCCCTGGCCGGCCTGGGCACCTCCCTGGCCAGACCGGGCATCGCCCTGGCCGGACTGGGCACCTCCCTGGCCGGACCGGGCATCTCCCTGGCCGGACTGGGCACCTCCCTGGCCGGACTGGGCATCTCCCTGGCCGGGGTAGCCTCTCGCCGGGGCAGGGGCCACCTGTAACCCCTCCCTCCCTGCCGCTGGCGTCGAGACGCTGGAGCCAGGCCGCTGTTACTTGAAAAGTTTATTTTGCCTTTGTACGGAGAAATATTATTTGTTGTAAACTCTTCTGTAATGAATCTGGAATTCTTGTAATTATTAAAGACTTTAACCGCGATTTCGCCGCCTGTCCCTGGAGGGGCGATGGGGAGGGGGCTCGCAGGGCTCGCAGGGCTCTGGGGGCTCAAGCTCATCCAAGCAGCAGTTGGGGAAGACGACGCTCAGGGAGCAGCCAGGATGGCAGCCGGTTCTGTGGGAATTCTGTTTTTCAGGGCTCTGGCACTCCCCATAAATATGTTTTAGCACCCTGCACCCCACGGGGCCCGAGCAGCGGTGTGGGAGGTGGCTAACCGTGCCCGGAGGGGGTGAGAGGAACTGCCAGCCCCTCCAGAGCCCTTAAAGGGTTAAGCCGAGGCAGCTGAAGCAGCTGCAGCATCACGGCCTCCCCGGCCTTTTTAAATGCATCTGCTTGTTGCTATTTCCCGGTGTAAATTAAATCGATCAGCTGCACTCTGCCCACCCCCCACCCCCTTTAAATTAAGTAGAGCTTTTAATCAAGTGATTTATGTTGAATTTGCAGCTCTGGATTAAACTCGCAGCCCAGGCGGGGGGAGCAGGGCTGGGGGGGCTCCATAAATCACTGCTCTCTCCGGGACCGGCTTGGCGAGGTGCAGGGAGAGCTGGAGTTTGTGTTTACATCATCCCAAACTGCAGCTCTCACCGTCTCCTGCTCATTTCCTGGGGTTACCAGGAGGGCAATTAAATATGATAATAAGCAGAGCAGCTGCAGCAGAGCTGTTGGTGCTCGCTGCCGGGCTGGGGAAGGACAGGGTCCCGCCAGGTGCCCTCTGCATTCCGCGGGGATGTGGGGACACAGGCGTGGAGGGTCCCCGGGGTGCTGCCCTGGCTGGCACCCAGCAGGAGCCGTGGAGGTGACACCTGAATGCGAGACCCCAGCAGGGAGATTCAGCTCCTCTCTCCTCTTCCCGGTAAGGCAATCCGGGAGATGGGCGTACCCCAAAACTGGCCTCAGCACCCCACAGGCCCCACCCAGGGCTGGGGGGGACCTGCAGGACCAAAGCACCCTCCAGCTGGGCCCCTCTGGTACTGCCCAGCACCAGGGTCTCTGCTTTGCAGGGGACAGGGTCCCTCGGGAAATGGCTCCAAAGCAATGAGGGATCCAAAGGTGCTGCCCTCAGGAGCCCCCCGAGCCGGTGGGGCATGTTGGGCATCGGTGGCTGCCGAATGCTTGGCCTACACCACGTTTGGCTCTCACAGCATCCTCTGTCTTCTCTGCTCCTCGCCTTCCTCGTTCTCTCCTTTTAAAGCCCTCGGACTGTGCAGGGCTGGGAGGATCTCTTGGCCCCAGCCCAGGCCGTGGCTGCTCCACCAGTGCTGAGCTGGGCTTTGTCCCACTGCCAGCCATGGCAGGAGTCTCCTGTGCTGTTCCACCTTGGCACAGAGTCCCACGGCACGGAGCACAGCTCAGTGGATGGGTGGGGAGTGATCCCCCCAACCTGGGGCCCATGGCTGCCCTCCATCTCCCGTGTCCCACCGAGCTGTGGGGTCAGCAGGACCCCAGGGTCCAACTCTGGCCCACCCTGGCCCCCCACAGCTGAGCAGAGCCAGAGCCAGATGTGTGCAGCTGCAGCCAGGGCACATGGCTCCCCAAACCCTTGCTGTGGCGAGCCCTGCTCTGCACCATGCAGGCACCATGAGGAGAAGCAGGATGGGCACTGGGGTGGGACCATCCCTGGGGACACCTCGGGGACGTTGTCACCTGCACCCCAGTCCCGCCCCGTGCCAGGTTTGACAATGCAGCCCTTGTCCCATGTTACTTCAGGCCGGGATAAAGCTCTGTCTCCTTTGTTACACGTTTATAGCAGAGGCAGAAGGGCTGCAGGAATGTGGCGCTGGGATCCGGGAGCTGTAAATCCCAGCCTTTGTTGTGCTTGGGCCGCACTAAATCACTGCTTTTCTCTCTGAATACTAATCTCCTCCAAAAGTGCTGACCGGGGCATCTTTCCCCAGCAGCTTTCTGGGGAAGAGGCTGACGCAAGGCCCGGGGCTGGCACAGGAGATGGTCCCGGCCCGGGGCTGGCACAGGAGATGGTCCCGGCCCGGGGCTGGCACAGAGATGGTCCCGACCCGCGTCCAGCAGAACTCCCCGAGTCCCGGGCCGGGGGGGGACGGACACCACGGGCCCCGGCTCCAGGCTGGAGCAGCGATACTGTGAGGGCGCCCGGGGGAAGGATAAACAGCAGAGGAGCTGGTTCTGCAGGCTGAGGGGAGACTGGAAGGTGTTTGGCATCAGCGCGGCTGGAAAAGCTCTCCCCGCGCCAAAGCACACACGGCCTCGCGTCTCTGCAGCGATTCATTTGCCCGGCGCTGCAGAGCAGAATCCTGTGATTTATGGGGCTCCATGGGGGTCGTTTCCTCCCCTCGCTCCGAAGGTCATGAGGCAGGACTGCTGCCCTCTGTGTGCCTGCAGGGTACCGCGGCCCCGGGAAGGTGCCTGGGGCCCCAAGCCGGGGTGAGAGCCGGGCACGTCCCCCCGGAGAGCCCGGCAGTGACCCGCGGGGGCTGGGGGAGGAGGTTTTCGATCCGAAAATGGGTTCGTTCAGAGGTGTGTATCGGCCCGGGGTTGCCTCGGGTTCATCCCCGTCCGCCTGCTCCGGGTCCGGCTCTGCTGGAGGAGGGAGGCTTGGCCACAGCCGGTGCTCACCTCAGGGGCTGGCGGTCACCGCCGGAAACCCAAGGAAAAGCGAGTCCTAGCTTCCAGATCTTTCTAAATTGAAAACACAGGCGGCAAATGGACACGGCCTGAGCCCTCGCACACACACGGGGCTGACGTGGTCACGGTGGTGCAGGGCTGTGGGACAGGGACACGCGAGGCACCAGAGCTCACCCACGGAAGGGCAGTGCCCAGGTGATGCCCGGGCTCCCCGCCAGCCCCTCTTCACTCCCCAGCTGTGAAAGCTCTCAGCACAGGAACGTGCTGCTCCCTCGGCAGCCGGCACAGGCTGGCTCTGCCTTCATCCCGCCCAGGACACCGACAGCCTCCTCCTCTCCCTCCGCCGGCTTTGGGGGTAGGAGCAGCCACAGGCTGGAACACCAGGCGGGAGGAGACTCCTTCCCTCATCATCACGCTAAGAGGCACCAGTGACTCCACAGCAAGAGTGTTGTTATTTTATTGAAATAACGTTTGTTCCCATTTATTAAACACAGATCCGGCACTGTGGACGGGCTGGATGAACAAGGAGAGGCTCAGGTACGGAGCTGAGGACACAGGACACCTGGCTGGCTCTGCGGTGCTGTAGGTGCCTGAGGCCTCAGGTATAAAGTGCTGCCCACACCTGACCTTGGAGAACTGGCTTTCAGTTGGGCTGTTCTAAAGGCTGTCTGACCTCTGGAAGAGTCATTTCATTCCTACTTAGCACCAAATCTAATTTTACAGTAAGTATAAATATACATATTTAAAATCCATAATGTGAGTAATTTCTGAGCATTTACATAGGACAGAGTAAAAAATTTAACAAATGCTAAAAACAGCTTTTCAGTATCCTCTGAGAGTCTGGCAAAAACTGAGTCATCACTGGAGCGTGTGAGGAGTCGCTCTGCAAAGTGTGGAGAGCACTTGGTGTGTATTCTGAGCCTGGGAAGGATTAACCAAATCTCCACACGTGGGAGAGGTGTGCAGGTCCCTGGGTCACTCCCTCACGTGACCCAGAGGGATCCTGAAAGTGCAATTCTGATTCTGTCACAGTGTGTGGCACCTGCACAGCTCTCGCTGGGGAAGCAAACAGGTGGAGGCTGTTCCTGTCACTGCCCTGCAGGGCCTGCAGTCCTCCTCATCAGCTCCACCACAGCACCCAGTGCTGCTCCCTCCCTCCTTCCCTGTGGTTGCCCTCCTCAGTAAAACTGTGGCCACGTGGGTCGTTGTGGGCTGGTCCCTGGTTAAAATGCCCTAAGCAGGACCAGAGCCTGAGCTGTGACAGGCAGGACGAGCTGCTGGCCCTGGGCGTGTGGGGACAGAGGATTTCACACTGCAGAACAGGCTTTGCTGGACCCCCAGCCTGTTCTGTGCACAGGCCACTCTGACATGAAAAGCTGCCTTTGCTAAGCACAAACACCTGCTCAG
The DNA here is from genome assembly GCA_013396875.1 of Vireo altiloquus. Lineage (NCBI taxonomy): Eukaryota > Metazoa > Chordata > Aves > Passeriformes > Vireonidae > Vireo > Vireo altiloquus. The sequence continues at coordinate 284,307 of VZRF01013459.1, forward strand.
GAACAGCACGGACAGCAGCACTGTTATTAACATATTTACACCATAAGTTAAGAGTAGCAGGGCAAGGATCCAGTGCAAAAGAGAAGCTGGGGCCATCCAGACAGCAGTGGCCTGGTTGCTAACTAGCTTGGGACAGAGAGAGAGGCCCCTGAGGGCTACTGCCTTGTTGTGTAGAGCAGCCTCCTGGGAAACCTCTGTTCCTTTGCAGGAGGTGTGGAGATGGAAGCTGCTCCCTCCCAGGGCTGGCTCCAGGTTAGGCTCCGTTGGCACCGGCCTTGCTGCTCTGGGACGCTTCCATTTTGGTCTAGGGGCAAGAGAAAAGGGCAGATTTTAGGCAGAACAAATGTTTCTCGAAATTCAAAATCTTTTCAGAAGGTGTCTTCCCATGCCATGTGTGGTATTTCTGTATTGAATAGCCCTCAGTGCAGTTTCTCCAGCTGCTCCTCAAACTCAGCATTCAGCGCCCTGGAGTACAAACTTCCACAGTTTGGCTCTAAGTTGTGTGAAGAACAATCTCTTTTGGGAAGTGTAAGAACTCTGACAAGCTCACCTCTCGTTGGGGAGGCTTCGCTGACTCTTCTGAGAATTTCTCTGTTGGTTGGGACACAATTTCTTCATTCTTTAAGGAAAAAGCAGCTGTAAGTCACAGAACCCTCTTGGAAAGGGCAAAACCCCACAGCCCTTCTCCCTTCTGAGTGAGGCTGCTCCCTGCTCACTCTGTGAAAGCTGTACCGGCATTTCCATTGTTTCTCCAGCACAATTTAACTATGTGGAAATATTTCTGGCAGTCGATACAATATTCTGATTCCTGCTGCTGCTTTTATCAGCTGGGACTAATCTAAGGAACTCACTGCAGCATGATGCTGAGAACCATATGCTCTGGCTTTCTTACTCTAGATACTTCGGCTCCTTTTGTGCTGGACAACTGAGCCCAAATTCAGTAGGAGGGCTAAAAACAAGTCCTCTTCAGCAGGCTTCTCTGAGCTGAATGTCCTCTGGGCTGAGGTCTGAAGCAATTGAGGTTGTGAGCCCTCCTTGGCTGGGAGCCAGTGCCATGGTACTGAGTAACCCCAGCAGGGCCAGGGGTGCCACAGCAGATCCCTGCTCCCTTCCCCTGCCTCATGCAGCCCTGAGGCTCTGGGGGACAACATCCACACAGTGCAAGAACAGGCACTGCTCGTGCTCTGTGCCATGCTGTCAAACACTGCTTTTGTCCACCTTTGGAAAGGTTTGGTCACACCCAATTCCCAACGATTTCAGCACATTTTCCTGCTTGCAGATTGCTATTTCTAACCTTTCTTCCCTGTACAACAGGGGCACGATCCAGGAGGGTCTCCTGATCTTCAACCACAGATGTCATCTCCTCAGCATCTTCATCTCTCTGCAGAAGAACAGAGTCATAACTTCAGTCCACTTGTAGGATCAAAAACCAAGATTCCTGTCACAGTCATTCATTTTTATGACGTATAATGGTTGAGCTATTAACCTAGAAGTTTTATTCAAACAACTCACGTTGTTCTGTGGAATGGGAACACATTGTGGCTTTATGTCTATTAGGTACAAGGCACGGGAAAGCAGGAGGAGAGAAGAAGGAACGTTCTCCTTCAAATGCAGATCCAGCCACTGTTGCAAGAGAACAAAAGAGAAAGTTATTTCATATAGGCTCTAGGTGGGTATTTATTAATACAACACTCTTTGATCTTAAAGCAATCTTGAGTTTGGCTAATACAGTTTTAAGTTACCATAATGAGAAGAAATGGGTCTGAGGAGTTAGGACACACCCCACTTCACCTTGCTTCTAGCTGGCCCTGGTTCTATCTGGTTTTCTCTTTGGTCTAGGAAATAATCTGGACCCTCCAAGCCTTAGAGCTCAGCTCTGCAGGTGAGGATCCAGCTTGAAACTTGTGCATGAATTCTGAGGAAGCTGTACCTGGCCACTGCCTGGAGTCTGTCCCCTGAAGAACCCAGGCCAGGGCACACTCACCTCCCCGAGCTGCTCCTTCAGCTGCTCCTCAGAGAGCCCCAGTGACCGCATCCCTCTGGCCCTGCAGGCACTCTGCAGCTCCGACACGCTCAGGCCACTGACCCCTTCCTTGGCAATCATCTGCAACGAACAGCAACGTTCCCATCCCGGCACAGAGCAGCCAAGACCCTGCTGCACCTGAACAGACTTCTGGAGGTCTCCAGTCCAATCTCCTGTTCAGAATTGCTCAGCATTTTCCATTTGTGCTTTGAGCCTCTTTAGGGATGGGGATTTCACAGCCTCCAGACAACCTCTCCCACTGTTTACTCACTCACTGATTTTAATTTTTTTTCTTATCAAGTTGAAATTCCCCTTGCTGCAACTCATGGCCATCACCTGTTGTCCCTCCACTCTGCATGTGTAAGTCTGGTTCCATTTTCCAAATAACCCCATTTCACATTGAAACTTCCCTTTTTTATAAGTCAAATGAAATAATAGAATAAATGAAAAATAGAATAAATGAAATGTTCTAGTGACAATATCTGCAGTGTCACCTTCGTTACAGCTCCCCAAGGACCATAAGGGTGCAGGGAGGTGAACTCTCACTCTGTTCTCTTCTGCAGTCTCTCACGGGGAGGACCTGACTCCCACTCTGTGCACGGTTTGTGGGCAGGACCTGCAAGCACCAAGCGACTGCTCCGTGCTGCTTGGGGCTCAGGACCTGACTCCCTCCCTGTGCAGGGTTTGTGGGCAGCCTCACGCAGGACCTGCAAGCACCAAGCGACTGCTCCGTGCTGCTTGGGGCTCACCTCGTCGTCAGCCTTGATGCTGCGCAGGCGGAGCAGCAGCTGGAAGCGCAGCAGGTTGTTGGTGCCGATGGGCTGCAGCTCCAGCAGCTTGCACAGAGCCACGAGCTGCGGCCGCTCCAGGTGCTCCAGGGTCAGCTCATCCTCAAAGAGCTTGGAGAAGCGCACGATCTGCTGCGTGCTGGGCCGGTGGCCACTGTGGCGCATCTGAACAAGGGGATGGACGCAAACCTGAGCAGGATCTGGCTTGGGAATCTCCTCCCCCCTTCCCCTTCCCACCCTGGAATTCCTGTCTCTGATGGAAACACGACGAAACAATTAAAAGTCAAATGGAAACTGTTATTAAGCAGCCACTGGAAGTTTTGCAGGGTGAAACTTGCACCCCTCCAGGATGGGAATTCCTGTGAGCACAGCTCTGACAGCAGGGTCAGCAGGGAACAGCACCTGGCAGGGCAGCTCAGTGCTGTCAAACATCTCCACAGTCCTGGTACAAATCCCATGTTCTCTGCCCAAACCAGCAGCACTGAAGGTGTGTCTGGCTGTGTGTGTGAATGGCTGCTGTGCCCAGCACAGCCCATCCTACCTCGTGCAGGTAAGAGGAGAATTGTTTCCCTTGTCCTGTGTCTGCTTTGTTCCTTTTGGCCATCTCTATAATGGTCTCCCGCAGGAACTTGGCTAACTCCAGCTTTGCATTTAACTTCTTCTTCTGCTTTTCTTCCTTCATTTGAGAAACACAAAATTATAAATTAGAAAACATAATGCGGGAAGTGGAACTGCTGTGCACATTCCTTCTGATCCCTGTCTGCAACCTTCCAACTGTCCCACTCAGCTCAGGAACGAGCTGGGGATGTCTCACAGTGGGTGAAGCTGATCCTCACTTCCAGCAGCAGGTAGGGAGCAGCAGCTCTGCACAGGTGTTCTGACACTCCACAGCCTCAGACAGGACACAAACCTTTTTAGACTCCGTCTCAAAGGTCGAGGGCAGCATTTCAGGGAAGAGCTTCAGGAACACAGGTAAGAGAAACTCCATGAAGGGGACAATGACGAACACCAGGAAGGGAACCAGCCGGAAGAGATCTGCACAAGTTCTCAGCAACTGCACGGAGAAGAGCACAGCAGAGATTACCCAGAGATTATCACCCAGCCAGACACACAAAACGTGTCCAAAGAAGGGCTTAAGCCTCTTACTGCATCACTTTATCCAGGAATTGTGGCACTTACCCTTCGCCTCTCCCTCCTGGTGAGCACCTGCCCGTGCAGCAGCCTCCACACCATCCTGGCAGCCACCTTGGTGTCAGTCCAGAGCAGGTGGAATCCATCGTAGTAATGCTTCAGCTCATCCACCACTCTCTGTCGCAAGGACTTTTTCGCCGCAGGAGCCTCTGGGATCTGCTTTGCCAGGATTTTGGGGCCCTTGTTGCCGGGGTTTCGGTGGGGAGGGGGCACAGCCGGGAGCTGCTGCCGGGGGCAGGTGGAGGTGTGTAGGGTGTGGGCAGGTGAGCGAGGCAGGGCAGCGCCCAGGCAGGCACGGCGTGGCCAGGGATGGGCTTTGGGGTCCCTGGAAGTCCAGGTTAGCTGGGAATCCACCAGCTGGACGAGAGCGATGGCCGGAGAGCAGAGAGGGCTGGAGTGCGCCAGGAGAGGGGAGCCCCTGAAACTGGAGAGTGGTGTGGGTCAGAGGAGCGCAGCGAGGCCAAGGCACCGCACGGAATGGATGTTCTCAGCCCCAGATCAACCTCGTGAGACTCATTCTGTGCCTGAGACTCTGACCCTTCAGCAAGGGGTGAAACACCGAGACCCCGTCCCGGGCTAGCAGCTCCTCTCCCGCGGAGGAACCACCCGAGCCTCTCGGCAGCCCTTTTACCGCGGAACGGGTCGACCCGAGCCGGTGGCGGCCAAGCCCCCGGCAGGCCCTTCCCCACCCGGGGCCGCGGGGCTTACCCGGCCCTGGCCGCGGCCAGGAGCGCCTTACAGCCGCAGGCAGCCATGGCTGGCGGCCCCCGGCGCTGCTGCGGCGAGGGCGGCGGGGCCTCACCCCCGGCAGCGGCGGGGGGCGGCGGCGGCTCCGGGGGGC
>VZRF01013459.1:290506-326515 GCA_013396875.1 Vireo altiloquus
CCGCGGCCGCCATGTTGCTGCGGGAGCTGCGGCGGCACCGGGGCCGGGCCGGGCAGGGCAGACCCCGGCCGGGCACACCCCGGGCAGACCCCGGCCGGGCACACCCCGGGCAGACCCCGGCCGGGCACACCCCGGGCTCGGCGCCGTGACACCCCGGAGCCCCCGCGCCCTGCCCTCCCCGCGCTCCCCGCTCCGGTCCCGCGGCTCTCACCGGGGCCGAGCCCGACCTGCTGCGGGTGAGGAGCTCGGGGTTTGTCACCGTGCCGCCGGTGTCGCCGTGCCGCCGGTGTCACCGAGCCGCGGCCTCCCGGCTCCAGGAAAAGGCTTTTATTGCGCGCGGGAAGAGCTGCGGATCAGCGAAGGGTTTGTTGTTGCTCCCATGTTGTTTTTTTGCGGTGCTGTTGCGTTGTGCTGCACTTTGTTGTGGTCTCGCAGTGCTTTCGTTTCGCTGTCAATACACTCTGTCGTTTCTGTGCAATTTGTTGTTAAAAGTCTTAATCATAATGTAGTTCTATAGATATTAACTAGCCCAAAGGACGATATTACATAGCCAGTAGTTATAGTTAAAGGAAAAATTGTAGCATATTTTGATAACTGTGTAGGTCTTTCAGTGACCTTTTGCAGAGATGCACAGTGATTGCTTTGGTAGTTCTTTTTTTTTTTTTAATTAATTATTTTTACAAACTGCTTGAAAATATTTTTCTCCAAAACCTGAGCCGGTGCTTTATAAAGGTACAAGGTGAGAGTGGAAGATGGTGGTCAAAGACTGTATGTTTTGTTTAATACAAACATATTTTGCCTTTTCCATTTTCACGACTTTGCCTGAGTTTGAGGTGGTTCATGTGAGGCACGATGTGGTTCTTGCCCTGGCTGTGATATGTGACTGTCAGGACAGTGCTTGGTACTGCTGGAGATCTGACTTCTGGCTTCATGGCAGTACCAGCCTGTGACTTTTCCTGAAGATGCAAAGACTTTGCTCCATGTTTCCCATTTGAATCCTGTGGCTCTCTAACCAAACGAGTCTGAACTCCTTTTTCAGACCAATCTCTCTTTTCTCTGCTGTCCAAGTTGTTTCTTTCCACAGCACCGTGGGAAACTTCTTCCACATGCCGTTATCAAACCCAGTTACAGACGTGACTGTTTTTTCTGGCATTCAGAAACCAAACACAAAACACCTTTACAAAGGTGCTCAGGGGAGCAGCCTCACCTCATGTTGAAAGTTTGTCAAGAGGCCTCTGATTCACCACTGCTGTCTGCCAGGAGGAACAGCTCAGTCCGGCTGGAGTCAGGGAAAATCCACAGGCCAGGTTTCCTGTTAACGACTCACGTGCAGGTGAAAATTTGGCATTGTCTTAACATGTGCAAACAGAGCTTTGCCTGGGGGATTTTCTGTTAAGGACGTGCAGAGAAGAGAGGGACAAAGCAGATTGCACAGACTGAATGCGGGGATTAGTAGGAACAATTGTTATATTTTATTTCTATCCGCAGTTCATGCAGCTTGGATCTGCTTGGATGATGTTCCAGGTGACAAAGGTGTCCCTCTGGGTCATGGTTAACGTGACTGGAAGCCGTGGGTGTGCTCAGCTCTGGAGAGGAGCGAGGTGCCAGGGGCGTGTGTGAACTGCAGGTTTAAGGTTTTGAGAGGTCAGGAACGATTGCATCACTTCAGACACCCAGCGTGTCCAGCCAGGCAGCTCTGTCTGTCTGTCAAACACCTGCAGCAGTGAACAGCTCCTGAGAGCAGTTGCTGCACTGGTTGGATGCCTGGGGGGACCAGCACCAGTGCAGGTTGGATACTTTGGAACGAAACAGCACAGAAAATGGCAGTAAACATCTGTGGAGTAAGGAGGGGTTGGTAGGATGTAAGCAGAGGTTTGAATCTCTGATTTAGGTCTGTGTGGACAGGAACTGGATTGGTGTTTGTACATAAAGATGTCCTGGAACTTCTGCTTTTGAACCTGTTGATAGAGAGCCCAGCTCAGGGTGACGAGGCAGTGACAGCGCTCTGAGCACACACGGCTGACTCACAGCAGTGCTTCCAGCTCCCTTGGGGAGCCAGCAGGCCAGGTCCTGCCTCACAGCAAACACTTTCCATCCATAGAACACCTTACCTCTGACTGTGCTAACCCCATGTGGGGATTGTCAATGGAAAAGGGTGGAAAAAGGTTTTGTGAAACCTCTGTTTGAAATATGTGTGTGCTGGGCTTTTATCGGTAGCTGCTGTGTCTCTCCCTGCTGTGGCCACAGCCAGCCTCAGCCAAACCTACAGAACTCCCTGGCCGGGAAGAGGAAAAGCTGTGATCACACGGGATTGGAATTGTGATAATCTGAGGTCAGTTGTTATTTAGTCTAATGCAGCATGGTTTGAGAACTTTAAATCTTGTTTTCTGAGGGCAAAGTTGAAAAATACTCTTGCTAAAATTGGCTTTAGATAAGTGCAGTTGTTGGTGAAAATGTGAACATGGAGGATCCATAATCTGTGCAAAACCTTGCCCTCACTGAGCACTCACTCTTGGAGTGGAACTGATTTTTTGAGTTATGTTCACTTGAGCTGAGAAGCTTGGGATGGGAACCAAAACAGTGTTCACTTAAGAAAGAGCTCTGCTAGGCTGACCTGCCTTATTCTGTACTGCTTATATTTTTCCATTTGCCTTTTCCTCTGGTGCTTTGAATTGTGACTCTCCCATGGACAAAAGGAAAATATTTGCTGAGGGTGTGTAGAGTCTCAGTGTTTTTAAATGGCTCTGTGTCCCCATCTGCCCTGGGAAAAGACTAGAGCAGAATGGTGAACACTCACCTTTAAAGAGGAAACTCTTCCCCTCATTAGGAAATTCACTTCTACTTTTGAAAGTGTTGATTTCAAGTTGTTTGCAGCCTGTGAAGTATCCATTTCATATAAACCTTGAAATAATGAAACTGTTTCTTTATCTGTTGATCTCCAGTGTTGTATCAGTGCAGTATCTGTTCTGGTTCATGTTTGGAGTACAGCTCACGGGAGGCTGACCCGGTGGGTTAATAGAGTAATCACTGGCATAGAGAGAAGAATTTATTCTGGAATACTTTTCTGCAAGATCAGCTGGAAGTCCTGTTGCCCTGTGGTTTGGGTGGTGTTGCTGTGCAGCAGGGACAGCTCTCCTTGGTGACAGTGGAGTGTTCTTCGCAGTAGTGCTTAGGAGGGACATGCACAGAGTGATCCTTCCTTAGCTTTGGATGTGGAGGTTCCTGTGTGCTCAGGGATCCTCGATGTGTTCTGTTATTTCAGGTCACTGCAGGGCCTCTCCTCTCACTGTAATCCCACCCAGATGTCACTTCACTGGGCAGCCTCTGGGGACTGATCCACTGAGGCAGAATTTTGGGCAAGAAGGAGGGTGAGAAAGTCTGGGTGTGTTCGCAGTGGTGACAGCGAGAGACTGGGCAGGAAGGAGCTGGCAGTGATGTCAGTGCTGTGGGAGGACAGAGAACAGCCTCAGTGCTTTGGGGCTGCTGAGAGCAGTTCCGTGGAGCCCTGACTCTGCTTCTCAGCCTGCAGGGAATTTCTGAGGCACAGAATTACTGAGGCATGAATTTGGGATGGGGTGTCCCAGCTGTGCAGCACAGGCAGCACCCAGCCTGAGAGACACAGCTGAGCTCCAGAACAAAATAGAAAGAAAGAAATCATAAGTATTCTTTAACTGGTAGCTGCTAAATCCAGTGTAAATACAGTGCTTTGAACAAAACAAAGCACAATGGCAGCCACCTCTGCAGAGCCTGTGGGAGCTCATTGGCAGCTGGGACTGTGTCCTTTCAGCTGTGGATCTTCCTGAAGTGCTGCCACAGCTTCCCAAGAATTCAAGTATTCAGAAGAAAAAGAAGATTGAACCTGGTTTTAGTAAAAAATAAAGCCCAGCCTAGTATGAGAATCTGCTGTTTGCTCTTCAGTTTGGCAGATGCAAAGTAACAATTTGGTGGTAAATAGTACAAACAGTCCCACTTCCTCTTCCCAGAACAGGAGTGGTTTGGGGTTTTTGACCTTGCTGTGCAATCCCACATGCTGCTCCCCAGATCCGCACCCCCTGACAGTGACAGTTGTGTTGGTTTGCTGGCTGATGAGCAGAGCTGTGAAGGAAGGGATGATTTCCTGGCCCTGAGGTTTAAAAGTTCCTGCAGTGAGAAAATTCTGCTGCAGAGCCTTGTGCTGTTATTGCCCTGAATTGCTTAATTACGGTGACAAACATGCCTGAGTCAATCTCACAGGGCAGTGAAGATAAAACAAACATCAGTTTAATCTGAGTGTGAAGATCATCCAAAAGCATCACCCTAAAACATCCAGCACAAATCTGATCGAGTTCTTGTTTCTGCTGGAGCTTTGGTTACTTTTTGCAGTCTTGGAGGAGGGAAGTCCTCAGTGTTCAGAAAGCTCTGAGCTGAGGTACTGAGATGCATGGCTTTGGGAGGGTGAGAATTTCACGTGGGCAGGGTTTAATAGAGGTTCTCATTAGAGGAAGTGTCTGTGGGATGCATTAATGTCATTTCAAACGCAGACCAAAAGGACACAGTAACCCTCCTGCATGCCCACACAGGCAGAACAAACACCGTGGGGCTGTGTTTGCTTTGGAAGGGCTGAACTAACCTTTGGGGAAGCAAACTGGTGTTCCTTACCTGCAGGTCAGGTCACTGTGTGTTGCTTCTTGTTGAACATTGAGCTGCTTACCTGAATGCCAAAGCCTTCTCTAAGCCTGCCGTTGAGTTTTGGTAACTCTGATTTAGGCTGGTTTTGGTGTTTTAATATGCACTGGAAAGTTGAAGGTGTGTATGCCAGTGCTCAGCTGGAATCTCACTGAGTGAGTAGCCTCAGGGTTTGGGGGTCTGTTGATGCTGAGGCTCAGAACCATGCAGTGCTTAATATTAAAATAAGGTGTGAGGGTCAGGAGGATAACTCTCCTCACACAGCTGCTGAGAGCCAGGGCATGCAAACTGTACTCTGCTTTTTGGGGAGGGAGGAGGTTAGGAAGCCTCCTCTGAGGCTGCTGCAGGGCACTGGTTTGCCAGTGGCTGAGGAGTGACCCACTTGCTTTCGTTGTGCTTTTGTTCAGAGCATCCCATGGCTCAGGGCCCTGCTCTCCTGGGGACTGCTCATGTCTTGAATTTTGGCAAGGTGGTAGGGAGGGGAGAGGAGAGGTTTCTCTGTTGTTTGTCTCTCTGTGGTGTTCCTGGCTCGTGCAGTTTACAGTGACTGTGTCAGGAGGACTTGATATCTCTTATATGCTGCAGGGTGAAATGCTGTCCAGCTGCTTCGGGTTGGAGCAACCTTTCCTACTGCATGGCTAGGAAAGCTGTAGAGATTTTGGCACCGTTATTCTGACTGTAATACTTGGGCTTGTAGTTCTTAAGCACTCGTAGGTGCTTCTGATGTTTTTTGAAATGTCTTGGAAAAGAAGAGATTGGCCATTTGAAAGACACTTCAGTAGCCCTTTGTAAAGGCTCAGTAACACCAGTCAGTCCTCTGTAAATCCGTGTGAGGGTGGCTGCTGAATAGAGAGGGGGAAATTGGTCTTGAGATCCGTTTTTTCCTCAGCTGTTTAATTTGCGTAAATACTGTTTTTTAATTTACACTGACTTTTTATTTCCCTTCCCCTGCCTCTAGGCCCTATGAGAAAAAGGGAAAGCTAAGGATGCTGGAGCAGAACAATGGATTTCTCTTTCTCTTTCATGCAAGGGATCATGGGAAACACAATTCAGCAACCACCTCAACTCATTGACTCAGCCAACATCCGCCAAGAGGAGGCCTTTGATGGCGGCAGCGACCTTGCCGAGGATGGGGGCCGGACGCCGTACGAGGCCGCGCTGCAGCAAGGCTTCCAGTACCCCACGGCAGAGGAGCTGCCCCCGCTCACCAACGGCTACCCGCCGGCCATCGGCATGTACGAGCCCCAGGCCAAGTACCAGGCCTACGCCCAGTACCCCAACGGCTCTGCCAACGGCTTCGGGACAGTCAGGAACTTCAGTCCCCCGGAGTACTACCAAATGGAGAACTCCAACGCGAGGCCGCATGAAGTTCTGGAAAAACCTTCCCCTCCCCAGCCGCCGCCTCCACCACCACCTTCAGCTCCACAAGTGGGGATTCCAAAGAAGACTGGCTCACCAGAGATTAAACTCAAAATAACCAAAACTATCCAGAACGGCAGGGAATTGTTTGAGTCCTCCCTGTGTGGGGACCTGTTGAATGAAGTCCAAGCGAGGGAGTACGCTAAGGCAAAACATGAAGGGAGGAAAGAGAAAAGGAAAAAAAGTAGCAAGCATGACTCTTCCCGATCGGAAGAGCGCAAGTCGCACAAAATTCCAAAATTAGAACCAGAGGAGCAAAATGTAAGTGGAATGGTAATTTCAGCCATCTGTACTGCTGTATTGTTGGTGGAGAGCGTGTCCAGCAGGGTTTGTCCTTGTTCTGGCTGTGTGCACGCTGAGTCACCAGGCTTTAGTTACTCGTCACAGCCTCAGGACGAGGTTGCCAGGAGCTGTGTCTGTAGGACAACACAATGGTGGTTAAAAGGCTCATATGAGAAATAAATTTTAGAGAAGGTTATGTTTATTATTGTATTTTAAATATTATTTAGTGTTACAGCATGTTTAGAGTTTGCTACACTGTGTTGAAGATGGAACTTCTGGACAAAAGCTCACACATTTCTAAAAGTGCCTCTTAAAATAGTGCTGGATTGTCGAGTGGAAAGTCAGGCTACTTGGGGTATTCAGCAGTGAAACGTGTAATTGATCTTTGAAAGTGTCTTAGAGTATTGAAAATACTGTGATTTACAAAACCCAGGAGCTGTGTAGCATAGGTAGAACCAGTAAAAATGAGTATTCTAAATCAGCAGGGGAATGAGAAGTACCAGCTGACGCAGCACATTTTGGGAAGATTTAGTGTTGCTGTCTGCTCCCGTTTATGTCAGATTCTGTACAATATTGTCTGTGCCCAGAGGATGTACCTCAGGTGGTGCTAACTGACATTCCGGGAAGCAAAGACCCAGATTATGTTGCTGCCCCCTCGTTCTTTTTCTTTCAGTTTCATAAGCCACTCCAGTACTTCTGTTTCCTTTTCTCATGCTTGTTCCTGCCGCCTCTATGGTGCTGGTTTCTGCCTCTCCCAGTTGAGAGAATGGGTGGCAGAGAGGCTGGTAAGTACCAGGAATGGGGAAGTTGCTGTGTCTGGCCAGGACAGAAATTGCCCAGTGCAGGCTAGGCTGGGCTGTTATGGAATGTAACAGCTGAGGTTCTTGTAAGGTCTGTGAAAGCCTTTGGTGCTTTCAGGAAGATCCTGAAGGGATCAGCTCTGATCTAGTAGCGTGGGTTCTGTGCCCTTGGAGGTGCTGTTGGAGCTCCTGTGAGGTGGCTGAAGGAGCTGCTGTGTCCTGCTGGCACTCCCTTTCTGGCCTCTTCTCCAGACTCCATCACCCCCACATCAGTTTGTTTCCCCTCTTACCAGTGACTCCTGTTCTACTCCTGGAGCTTCAGCTCTGCCTGTTCCTCTGGCTCTGTTACCTGCTTACCATGAGAATGGAATCTTCTGTCTCTCACAGACTGCACTAAAACCTTGCATCTTGAATTCCAAGTTCTTAGTCATGTGTGTCATCCAGAGTTCACCAGAAATCTTGGTCTTGCTGTTCTCCTTCTTCTTCCATTTCCCTTTCTAAAGGTGGTGTTGCAATAAATGTTTCGTGTTACCCTGCCCTGTTTCAGGCGTGGCCTGCTCTGACAGGAACAGGATTTTTTGCTGGTGGTTTTCAGTATGAGTTTGCCAGGGCAGCCTCAGGTCCATCCTCCCATCACTTTGCCTCCCACTGCACAATTTCATCTTGATGTATGTTCATCATGTATGCTTTTGTCATCCTCAGTGTCAATGGTGTGAGACTTGTGACTTAGGATCGTCTTCAAAGGAACAAACAACTTTTTGTACCCTGTGGTTGTTTTATAGTTTTACACTCAACAAGGCTGTGGCAAGTCAAGTGATCTACTGATTTTTCCTTGTTGGGACCCTGTAATCTCAGTGGAAATCCACTGACTGTGAGGGTATGCCCATACTGGAGAGGCTGATTAGAAGTTGAAATGTTGTGAAAACACAGGTGAACGTCGAGCTCTGAATCCTTGTTTTAAGAATCAGCCTCTCGGCTCGGTAGTTACGTTCTGCAAGAAGCTGGGAGTTTGAAGTGTGTGAACTCAGCTTGACTCTTCTGGCAGAGGGGAGGTTTCACTGACTCCCTGTAGTGAAAGAAAGGCAGGAATCAGTGCTGTGCTTCCTGCAGTAGAGGGAGTAAGGATTCCTGCACAGCAAATAGCAACGTGATCAGTCTTAAATGGTGGTGGTGTACAGACAGCTCCAAAGCAGCACTGGGCTGTGCCACCCCTGAGCTGAGCTGCTCTGTCCCTTTCCTCGTGCCCCTGACTCTCTGGAGCACACGGCATGGATTGATGTGGGGTCTGGGAATAATGGGGATTGTCTGCGTTCTTAGCTTCTCATTGCTTGTGTCTGACGACTCCTTTTGCTGCTCTTTGAGTCCTTTGACTTCGACTTCTCTGCTGCAGGAAAAGCAAGTGTGTGGCATCTGTGTCCTGGGATAGTTCCCAGCCTGTCCCCTCACACCTGCTGGCATGGCCACCCCACGTCAGTGTCAGCTTCTGCTTGGGGCTGATTCTGCTCTGTGTTCCAGACTTTTGATCCTCCAAAAATACTTCTCAACTCTATGCAATTGAGCATTGATTTTACAATGATCGTGTTGTATATTTAACGTAATTTATGGTACTGCAGTTCTTGCAAATAAATAACTGGTTTACAGTGAGACTCACCACATTGCTATGGATATCTTCCCATGGGGTTCTCTGGTTTTTGGAAATTGTGTATTATTTTAGGTGGAAAGTTATGTGGATTTGCTGTTTCTGAATGTGTGTTCTCCTGTTGTCTGTTGCAGGAGAACATAGTTATATTCAAGTGTGATCATAATGTAAATAGTGTAGGGGAAACCAGGTATTTCTTTATTGTGATGTTGCTATGTTAATTTGGTACAAGGAATAGTCATATTCCTCTTTTCTGGGTTCATGGTTGCCTTTCTCTGTGAATTATCCTTTTCTGCCTGGTTTCACTATTATCCTCTGTTGTTTTACTGTCCCCTTACCTTGTTTGTGTTTGTTTTCCTTTTTGCCCTTCGTTGTTGCCCATTTCCTAGAGACCAAACGAGAGGCTTAGCACACTCTCTGAGAGACCAAGAGAAGACGCAGTGCTGGAGGAAGCTCCGGTTAGTACATACCCCAATTAACACTTTTAGGACATATAGAATGTTACTATTTTTGGACTGTTTCTTCCATAGATTCTTTAATTTGTCTGATAAATCAGTTGTCATTTCCTTTAAACTCTTATTAATCATTACTGCATCAATGCATCTCTTATTGTACTGGATTTATTGCTTTATTTTATCCTAAAAGTATTATTTCTAATCAGTTTAGGGAGCAGAATCGTTTGGGGGGGGAGTGTTGCTCTTTTGTGTCTTGGTTTGTCAGTGGTGTTGTTACATAAATCCCAGCTGTGTGCAGCTCCTTTCTGTCATGTTTCTAAGAAATGTTTTTCTCATCTCGGATTATCAAACCTCAGGGATATCTGAGAGAACAACAACAATAACAACAAGTCCCTGTGGGTGGTGTGTGCATCTCCAAGTGCTCCAAATCCTCTCCTGTGGCTTTAATGTGGTGTTTCCTTTGCAGGTCCAGCAGCTCTTGCCATCCCTTCCAACGCAGGGGACCCACGACGTCAAGTTCCAGGTTGGAGATCTGGTTTGGTCCAAGGTGGGGACGTACCCGTGGTGGCCTTGCATGGTGTCCTGTGATCCGCAGCTTGACGTGCATACCAAAATTAATACAAGAGGTAAGGGAGGAAGCTCTTTGTTTGCCAGAGGTGCCTGTAGCTGTTCCTTTATTAAAAATATCTTGATTCTGAACTGCTGCCTTTGCGAGGTGAATTCTGCTGTGTGTGTGCTGAACAGGACAGTCCTGACACGCACAGAACTAGTACCTGGTACGTGACCTCTGCAGGTGGGACTGTGGGACTGGGCTTGTGCACAGGTGTTCCTGCTTTTCTCAAGTCAGTGTGAGAGTGTTCAGGGCAGGCAGGTTGTGCTGAGCTTCCATCTTAAACTGTTCTGGATCTGGCCTGTTGCATTTCTGCACTTGAGCCAGGTACCTCCACTTGCAGGAATGGAGGGCTGGGGAGGAGGAAAGCGCAAGCTGAGCAGGCAGAACTCGATACAGTGTCCATACTCCTGACTGGTGTTCTCCCTTCCAGGTGCCCGCGAGTACCACGTCCAGTTCTTCAGCAACCAGCCGGAGCGGGCCTGGGTGCACGAGAAGCGCGTTCGGGAGTACCAAGGGCACAAACAGTACGAGCAGTTACTGGCTGAGGCAGCCAAGCAAGCCAGCAACCACTCTGAAAAACAGAAGGTACTGGGGGGGATCATCTCTGTAAGGGAGATGCTCTGGGGCAGGTCTGGAACTCTGCAGTGCTTTACCCTGAGAAGGACTGGCTGCATCTCACTGGCAGGGAATTCAGTGTCCATTCAGTGTCAAAAGTATCCTATAAATGGAGAGCAGACTTCAGTCTGCTGCCTGAGAGATGTAGAGACCCTCAGGATTGTGTTTTAAGTGCTGTAGTGGCAAAATCTTCAGTGTCATCAACTGCTTGTCTTTGTCCCCTAAGATCCGCAAGCCGCGGCCGCAGAGGGAGCGAGCGCAGTGGGACATTGGCATTGCCCATGCCGAGAAGGCTCTGAAAATGACCCGGGAAGAGAGGATAGAACAGTACACCTTCATTTACGTAGACCAAGAGCCCGAGGAGGCTTTGGCCAAAGCCAAAAAGACTGCTGCTTCCAAGGCGGAGGCGAAGAAGAGCCGGCGGCCGAAGGCAGTGCCGAGCACACAGCTGGAGCACAGCAGCCCAGCGGCAGCAGTGTCACCGAGCAGCGCCGAGGCAAGGAGGCAGAGCCAGCGCAGGCAGTCCAGCGCCGAGGAGGAGGAGGCACCGCCTGTGAAAATCGCGTGGAAAACAGCTGCAGCTCGGAAGTCCCTACCAGCTTCGATAACCATGCACAACCTGGATCTGCAAAAGTGTAACATGTCTCCAGTTGTTAAAATTGAACAGGTTTTTGCCCTTCAGAATGCTGCTGGGGATGGAAAACTCATCGATCAGTTTGTTTATTCCACCAAGGTATGTTCTTGGTGTGGTGACCCCTCCTTTGCTCCCGAGTTATCCCGAGCCTGCCTAACTGGGGTGCTTGAACTGTGTCCACCAAGCTTTCTCCACCCATGTTCTTTTCATTGGAGAGATTAGCAGACAGATGTGACAACAGAATTGTTCAGGGCACTGAGCCCCACTTTCAGTGCAGCTCTGGCAGTAGCTGTTTTGCTGATGGCAGAGCAGCTCCCCACAGATGGCCACGTTTTCATTCGTAACACATTAAAAATATTAAAGCTGTTTTAACTTCAGCTTCCTAGTTGAAATAATCCAAAAAATCTTGATAAAATCAGTAGTTTTGTGGGAAACAGGTGACAAAATTGTTAATAATGTACTAAAAAGTAATAACTACGTTTTGTGTAACAGACTTTTAAATTGAGTTCTGCCTCTGAGCTTCCTTCAGGTGCACAGCAGCTTCCCACAGTCAGTGTAAGGAAAAGGCTTAGGACTATTTCTCTGCCTCCTCCTTCTGCCTCTCTACCTGGAGAGTGTTTATTTCATCCTAAGCCCTATAGAGAAGGTAATGTTTAGAAAAGTTGCTGGAATTGTTTTTTCCTTGTGTTTAAGGGGAGATCGAGAGGGGTGGAGAGTTCTGCAGGGAAGCAGCTCCATGGTAGATTGATGCTGTTTATGCCTTGGGTTGGAGAGCATTGATTGTTTCTGTTCTGAGATTTGAGGGCAGTTCTGTTACCTGGTAGCAACACACCTTTATAACAGGGGAAGACAATCTTTTTCCTTTTTTCTTTTTAAGGGAGTTGGTAACAAAACTGAAATAAGCGTCAAAGGACAAGAGAAACTTAATTCTTCATCAGCTCAGAGAAGTGAAAAAGCAGTGGTGCAAAACGTGTCCTCTCCTGAGACAACTTCTGGGGCAGCAGGTAGGGAAACTGCAGTCCTGGTCTGTACCTGAGCCCTCAGCATGAAAATCCAAATACAAAACCCAGCATTTTATCATTACTTAAAAATTATTATTAACATTTTTTTTGTTTACATAATAATTACAATGAGCATGGCTAGTGTTACACATGCTGAGCCAACATAAACAGCATGGCTGTGACTTTGTGTCTGCAGCTGAGAGCCTGAGCCAGCAGAGGGGTGATGTCCTGTGCAGAGCAGCTGGGTTAGAACACAGCACTGTGGATGTGTGTTAGCAGGGTATTGCCACAGCTTTTGGCCTCAAATGTGAAATACAAGAGCTGTCACGAAAGGAAAAGAGTCGGGAAGGGGCACATTTCAGTAGGGAATGTCTGATTCGGGATGGACACTCCCTGGGCTTTGTTGTTGAGTTCTTGCATGGCATGTTAAAGAACAGGGGTTTTTTAAAAACTGCTTCAACTAACTTCATCGACCAAATGAGGCAGTTCTTGCCTCCTGAAGCCATTTCAGGGGCCACATCATAAAGCAGTGAGTTTTGAAGTATCAGGTCTGAGGGAGGAGAGCCACTGAAGGAAATAATGGAACTTGGGCCTGAAATGGGAAAAACTTGAATGAGCATTTTGAATCTCATAGTGTTGCCAGGTGTCACTTCTGCTTTAACTGTCCATGTGTTTGATTATTTCTCTTGTTCCAAACATGAAATAAATGAGAACCAGAGTCAGAAATCTCAGTGGTCAGCATCCAGGAGTCCTCTGCAAACGCACTTCAGGTTCTATCTGTGTGTAGTTTTTAGGCAGGGTTATTTGATGTGCTGGTTTATGGAGCGTGTTTGGGACTGCAGCACACAGGCTGAGTGCTCCAGATTTCCTGGCATGAATGAGCTTTCCCCTGCTGTTGACAGTGGTGGTTCTTTCCAGCTGTGGTTGCTGTGGATACTTGGATTGCCTTGCAGCAGGAGAGGCCATCGCCATTCTGCTTCTCTCACCTGGGATCTAAAGGCTTCAGCTTCCCTATGGCTCCTCAGACATAGGGGGTGAGAATTCTGAGCCTCTCTTTTTTCATTTTCTTAGGCTTTTTGGATACGTAACTCTCCACCTGCTAACACCCTGTAAGTGCCTGAGCTTTCCTGCAGAGCACACTCCAGTCAGTCTCTCTCAAAGCCTATTCCAAAGTCCAGTTATTGGTCCTTTCTTGTGGTACATAACTGCCAAGTCCTTTTTTCAAATGTAAGGTCATCGGAACTTCAGAATCCCTTCACGGTAAAGTATTTCCCAGGCTGACTCTGGGGGTCCTTATTGGTAACCTGGAGTTAGACACACAGAATTCAGTAATGCCAGGAAGATAATTCCATTGCTTGAAATCTGCTACTGCAAGAGCAGCCCTGAGAATCCCTGGTGCCTCTGGCACTGAACCAGGATTTATGTGCAGCAAGGTGGAGGGCTGGTCCAACATCTGTCCTGAAACTTTGGATGAAAATGTGCCTGAAGATCAGATAGGAGCATGGTGAAGGTGATGCCTGGGTCCTTGGAGAGCAGGAAGAGGAGGAAGTGCCCACTGCAGTGATCAATGTTGCTGTCAGGCAACATTAGACACTCTGGTTCTGGAGTTCTCTGATCCAGGGCTTGATCTTAATTCCTTGGCTTCAGTGGGGCAGCAGAGGGAGACAATCCATTCTTGGTTACAATAACTGTTGGTCACATCTGCTCGGATTTACCTGAAGCTGCTTCAGGGGATTCTGGTCACAGCAAAGTGACAAGAGATGTTCTCTGGCTCTGATGTGGAAACCCCTGCAGCTGTGGGGGTCCCTCAGGGGATGGAGCCTCTTGGAACCAGAAGTTACACGTGGATGGACATGATGGATGTTGACCTGAGTCATTAACTTCTAAATTATTAATAACTAACCGCTATTATTCAGTAACTAATACGCTGTAAAAGTTTTTTCCCTTGAAGAACAACAGTTTTTTCCCCTCAGAAATCCAATTATTGTAACATGATAACTTTTCCAGCTGGATGGTTTAGTTACTGCTACACTCCTGAGCCATGCGGCCATGGGAAAAATGCTCATCCAGTGGATCAAGAGGAGTTTTAATTTTTTTCTCCGAAGTGCTTTTGCAAGGCTGTCTTTCAGTCTGGTTCAAGCCCGTGTGTGTCTCTAGATACTTGGTCTCCTGACAAGACCAGGCAGGTTTACAGCTCCTAACAGTACACCTGGCTGCACTGTCAGCTCCCAAGTGTTTGCAGTTTGGCTTGGAAGAAAACAAAGTATTTCACAGTTGTGTCTTCTTTAGGTGAAACCTCCCAGACTGAAAACCCAGAAAAATGCTTCCCAGCAGGTCTTTGTAAATCCTCAGGTGCCAGTTTCCTGTCAGCTCTGAGTGTGTGCTTGTTCCAACAGCTGCCCATGGTCTTGAGTTCGTGGTTCTCCATGTGCCTGTTTGGGAGGTGCTGGAGCACTGAAAGGTGTTCTGATTTTGCCAGCCTTAGTTGCCAAAAACCCAGTAGCTCCTTCTTCATCTGTTGAAATGTCACAATATCCTTCATTAATCTGGGTTTGTTTTCTATGGTAATACTTTAAAAACTTGTTTTTCACATTCATTAATGACGATAACACATCGTGGTCGATGCTTCTGTTTGTGCTGAGTTTTTCTTCACCTTGAAATGTTGAGGTGAGCACTGAGGTCTGGTGTGGCTGCAGGTGGTGCAGCGGGGGGCTGGCTGGAGTTGTGTGACAGGGGCTGTCACCCCACAGAGGGGGCACAGAACTGGCGTTTTGGGGAAAATGCTGAAGCTGTGCTTTGCATCTGAAATTTCCAGTTTGTTTTTGTTCAAGGAGTTGGTTGTGGCTACCTTCCCAAAAGACCAAAGATGGACTGTTTGGTTCAAAATTAACCAAGTGAAGACTGGGCCTGAGAGGTGTATTATGGATTATGGAAATCTGTTTGCCCTAAGCTGAATTCCAGCCTTTTGTTCCACTCTGTTCCTGGTGTCTGTTTTCTGAAGCTGATCTGTCTCTGGAATCAGAATGTGTGTCTGCAGTCACAGCACCAGCTGGTCAATAGCTTGGAACTGCATTTAAAAATAAAACATTCAAAAGAGGACAAAGTCTTGGTTTCGTTCCTTTACCTGTTGGTTTGGTGTTGCACATCTTGGTGTACCTCAGAAATACAAGGAATCATATAATGGAAACCTTTTTCCTTCTTCAGGTTCTGTAGAAAAGAAGCAACAGAGAAGATCGATTCGAACGCGCTCCGAGTCTGAGAAATCCACCGAAGTTGTGCCAAAGAAGAAGATCAAAAAGGAGCAGGTTGGCTTCCTCCATGTAGAGAGTTAAAATATATCGTATTCATAAATGTTGTGGCTTATATTGGTGCCTTTTTATTTTTCTCCATTTTTCCCCATCGGGTTTCGGTTTGGACTATCCTCCATGAAATCCCCCTGTCAATGCCATTGCTGTGACTCTGCTACTGGCATCTCCTCAGTATCAGGCAGGCTATGGAAGTGGGAACGCAGTGATGGATGACTCCTAATGAACCTGCCGTGTTTCCTTTGAGATTTCTGTTCTGAGCAAAATGGGTTTGTTTCAGTGATTTCTCTTGGACGGAATTGCCACCAGGTTCCTTCCTTTGGCTCTTGATTTAGCTGCTGGTTTGTGTTGAGGTTTTGTTTTTCAAATGAAGTTAGAGTGATTAATTTGACCACTTCTGAAAATGGACTTCAAGAATGATTCACTTAAAGATGAATAGTCAGACTTTCATGTTGGCAGACATCAGCAAAACAGTTCTGGGATATACCATTTTTTCCTGAAATAGTTTTAACATGTACAGGGCATTCCTTTAATCTGGGTGTCAGATAGACAAATGTTGTTGCTTTAAAAAAAAAATTAATGATAAAAAATTTCTGCGTGGAAATGAGTAGGAGAGTGCAGTGGATGGACAGAAATATTAAAACCTGCATACACTTTCAACAAGTTTGTCAAAGTTGTTGGTTCTTCTCCTTGCATGGTTGATTTTTCCTTCAAGGGCCTCTGTCTGAAAGCTGAGAATTTTATATAAATGTTTCATAGTTTAGCTTTTCCCAGTGAGAGTTTTTAAAGAGGAACAGTCAGGATGAAGATTTATATGGGAAGGGGAAAAAATATTTTTATCTTTTTAATTTATTCTTTGCCCTTTGCGCTTTGTTTTGCACTTCTTTCACTTCAGAGACTGAAAGTGAACCCAGTTGCTTTTTTGGGGTGTTTTTTTCCTTATTTTTCCTCTGATGCTGCAGCATTTCTGCACTGCTGTGCAGCAGAGGAGTGCTCCAGCTCGAGGCAGTTTCTTGCTGAAACTTTAAAGCAGTTTAAATGTTGGGTGTGTGACACCCAGTGTGGTCTGTGGAGCCTCTTGGCACGAGGTGTTGCAGCCTTCCCCCTTCTCTTCAGAAGAGATATTTTATGTTTGTAAAGGTTTCTTAATTTAACAAAGGTATAAGAACCAACAAGAGGAACTTCATGGATGCCAGGTAGCTTCGTGTGCTTCTCTTACCTGGCTGACTCAGTCTGTGGATGTTCATTAAAGTGCTTTTCTCAGGAGAAGTATCTGACGAAGGCGAAACCCAGGGGCACTGTAATGCGCAAAACCTTGAATGTATTAAGTTATATTTAAAAAAAAAATCTTACTAACTTCTTACAATTATGCAACAATATTTGTTACCCAAAGTCAAGTTTTCTTGATTCCCCAGTTAGTCTGCAACAACTTGGTATAAAATTATAACTGGAACGAGTACAATTAATGGGAAAAACAAAATGTTGATGCTACTGTTACAGTGACTAGTGGAGAAATAAAAGTGATTGTTTAGATTTTATATTTGTATTACAAAATGTATCCTATACAAATCCTTCTACTGTATGTTTTTACCTATTGTACAACAAAATAAAATATTTTTTAAAAAAATTATAGAATAATCCTTAAATATTTACTAAATGTGTTTCTCCATGCATATGTAATCACATTGCAAAGAAATAACTTGTAATTCTTAACCTTAAAAACAGGATTTTAGGCAACAGCTTTCTTCTGTAAATATTATCCAGTCACCAAATTCCCACATCTTCCATGTATGTTGGCAGAACAGTTCCTAAACTTCTCCATAGAGTCAAGGACTGGAAGTGCTTTTGCAAGATTGTAAACTTGTACGTTTGTCTGCTGAAGTGCCCTCGAGTTGCAGCTGTGTAGAGCCCTGCACCCTGGCACCCGGGCGGGCCTGTGCAGAGCTCTAGACGGGAGGAAGGGCTGCAGGAGCTCCAGGGAGTGCTGCTGGGAGCACCCCAGTGGCCCCGCGTTGTGTCTCGCTAGCCCAGCTCTCCCTGCCCGGGAGCTGCTCACACAGGTGTGGGGTTCACACAGCCAGGGGTGGCTGCCCCAAGGCCCAGCTCCTGCCTACTGGACACGGCTCCAGCCCTGCCACCACCTTCGTGCCCACAGGGACAGAGGAAAGGCCCTGGCTGGTGTCCCGTGGCTGCCATGGCTCCGGGCCCCAGCCTAGGCAGGAGAGAACCCGGCGGGACACGGAGGCTCGGGCTGAGGAGGGGATGGCAGCTCCCACCCGAATTCTAACCCCTTGAACTGACCTGTTTGCTTTTTGGGACTAGGGAGAAACTTTCCTTTGGTGTTAACTGTGGATTTTCCTTTCAAACAGGTTGAAACGGTCCCGCTGGCAGCAGTGAAGACGGGCTTGCAGAAAGGTGAGTGACAGGTGACAATAAATGGACTGAACTTGGTGGCTGCTGACCCTTGGGCAGCAGCTTTGTTCCACGTGAGCCACAGTGTTGCTGCTCTGTGGGGACAGGCAGTGTTTGGGGTTCTGGTCCTTGTGCTTTGCTGGGGCAAGGCTGGTGTTTGCTCATGTGCTGTAACCACCCGAGTCCTTCTGGGCATTTCTTAAAAGTCTCTGCTTAGCCAAAGTTAAAGATGGATGATGAACAGGTAATCTCCTAAGGGTTTATCCTCCCTTAGAGGATATTTATTGCCTTCCTCCACTGTGTCACCATATTGAGAAGTTGGTCAAAAGCTCTGCCTTGCTTGGTTTTCAGTTCATGAGCTTTTCAGGGAGAATTCAACTAGTAACAAAATTGCAAACTGAAAATTAAGGCAGATAATGTAATCCAGGCTCTCATCTTTCTTTCCTTTATTAATTTTCAGCAAAAAGTTGAGAACATCTATTAAAACTAATTTTAGTGTGTTGTGTTAAGGTGCCAGTGAGATTTCAGACTCCTGTAAACCCTTAAAGAAGAGGAGTCGTGCCTCCACGGACATGGAGCTGACCAGCTCAGCCTACAGGGACACGTCTGACTCTGATTCCAGAGGACTCAATGATTTACAGGTAAAGGTGTGTTGGTTCTCACAGGGACCTGATCCAGCTGTCAGTGTCCAAGAGCCTTTTCAGTTGACTATTGCTAAATACGTGAATGCTTTTCTACACATTTCAAGTCTTTTATTGTCTGAAAACATAAAGCCTAGTCTGTTTCCTTCTAATCCCCTCCATTGGTTTGTTATGAAAATACAATGTTTACTTACGAATTTTCCTGCTACTTTGTCTGGCAAAGCATTGGTTTAGATCATGATTTCCTCTGTGGAAGGTTTGAAATTATTAGAGAATTGGGAAATGCTGCTGTATCTATTGTAACTCCAAGGAGTGTCTGGAAAAGTAAGAGAGCTCTTTATGGTGTTTGGCTTGTACAGCTGAAATAAGTCAAGAAGGCAGCACTTGTGTCATCCCAGTGAAGTTCAGCACCTTTCCAGGAGGACCTTTGTGTCTCTTGACCTACCAAATGATCTTTTGATCAGCAGTGACAGAATTATTTTTTGCAGTGTGGTTGTCCTTTGGAATTGCCTGGTTTGAGTGGATTTCTCCTGTTTGTAGGGCAGTTTTGGGAAGCGTTCAGACAGCCCCTCAGCCACTGCCGACGCCGATGCCTCCGATGTGCAGTCGGTGGACTCCAGCTTATCCAGGAGAGGAACTGGAACAAGTAAAAAAGACACTGTTTGTCAGGTAACTGGTGGTACTGGGAAGTGATGGATGCTAAATATCTATCCCCTATTTCTGTTAGTTTTCTCAATTCGACCTCTCAGATAAAATATCCAGGCTTTTAGGAGTTTTTATGCTCTGAAAATGATTCATATTAAATGATTCTTGAGCCCTCCTGCAGGCCAGAAAGCTCAGCAGCAGGAAAGTGGTGTCTAATCCATACCTGCCAGCATCAGTAGAAAAATAGGTGCCATTTTTTGCTCCATTTGAAGATTTGTGGTTGACCGGGATGGGGCAGAGAATTTTTCAGTATTTTGGGAAAAAAAAAAATCCTGGAATCTTCTGGCTGGTTTCCTGGTCAGCAGTAAAGGACCTGAAGAGCAAGAGCAGCTCGTTCCCTGAGAAATGGAGGCATGCAGGTGGATGCTGTAGTGCCTCTCCTGGCTCTGTCCTGGCTCACACTGTTACCCCAGAGCAAGGTGTGCTGAGGTTGTCCTCAGCCCAGAGACTTGCCAGCTTCAGTTCTCCTGCCTTACCCTAATTCTGAAGCAATTGCAGGCAGTTCTGTTGTTAGCACCTGGCAGTCACTGGCATTTCAGGATAAGCCTGTTCCCTGCTGAGCTCTCTGCCTCTTGCAGATCTGTGAGAGCACTGGCGAGTCGCTGCTGGCCTGCGAGGGTGAGTGCTGCAGCGTGTTCCACCTGGAGTGCCTCGGCCTCAAGGCTGTGCCTGAGGAAAAGTTCATCTGCGCCGAGTGTAAGAATGGTGAGTGTGTTCCTGTGCCTGGAAAACTGGGAGGGATTTCCCCCTTTGCTCAGGAGCCACATTCTGGTCAGAGCAAACCAAGGGGGTGCTTTCCGAGGGTTTGTGAGTAAGTTTGGGTTATTCCACTACTTTTTAACCTCTGAGACCAGATTCTCATCTTCCATTTAGCAAGTGCCTCGTAAGAAAAAAAAGTAATGAACTTAGGGTTTTACTTGGAGTAAGAGATTTTTATGTGAGCAGCTACTCCAGCGTTATTGTGGATCCCAGTAACCAACGTGCCTGTTGTTGGGAGGGATCCTGTATTGCTCACTGTCTGTTGGCTTCAGAATTTGTTGGGACAATATCTGTGTCTCAGAGTTGGCTTTTACAATCGGGGTTCCTTATTCCTTCTTTCCCAAGGGGAGCACACGTGCTTTTCCTGCAAGCTCCCTGGCAAGGACGTGAAGCGCTGCTCCGTCAGCACCTGTGGGAAGTTCTACCACGAGGCTTGTGTGCGCAAGTTTGCCACAGCCCTGTTCGAGTCGCGGGGCTTCCGCTGCCCCCAGCACTGCTGCACTGCCTGCTCCATGGACAAGGACATGCACAAAGCCAGCAAAGGTGAGCGCAGCTGCTCTCAGCGCGGAGAGGCCTTGAGTGCATCATCACAGTAACAACTCATCCAGTTCCCCTCTCTGTAACACAGTGTACAGCGAGGAACGAGGGTTTCCTCCTCGCTGAGGTCATCAGTGGAAATATCTCATGGGTGGGAGGCAGCCTGACGCTCTGGAGTGTACCTGGATCCACACACCTGGTCAGCTTGGTGCTGGGCTTGATGGAAGCCAAGGGTTCATAGTACAGGGCCAGGGAATGCTGATTTTTAGGGGCAGTTTGGCCTTGTGAACAATTATTTTTCAAGGAAAAAGATCCTTTTAGAAATGAACCAAAGTGTTTAAACCAAAAAATAGACTTCAGAATGATGGAAGTTTTTCTCAACAATTTTAAAGTGAAAGTTAAGGGGTAATATTTGTGAAACTTTCTTTAGAAAAAAGATGTAGCTATTTATTTTCTTAACCCGCTGCTGCCATTGGAATAGACCCAGCCTCACCTTTGCCTCTGGGGAATTCTGCCCTATCCTGAGCTCAGCATTGGTTGTCCTTGATGGTGTTGGAGGTCTTTTCCAGGCTCAGTGATGCTGTGCCCCAGGTGACACGTGCCTCTCCCTGTGTTTTGTTACCAGGTCGCATGGCGAGGTGTCTGCGCTGCCCTGTTGCCTATCACTCGGGAGATGGCTGCATCGCTGCAGGAAGCTTGTTTGTGTCATCCCACATCCTCATCTGTAGTAACCATTCCAAAAGGACTCACTCCTCATCAGCTGTAAATGTAGGCTTTTGTTTCGTTTGTGCAAGAGGTGAGACACTTGGTTTTTTCCCTGTTTTATAGTTCTGTTGTCGTTGTGCAGTTTAGCAATAAAAATAGTGTTTCAGGAGGAACTCCTCCCTTAGGGCTTGCTGGGGTTAAAGGCTGCCTGGGATTCTTTATCTAATTTTATTTTATTTTATTTTATTTTGGTCAGCAGTCCTCATGAGATTCCACTTGCTGTGTTGGTCCATAACATTTGATACAAGAAGCAGAGCTATAGGCACTCAGGCTGACTTGTTCTGCCAGCAGGGAAAAGCAGATCCCAATCCCCTAATTCCAGCCTCTGCATGCTGAGAATGGCTGCTGTGTTATTAATCACTGTATTAAGCAGAAGGGGATTCTTTCACTTCTACAAACTTAAAACTGTTTTAGTTTTAAGGCTAAAAGGTGGGACATACTCATGAACTACAAAAACTCAGTTTATAACTGCCATCACATTTGAGAACTTTGAAAGAAAACCTTTAGCAGTAGTGTGTGAGCAGGTTTCGTGCTGGGCTTTTCCATATGTCAAAGTTCCCTTTTTTTCTTTTTAACTTTTTTTTTGCCTCCACTTGTTACTTTTATGGCTCTTCAGTCACCAGGGTTCTGCCAGAGAGCAGCTTTAAAAAAATGTCAGTGCAGCAGTTGCTTTGGTCTTGACATTCAGAGGTACCATTATTCTTAGCAGTTGGAATAACATTAATATGTACCTTCTACACAATCCCAGCAGTTTATATTGGAAGTGTTCTCTTCAGGTTTGAGAGTCACTAATAGGGAAACGAAAGTGAACTGGATCCTGAAGTTTCGCTTTCACTTGTGTTCATTCAGGTGGAAGTTTATTTTGCCTTGACTTGGCAAGAGCAGAGTAATAATTACAGATCTCAGGATGGCAAGAAATGCAGAACGAAATTTTCATGCCTTTTTTTTTTTTTTCCATTTTACATTTCTTTAGTAGTTCTCTTTATACCTGAATCTGGCTCTATCAGAGATGAAACTGCACAAGTCTGTATTTTCTGTATTTAAATAACCTCTTGAGCCTTGGGAGATGGAATTCCCTGTCCTGTGTATTCCCCAGATCTTAATTAGGAGAACTTGAACAGTTACAAAGCACTGCCACTGCCTGAATCCTCTGTGTCTTAGAGCAACTCTGGACTTGTTCATCTAGAATGTTCTTGTGGGGCTTGTTTCCAGCAGGCCTGGCTGGAATCAGGAACCAGAGTGCTGAGGACTGTACCTGGGGCAGGAGAGCTGAGCACCTGCTCAGAAGGAAATGGGGAACTGAACGCTTCAGAAATCCTTGGGCATTTCTGTGAGAATGGTGATTTAATTAGCGTTAACTGCTATCAGAAGCAGAGACTTTGTATTTAGATGCAGTTACTGAAGTGAGAAATGTAGATGAGCGACAATCTATAAAATATACAGACTTGCTTACGGTGAGATACTTGAAATGCAAGATACTTAAAGGCTTCTTATTCACCCCCCTGCAACACCCTCCAGCCAGGCTGTTACAGTCCATGTGATTCCATGTGTAGTTCCCTTGCTTTAGGAATCCTCCAAAGGATGTGTGTCCAGATGGGCTGACCCCAGTCTTCTTACAGCAGTGTTTAGCACCATCCAAGAGCTTCTCTGCCACCCTCAGCTGTGTCCCTCAGGGAAGGAACTGAGGGCTCTCTTGGTAGCTCATCTTTCCTGTTTCTTTGGGGCTCAGTTGCTCTCCTCTTCCCATGAGTTACTGGCCAAGTGCTTCTGCTGCGCAGCTCTGGGCTCTCTCCTGGGCTGCCTGGCTCTTTGGAGTGAGGAGGAAAAGCTCTTCTTGGTGCAAAGGCCTGGTTTGGAGTTATGTGCTGGACTGTTCCGGAGCAGCCCTGGGAGGGCTGGGTGGGGGAGCTTCACCACCACAGCCTAGGGCAGAACCTCCATCTGTGCTTCCCCCTTGGTGCCTTGCGGAGCAGTGACCCCTCCGTGCTTCCCAGTACAGCTGAGAGGCAAAACACTTCTGTCGGTGAGATCTCAGGGGCAGATTTGTAGTGAGTGGGGTGGTGAGAGCTCTCATTGCCAGGGTCTGTTCCGTGTGTAGCCCCAGCTCAGAGCAAGACCCTGCTGCTGTGAGCATCGCCCTGGCTCTGCAGAGGAGCTTCCTTTTGCCCTGTGGGAAGGAGAGGGGACCCATGGATTCAAACTTTGTTGCTTTTCTTGTGCTTGTCTATAAATGCACAAATGAAGGGTAAAAAACCAATTGAAATTCCACTTAGAAGCAGCTTATTTCATTGCAAGATTTCTAGATAAGTTTGAGTCTCTCCAGCACAACCTCTTTGTTAGTGCAGAAACTTTGTCAGACTTTCCTTTTTCTTCATTTTATCCTTTTTTCATTCCCACATAACGCATTAGAGGTGTTCATTGGGTTTATTTGATTTTTCTTTCATGGAATCATGGGTAGTTTCATTGCAACTCATCTCTTTCTGTTTGTTTCGTATAGGGCTGGTAGTGCAGGACCATTCAGATCCCCTGTTCAGTTCCTATGCCTATAAGTCCCACTACCTACTGAATGAGTCAAATCGTGCTGAGTTGATGAAATTACCTATGATTCCTCCTCCTTCGTCAGCTTCCAAAAAGAAATGTGAGAAAGGTAACCAAAATAGTTTCTTTCTCTTTAATTTACTTTCGCTTTTTCTATTTTTTCTCTCTAAATCAACGGAGAAATGTCTGCTTGTCCCCACACTGACTGCTTTCAGTGACCTTC
This sequence comes from Vireo altiloquus, assembly GCA_013396875.1. Classification (NCBI taxonomy): domain Eukaryota; kingdom Metazoa; phylum Chordata; class Aves; order Passeriformes; family Vireonidae; genus Vireo; species Vireo altiloquus. The sequence goes on from VZRF01013459.1 coordinate 314,515, forward strand.
ACTCATGGTTATTGTGAGCCTGCGTTCATGTTGTTGGCAATTTTCTTTTTTTTTTCTTTTTTTTTTTTAATTAGTATAAAAGGGCTTAAAATAATTGCTGTCACTAAATTCTCCTTGGAAGAGATTTGGTCACTCTCTCCCTGGCCTGGGCTGTTCCAGGTTCAGGGAGCTGTTTGCACAGCACTGTGAAGAGGAGGCAGATGGATCTCAATATTGTTGCAGTTCAGTATTTACCTGGATGATGTAAAACCACTTCTTGAACTGACTGGAAGCAGAGGGGGATGTGCTGCTTCGGGTCTTGTGCAGATCCTGAGAGGAGAGAGGGCGTGTGGGGCTGGACGAGGGTGGGTGCCAGAGGGGGAGGGCAGTGAGGTCTGGCCTGTTGTGTGTCCCCACCATTCCCCAGGCCTCGTGTCCCATGTCCCCTGCCGAGAGAGCAGTGTCCCATCCCCGTCCCCTCCCTCGGGATGGGTCCTTGCCACAGCCAGGCTGGGACCCCGCAGGGACCCCACAGCTCCGGACAGGGGTCAGTTCTGCTGCTGAGGGGGCTGAGCCTCTCTGGATCCCTCCTGGGGCACTTCCTGCTGTCTGTGTGCAATGCTCAGATGTGATATTTCGTTCCCCACAGAAGTTTGGTTCCCCAGGAGCGTTCAGAGCCGGTGCCCCATTACCCAGCCCAAGTTAGGTCGCTTTGAGCGTTGTGAGATCGATGGCTTGCAGTAGTCCTGTAATTCCTGAAAACAAGAATTATTTTGAGCCCTGTGCTTAGCTTGAGCCATATCTGCCTAATGCATCCTGAGAGCAATGTTGGGTTTTTTCTTGCTTAGCATTGACAGTTTTGTGTTTGATTTTGTTTGATTTTTGCATCTCTTGGCATTTTCTCATCTTGGATAATGTTTCAGTAATTTGTCTGTATTTCCTCTGAAATTACATTTGCAAAAAATACCTTAAAAATTTCATTATGGGTTTGGGGAGCTCTGGAGGATCCATATGACTGTATTTTACTGGTTTTAGCAGAGGAAATACAGTGTTGGTCATGCAACTGGATTGTTTAAGGAATGCTCATTGTAACATGCAATTAATGGAATGGTATTTCGGGAAGTCTATAGGTGGACAAGATTTTCTGATAAAGGTTTGAAAGTGACTATTCACACTTCTTTTGATACTGTGATTGAAAATTGGTTTGAATACTCTCAAGTCTCTCCCAGATTTTCCATCTGGAACACAAAATCTTGTTAATTGTTAAATATATATATACATATAAGAACGTATATATATATTTATATACCTACATGTATGAAATATGACAGTGTATGTGTAATGTATCAAGTCATCTTTTATGAGCTGCTTTGCTGAGGGTAGCTTCATGCTGTGCTGTGGCTCTCCACATGTAATACATTGTCCAAAATGTGAGCCAACCAAAATGACTTTTGCCCAAATAAGTGTAAACTTCAGAAAGTCATGTGAACCCCAGTGCTGAGGTTCCCTCTGTGTACCAGGAATTTTTGGGATGGGGACAACTCATGTGTGTCTCATTCTGCATTATGTACTGGGCTCATCCTGGCAAACTTCTTGTGGAATAATCACACTACAATTCTTTTTCCTGTCCTTGCAGCAGAAAAGCATTGATCAACCTATAGGCTGTGGGGTTGGTGCTCACTAATGATTGCTGGGGATTCAGTCAGAGCAATGTTGATTGAAAAGGGATTCTTCAAAAATGTGGAGTTTTGTGGTTGCTTTGGCCATCACCAAAGAGCTAAAAGCTGACAGCACTGTTCCCAGCTGCAGTGCTGCCCTCGGGAATGGTGCTCCTGCCAACTCACCTCCCGTCTGAGTCCTCAGCTGCTTTTTTGTCTGATGCAGTTAAGAGTCCCAGTTTGGATTAAGCATTGCACTGTCCTTTTTAACCAACATTGTTACGTTTGACTTGATCCCTTTCTTTTGCCATTTTTCTGTGGGGTGGTGGGAATCTCGAGTGGATGATTTAAAATGAATGTCGATTGCTGTGCACGTGAGGAGCAAATCCTGACTTCTACAAACCGAGCGGGGCTTCTTTGTTTCAAGGTGGCAAACTGTTGTGCTGTGAGTCCTGCCCAGCTTCCTTCCACCCCGAGTGTCTCAGCATAGAAATGCCTGAGGGATGCTGGAATTGCAATGACTGTAAAGCTGGCAAGAAGCTGCGGTACAAGCAGATCGTTTGGGTCAAGCTTGGGAATTACAGGCAAGTTCACCTTTTGGGGGTTTTAATGCTTTGGATGTTTTTACGTACTCTGGAATTGCAGGAAGATAAAGCGGCTCAATCATTGTGAACAAGAGTTTGAAATACAACAATTCCTCTGCTTGGTGTCAGGCACAGATATCACCTTTGAAATGCAATGCTCCTGCTTTTCCCAGGCAGTGGTGGGCTCTGGATTGCACACACCTTTGCTCCTCAGAGTGTGGGAAGCAGGGCTGGCTCAGAGCCCAGCTGTCCTTGCTGGTGTTTGCTTTAGTCGACTGCAGCAATACTGGTGTTCACAGGTGACCCTAGAAGCCCACTCTCAGCCACGGATATTCCTAGAAGGCTTTTCCAAAATTTGGAGTGGGAGCTTTGTTTGTGTTTTGTATGGAGCTTCCCAGGCATTGCCAGCGGGAGCCTTGGCTGCGTGAGAAAGGAATTCATTTCCTTAAGAAAGGAAAACTGGCTTTTATTTCTCAGTCCCATTAGGGAAACTGGGAAGCTCTGGTTCAGGGAACTTAAGTTGTTCTTTTTTCTCCTACTCTGCAGGTGGTGGCCAGCAGAGATCTGCAATCCCAGGTCTGTGCCTCTCAACATACAGGGCCTCAAACATGATATCGGGGACTTCCCAGTATTTTTCTTTGGTTCACATGACTACTATTGGGTACACCAGGGCAGAGTTTTCCCTTATGTTGAAGGAGATAAAAGCTTTGCTGAGGGGCAAACTAGTATTAACAAGACCTTCAAGAAAGGTAAAATCAAACAAAGTTTATAGTGGTTTATGACAAAAATTCCACGTGTTTGTGTCTCCATCACCACTTAACCTGCATGGGAATATTATGTGACTAGTGTTCTGTGTTCACGTGAAATCCAAGCATTGTGTTGATCCCTTGACTGCAGATAAAAATGTGTTTAAGTGCCTACTCATTGTGTGTTGTTGTGGGCCAGTTCAGTGCTTCCACAAACGGGGAATTGTTAAGATTGGGCTCTGCTGCATGGGATCATTGTTCAGTATCTTGGTACCTTCTGAAAGTACCTGATGATAAATTCATTATAAATTGCAATAACTAATTTTTAGCTTGTCTTTTTGTTAATAGAGTTCTGTTCCTAGTCTTAAAAAAAAGATTTAAATAGATACATGTACATGTACATGTTTGATTAGCAGCAGCTGGGTCTGATTGCTTTCTGTTCTGAATTCCTTGCACAGCACTTGAAGAAGCAGCAAAGCGTTTCCAGGAACTGAAAGCACAAAGAGAAAGCAAAGAGGCTTTGGAAATTGAAAGGAATTCAAGGAAACCTCCACCCTATAAACACATTAAAGTGAGTTAGCCTCTTTTATTTGCATTCTGTGTACGAGGAAGTTGCCCTATGCATGAGTAAGGATGCCCAGAGCCGATCCCTGTCAGCGTCCAAAGCCAGGTTGGATGGGGATCGGAGCAACCTGGAGTAGTGGAAGGTGTCCCTGCCCATGGCAGGGGTGGGACTGGATGGTCTTTAAGGTCCCTTCCACCCAAACTGTTCTGTGATTGTAAGTTATGTACTTACACCAAGGTTTTCAACAATAGAAGCTTGAAGAAATTCACATAAACCATTTTGCTTTTCTTCTTACGAATCTCTTGTTCTGTTTTATAGCACCATAAAACACAGGATAAAATAATTTCCTTTTTTGACCTTTTCATGTCAGTTGTTGACTCTGTGCTCCCAGTGCATTGTCCTCACCCTTTGTTGTCCCCCTTTGTCTCGCAGTCCAACAAGGTGATCGGGAAGGTTCAGATCCAGGTGGCAGACCTGTCGGAGATCCCTCGCTGTAACTGCAAGCCGTCGGACGAGAACCCCTGCGGGCTGGAGTCCGAGTGCCTCAACAGGATGCTGCAGTACGAGTGCCACCCGCAGGTGTGCCCGGCCGGGGAGCGCTGCCAGAACCAGTGCTTCACCAAGAGGCTCTACCCCGACGCCGAGATCATCAAAACCGAGCGCCGCGGGTGGGGCCTCAGGACCAAACGGAGCATTAAAAAGGTAGAGTGAGCCAGGACAAGGCTGTGGCAGGGTGGGTCTAGGTGAAAACGTTTCACTCTGTACCTCCAGTGAATGAATTGTGTTTTAACCCCTCAGCAGCTGCTCAGAGCAATGCCTGGTGAATGCATTGGTGACTCCTTGTATCGAGGTGTCAATCACATCCCAGCTCTTCTGGTTTTCCTTAGAAAACACTAGTGGCCTGAAGGGCTACTTCTAAACATGGGGTTTAGCCATTAATTTTATTAAATTTACAATTGTCACGTTGTCCTCTTTGAAAGAAAGCAGGAAAGTTGAAAGGGTTGTACAGACCTGACAGCTGTCTTGTGTACTGAATGCAGGAGCAGGGCTGCCTTTTATTCTGTGTGGACAGCAAGTACCTGGTGCATGTATTCACACTGTGCCTACTGGACCAGTAAAGTGTAACACTTTTTGTGATGATTAGAGTCTTTTTCATAGGAAATGCTTTTTTCTGTGCTGCTTCCCTCTATCATCATGATTAGGATGCATAGATTTCTTACACTTGTTCTCCTGTCCTTTGCAGGGTGAATTTGTGAATGAATATGTTGGGGAGCTGATTGACGAGGAGGAGTGCCGGCTGCGGATCAAACGTGCTCACGAGAACAGTGTCACCAATTTTTATATGCTAACTGTAACCAAGGTGAATATTACGTCTTGTTTGATAGCAAATGTCACTCATCAGCAGGAAACCTCTTTTCTTTGTAAGTACTAAACACATCTTTGTCTTTTTCCTTGAAGGACCGAATAATAGATGCTGGCCCAAAGGGGAACTACTCTCGTTTTATGAACCATAGTTGTAACCCAAACTGTGAAACACAGAAGTGGACAGTGAATGGTGACATTAGAGTTGGACTGTTTGCTCTTTGTGACATTCCTGCAGGTAAAAGGATGGCATTATTTGGCATGTTTGCTTTTCTCTTGCAAGGGCAAACTTCCTCACTTGGAATCGTGGGTTTTTTTTCTTTGAAATTATTAATACCAGTGAAGTGTTTAGGAACTTTGACATTCATTGGAGTGGAGATGATACTTAAGGTTGGAGTTTTAGCAGGGGACTTATGGTAACAAATGCTAATGAAATGTCATTGTCACAGGCCTGTCTTCCCTCTGTGTCCTCCTGGGTGAATTGTTTTTCTTTGAATTTCAGGGATGGAGTTAACGTTCAATTACAATCTGGACTGCCTGGGCAATGGCAGGACTGAGTGTCACTGCGGAGCAGAGAACTGCAGCGGCTTCCTGGGAGTGCGTCCCAAGGTACATGGAACTGAGCCTTCTCCTCCCAAGTGCAGAAGTTTTGTAGGACAAAGAGGGTTTTGATTTATTTCCCTCTTTAGCCTATTTAATACCTTCTACCCTTGAAAGTCTCTAAAGATTTGATAGTGTGCCCTGCAAAGCTGTTAATTCAGAAACATCTGAGTGAGCACTTCTGGCTTTTAGAGCATAAAAACTGTTTTAAATGGATCTCATTTAAGAAGAGTTCATGCAAATAATAACCCAAAATTGACTTTAATGTCAGGGGTTTAAAAGTGACTCTATGTTGTGATTTTCTCCTTCTTAGACAGCATTTGCAACGGCAAATGAAGAGAAGGTGAAAAACGCAAAACTAAAGCAGAAGAAACGGAAAATAAAAACAGAACAGAAGCAGATGCATGAAGATAACTGTTTCCAGTGTGGAGATGGGGGAGAGCTGGTCATGTGTGATAAGAAGGACTGTCCCAAAGCATACCACCTCCTATGCCTTAACCTGACTCAACCACCTTTTGGTAAGAGCAGTCACCTGCCTCGTCCTGCTCAGCTTTTCCTTCCTGCTGCAAGACAGTGTTGGAACTGAAATGCAGCATTCATGTACATAGAATACAGTGTTCATTTGTGTTAAATGCATTAAGTGCAGTGTTCATTTGCACTAAGTGCACCAAATTTGCCTTTGCAGTATCACTCACTTTTAGCAGTACATCCAGTGACTGTTCCTAAATAGAATCGATGGGAAGAGGCTTTGTCATAATTTTTTTATGTTGTTCTTGTTCCTCTCCTTGAATCAAACTTCCTCTTATTTTGATTGAAACATAAACATCATCTTGGTGTCCTAGCACTAGTCAAATGACAGTTCAAACTGACAGAGCCAGCAGAATGTGTGGGGCTGACCTGAGGCACCCTCTGAGCAGTGCAGTGTCCAGGGCAATGTGAGATGCTCACAGATCAGGAAAATGTACAAAACAAACTCAGTCTTGCAAGGACTTTCAGTGCCTTGGTGCCCAAGGGGGTCGATCCAACTGTTTTAAGGTCTGCTTGCTGTAATGTTCTGGGCCAAGAGAGGCCTAAAAAATGCAGAACTGTGTTCAGTCAGATTCTTGTACATGAGAAGCACAAGAAGTGGCTGATTTTTCTGAACTTTCTTTGCATTCATCTGAGCAATTCCAACACGGAGTGAAAGTTGAGGGCTGATGCTGTCTCTGAAGTGTGCTAATTCCGAGTTCCTTTCTCTCTCTCTCCTCCCACCCTCAGGAAAGTGGGAATGTCCGTGGCATCAGTGCGACATCTGTAGCAATCCTGCCGTTTCCTTCTGTGAGTTTTGCCCCCACTCCTTCTGCAAGGATCACGAGAAGGGAGCCCTGGTGCCGTCGGCGCTGGACGGGCGCCTCTGCTGCTCAGCACACGACCCCAGATCTCCTGTGGCACCCGAGTACTGGAGCAAGATCAAGTGCAAATTGGAAGCACAGAATGCTGTGGAAGAGGCAAAGGAGTGAATTTGGTTAGGAACAAACGCGGGAGGGGAGAAGAGGGGCAGCAGGCGATGAACTCAGAGGTTGTGGTGCCACACTCGGCTTTGTCCTCGGAGCTGTCGCGTGTGAGCTGGAATGGGACCATTGACCTGAGCGAGAAGGACCAAGGCAGTGGTGTTTGGTTTTTATTGTTTGGTCTTTCTTTTACCCTTGAATGTGCTACAGCAGCTCTTACTGTTGGAAACCAGGAACGTCTTGGCCTTTGAAGAGAACCGGAAACCTTTTGACAGTGAAAAGAATATTCTGTTTAAAATAATGTTCTTTGAGTGTAGAAAGCAAAGCATAGCCACATATTTATTTATTTAATTTTGAAAGGGTGTTGAAGATCTGGCTTTGATCGGTCAACGTGTCTGTAAAAACAAAACAGCGAAGCCAACTTTTGTGTCTAGTTTATGGAAAGAGCAAAGCCTCTCCCCTCTGTAACACTGAGATGCCAAACAGAGAGGTGTGGGTGTCAGACCAGGTGACTCTGAAATGCCTCTGTTCCAGTACTTATTGGTAAAGGCATTGGAGAAGGTAGGTTGTCTCTCGTGTTTACTTAGGAATATTTTTGTGAAGCTTTTCCCGTGAGAAATCAGGTGTGTGACTTCTGGGGAGTGCTCGTAACACAAGGTCTGGCACGGGGGAGGGAATGGTGCTTCCTTGCTCCAGAGCTGTCTTGGGTGTTTGCAGACAGATGGAAATTCAGAGTTTAATTGCACAGTGGTCATTTCTTTATCCCACCTATTTTGGAAACCCTTCCCAGGCTCCCCTTGGCTTCGGGGACGTTGGGCACATGAGGGACCTGAGCCACGTGCGGCTTGGTTTAGATGGAATGTTGAGATTTTTTTGTTGAGAGAGATCTTCTAACTTTAATCTTCATTGTTAATGGAGCTGAAGAACATCTCAGCACGTCCTCAGTGAACAGGGTATTTTGTGTCTGGGTAAGGGCCATGTCCCAGCAGCCAGATGAAGCCTCAGGAGATGGTTCTCTCTTGGATTTCCTCTGTTAATCAGAGAGACAGACTCCTTCAGTGAGGCTTCCAAAGTGGCTTAGGTTGGCTCTTGCTCCAGGCTTTCTTTAGAAAACCTATTTTCCTCCATTTTTCTGTGCAAGGAGCCATGGGGCACTGGTGTCCCCAGGCTGGAGCTAGTGTTGGTGACTCTTCCCCCCCAGCCCATGATCTCACCAAGCACTGTGTCCCCCCCTGCCCTGGTACAGCGAGTACTTCTGCCTTGTGTGCTGATAATAGCTGCTCCCTGCCAGCCTTTGCTCGTGGGTACTGAAAATAATCAAGTGTTGCTGGCGTCTGGCTGAATTGAGCCTTGGGATTAAGAACCTTGTCTCTGTAAAACTGCTTACACAAACCTACAGGAACACAGAGACTTCTCAGATCAAGAAAACAGGCTGAAAAAGTCTGTGTAGAATTTAGAACGTGTCTTACCTCTGCCTGGTGTCCTTCTCATCCTCAAATTTATGTACAGGGGGAGGTTTTTTTGTGTGTGCAATGATAGAGTGATAGATACACTACAGTCCCTGAGCAGCTGCTGTGCCAAGGACTCGGCCCAGAGCACCTGCCCACACCTCCCTGGGGTGACAGAACCCAAACGTGTCCAGGGCAGTCCTGGGGCAGCAGCTCTTGGGATCCCTGAAGCACTTCTGCTGTGGGCCATGCTCCAGTGAGGGTCCGACACTGACCCTGCTGGAAAGCGGTGCTGGATTTTGGGATTTTTAAAGGAAAAAAAAAATTGCAAAAAAGGATTTTATTTTTCTTAAGGTTCTGTGTGAGAAATGTCTCTTTTTAAGCTCTTATTGAGGATGTTTAACCTTCTCAGAAATTCCATACACAGCTCTTGCTACCACATCTGTAGGGCCTGAGGTGTTCACTTTATATTATTTATTAGGCTGGATAATGTTCAGTGATTTTCTCTTGGGAAGTCAGAGCATTCTGATACTGCAGATACCAGCTGATATATTATATATACATATATATATCAGATATGTTGTTGATATTGTGCTGCTGTGAGTGCACCAACCTGCTCCATTCATTCCGTGTCCGTGGTGTGGCAGCACCAGGACACCTTGGGAGCACTGGATGGGAGCCACAGACTGTCAGTGGCCACCTGGGCCATGCCACAGTGCTGTGCCAGGGCACAGGACACAGGGAGGGCACAGAAGGCTTTAAACTTCTCAAATGCTGTGATGGAGGCTGCTGCTCCTCCTGTGCCGCTCGATGTCTTGGTTCACTTTGTGTTCACATTTCTTAGAGATGCTGTTTTTCCACCAAAAAATTATTCATAGCAGCCAACAGCTGGGCTTGGACTCAGAAGAGAAGACAGGTTTGTGAGGTTGTTCGGTTTGGAAACAAAACACTGAAGAGAAGGTGAATCTTTCAAAAAGCTTTAACGTTGTTAGATGAGAAAGGCCAGTTCAGAGATCTCGGGGGCTGGAGGGGCTGTTCTGAGTGCCAGACTCAGATGTTAAAATGCACATTTTCACATTTTAATCATGTCTTTGTAAGCTGAGTAACCAGAATGTAGTTCCTTAGTGCAGTTCCTTTTGTAAGGAAAAGATTCCACAGCTGTTCTGATGGATTGGCTTCAGCAGAGCAGGAGGCAGCTGCTGAATTAATTTGTGTGGGCTCCAAAACAAGGAATCTTGGATAGTTTGGTCATTTCATCAATGAAATCCACAGAACTGGTGATTTTGGTGGAGAGCTGCGTGTGCTGTCCCAGCACATTGTTGTTCCTTCATGGGAACGCACCAGCACATTTTTTCTTTTGTGTTAAACTTTTGGGGTGGTCCCACACTCCTGGTGACCTCCTGCCTCCAGCTCTGGCACCTGGGCAGGGTTTGTGGTTTACTGGAGCTTTTCCTCTGCAGCTGCACCTGAGCACTGTGCAGGCATCCTGCAGCCTGTGGCCGGATGAGTCTAGAAGCAAGAATTCCATGGTTCTGTGATTGCAGTGGTGCAGAGGCTTGGTTCCACCATTCCTGAACACGTGGTGCAAGCATCAGCTGCTGTAGCTGTCAGATTGTTGTATAGACTTGTCCTGTCCATAGACTGTCAAAGGGATTTGCAGCTCAGGAAGGAAATTTTTGTGGGCAAATCAACTTCTCACATGGTCTTGGAGAATCAGTTCAAATGGAGTAATAGGGCTGGAATGTGGATTTTTGGCCTTTCTTCTAAAAAACCCCTTCTTTTATCTTAATTTCAGGATAGAATGGGAAAGACACAATTACTAGACATAATTATCAATGAGCATAAAATCTGTATATATTGAAACTTTACAGAATTATGTGGGGGGAGGGGGAGGGTGGGATGGGGTGTCCGACGCTGGTACGGAGAAGTCACTTTAACATGGAAACCTCTGCCTCATTGAATTCAGGGTTTAATGTACTTGAAGCTCTGCGGTTCCTTTTACAGCTTTTTTATTTATACATAATTTTTTGTATACTGCATTGAAAATGTCCTTGACTTCCCCCAAGTTCCCTCCTGCTCCCGCTGTAGAGTGGATCCGTGGCGAACGGGAGGGTTTGGAAGCAGCTCGGAGGCAGGCGTGCGTTCAGCAGGTGTTGCGTGGGAGACGGCGACCTCGGAGCAGTGCTGTCCCTTTGCTTCCCATTCCCATCCGCTTTCCCCACCATTTCTCTTTGTGTAGCAAAAACATTTGCACTTACGATACACTCCTACACGTTGGATGTATTCCCAGTGTTGTTCCGAGGGAAATAGGAGAAAAAAACAAAAGGCACAACAGGAAGAAGAGAAAAGCTGTTCCCTGTGTATTTCTGAGCGAGCAGCTCAGGTCTGTGTTCCCCTGGGAGGGCTCTCGCTGCTCCAGAGTGGGAGGTAGGGAGCTGGAACTGTGCTTTGTGTAGGGGATTTCTATGGTTAATGTGAATAAAAAAGGGAAAACATGTATGAATTTGCCAAAGCCATTCACCACTCTCTGTTCCCTGGGGCTGTGCCCTCCCTGTGCCACCGCCAGCTCCAGGGGCAGGTGGCTGATCCCTCTGGAGATCTGGACTGTGTGGGGCCTGTGGGAACCCCCCGTGCAGTTCTCTCTCGCTTTTGGGTCACAAGCAGACTGGATGAGCCCCTCTGCTCCCTGTTCCCAGCTGGATCCGTATCTCATTCCTGGTGTCACTTTTCCAACAAGCCAACGGCGTTGCCGCAGCCCCCGGGGTGATCCTGTCCCGTCTGAGCCGGGGCTGGGGGTGGCTGGGGTCTGCATTCGGGGTGCTCCAGGACCCCAACCCGTTTGTCTCCACGCAGTGATGTTGCACAGCACAGATCCCTGCGGATCCGTCTCCATCCCCACGTGCTCTGTAAGATGGACCTTTGTAGAGTCGTTATTTCTGTAGACTTTGTTTATCTGTAACAAACTTTGTAGATTCTGTGAAATGTTATTTTAACGAAATCACTCGAGTCTTTAATAGCAAAGCATCGATATTCACCGAAGTCGGTATTGAAGAGTTTTTGGACGCTGATGCAGCCCTGACACTAACGAGGAGTGTCTGATTCCACAGGGCATTACTGTATCATGACTTGATGTTGCCGCATAGACTTTGAGATATCTGATATTTTGGGGGGTTTGTGTTGGCCTCTGTCCTCTTGCATAGTGTGAAGCCTGTAAAGCTGGTTCCCTGTACATAGATAGCTCCTGTCCTCTAGGTAGAGCGTATTGAGACTTGCCTGTAATATTTTAGCTTCTTACTGACTGTGTGTGATGGTAGAACATATAATTTTTGTACATTCTATTTACTGAGATGTTGCCTTTTTTTTATTTTATTTTACAAATACTCTGGAATTCAGATGTGGGGGGTTTTTTTGTTTTGGTTTGTTTTTTTTTCTTTTGCTTTTCCGTGAGGATTCCTTTGGAAAGGTTTTTAATGACATTCCACTGATCTGAAATTTTTGCTTGAGGTTGACTTCAATAAATCGTTCTGAATGTTCCAACGCTGCTGCGATGAGTCAGTTCCGTGGCGGGG
>VZRF01013463.1:0-125468 GCA_013396875.1 Vireo altiloquus
CAGGAGAACCAATCTGCCCAAGGCACTGCTGGGAACTAAGCAGCAGGAGACTGATGGAGACCTGGATCACGTGAAAAATTTCTCACACCGAAGTCAGCCAAGAAAAGGGAGCTGGAAACATTTTTAAGGGGCATCTTCCTAACCAGAGCATCAGGCCTGAGAATCTCCCTTACCATTTGTAGTGGAACATCATAGCTGAAATCAATAATCAATACTTTTTACAGTGTTAGCAGATCAGCACCTTATGAAGAGGGAAAACTGTTTAGTTCTTCCATCTCGGTGCTACAAGAGGGACAAAGACTGGAAGAGCAGATATTTGTAGCTACCTCCACGAACACAGAAAACAACTCTGCCCTCAACAAGCAGCTACAAGAATTAGTTTTCAATTTGCACTCCTCTGCTCAGCATGACTGCTTGCATCCTTAATTTCCTACCAGTTGCAATATAGGAAAAATAGGATACTATCATTCCCTCCAGTATAACTGCAGTACCAGGTATATGATACATCCACATTTGTAAGTTAAGTTGAATAAAATGTGCCACAAAGTAAAACAAAACTACTTCAAAACAGAAGAAGATAATTTTTGTGAGAAAATTCAGGAGGGAACACAGGTTTGGCAAAGTTAACAGAGAATCAAGAAATAAGGAATGAAGAACATCTAAGTAAAATTTTATTTTGAGCTTTTGAAGGATCTAGACATGAAGGCTCGACCATTTTTCCAAACAGATTCTTCTAAGTATTTCCACACTCATTAATATATTTATGACATTTCATAAATATAACTTTATTGGCAGTAGTTACTGTATTAACAAATAGCTTATCCACAGTTTCAAATGGAAGCCTCATTGTCTTCAGTCTTCCAGAACTCATTCATTCAAAAAATTTCATACCCTCTAATACCTGCTTGTATTTTAGGAGCTAAGATAACCACTAAGAATAGGACAATGAGAAAAGAGGTTTTTATTATTTTCACATTTAATTTTAACAATCCAAGAAATAGATAACATTGTAACAGACATTAATTGAAAAGGTTTAGTAGTTATTTTAAGAACTATAGAAACCTTGTGTGACTAGAAAAGTGTGAGTGTGATCTGTAAAAATCCCGAAGTGGTTGGTACCAATGGAAAAACCCTAGCAAAAATCCCCTGATGTTTTAAGAATGAAACCCTGTATCACATAGGTAGCAAACACACTGGAAGATTATACCTGGAATACAAATATTGAAAGGAATGAATTTTTTAGGAAATACAGAATAAATGTAGTAAGGTAGGACTGTAAGTTAATGATGAAAACTAGCAGGGTCTGACCTAGAAAGTAAAACTCAAACACTTAATAGACTGAGGGCATTTTACATTTTGATAATTTTTACAATAAAAAAATATTTTAACACTTTTTTTATGGCAGAGAGGTCATCAGATTAATAGAAAATAGTGAATATAAATTCTGCTTTAAAAAGCATTAAAAAATATCCATGGAATAGAAAGCACCCCATCAAGCCACGAAATAGTTTGAAATAATGTCGACCTTTTTCTTATGCTCTAGCAAGAACCAAAACAGCTGCAGTAATGAATACTACCAGGGTGAAACCATGAAGAGCATCTCACACAAGAGATTTGGTTTTGTCTATGAATGAAAAAAAAGGCTGAAAAGAGATATGACTGCACTTTCAAAATATATGGTAAACAGCAAAGAGGATGCAGAGCTTTTTCAGGTAAACTCTATTAAAACAGGAAGGAATTGATATTAAAGAGACATTGAAATTTTTTAAATGAAAATCAGAAGAAAGCTTCTAATCATTGGAGCAGTGAAGTTCTCAGACAGCTTTACTGTAGGAAAACAGAGTAGAAATCCCAATTATTTAGGTGGAATTTGATCTAGCAAGTATAATTGTTGTATAATATGGCTCCTGGTTGTTCTGCTTTTATAAAGTCTTAATTCAATCTGGACTTTTAATAAGGACCTCCAGCTCAGAAGTATGACAGCTATCCCAGCTTTAATTTCCTTGCAGTTATTTGGAATACTTAAAGCCATTTGCTTAATTATCAAAAAAGATTTTGTCAGTTGTTTTTGATACCATCAACACTGGCGACCTGTTTCCTTTCTTATAGACTTTGCAATTGAATTTTCTGGTACTTTGGGAGATATATGATTAACCACAAAGCATTCAACAGACACTTGGTTATCTATCCAAAAGTTGTTTCCAAAAATGTCTGTGCTACTTTCAATCTTGGCAGGGCAAAACCATGTTATTGCAGGCTTTAAGATGTTTTTTTGTGAAATGTCCAAATTCTTTAAGACTTTAGTCAGATAGATGAAATTTTCACAGAAGATGAAAAATTAGTCCTTAGACCAAGGTTTGTGCCTTTTAAAGAGTTAATGGTTATATCAGGTCTTTAGAGTGTTTTTCCTTCTCTGTTATAAAAGACTGCATGCAGCAGCTCATGAAACACTTCTTTCTTTTTTCTAACTGGGGACAATTTTCTCCTTCTTCACATACAATTTCTTCCTTCTACATTTGCAAAGGTGCCAAGATCAGTGGTGATCATGGATTGTAAGTAAGCTTTAATGCAAAAACATGCAGCTACACACATTTTAGGACAGAGATGCCCTGGTTAAACTATTGCTACCAGCCCAATCTGGGAAGCAGGGTAGAACATGCCATGGTTTTTATTTCACTCAATACATCCACATCATTTCTTCCAGAACAGCTTTATTTTGGGCTACCTGGATGAACAAGGACTGACAGAATCCTGGACTCTGACAAAATTCCTCTTTCCTTCTGGCAGGCAACACCTGGACTCTGCTTAAAGCGATCCTGGGGAGAAGTCCCCTTGTCATAAGAGAGAAAAGGCACACACTCAACCATTCTGCTCTTGGAAGAGGTGAGCATTTGGGTCTCCAAGTAGGCAAAGCAAGCTAAAGTTCAGTCCTTCTCCACTGCTTTGCTGATCCCATCAGGCTGTGCCAACAACACTTTGTTTCTGCACCAGGGAATAGTTTGCAAATTTGACAGAGGCCAACTAGGGCTTGCAGTTAATTTATGAAATTATGGATATGTAATGCCCATATATTCTGCTAGTTAGCCCAAAGGAATTTTACTTTCACTTTGAACAACTGCTGTCTGTAAGGCCACAGAATATAAATTAGGAAAGCATCTCACCTACCTGTAAAATATGTGAAGTAGCTTTTTGCATACAAGATGCCGGAGTATGACAACTAGATAGACAGGGTGGAACTCAGGTGACTCAGCTGGATGGAGCAGCTGAGATGGCTCAGGGAAAAAAATCACAATGAGTAATATGGGAACTGATTTCTTTCCTAGAAAAATATTTTTTTTAAAGTGGTGAGTGTGTGTATCTGTAAAGAAGAGAATCTGCAGAGAAGATCAAGCTAAAAAAGAAATGCAGGCAGGTGACTGTGCCGAAATGGTGACAGGTTTGGGGTGTTTATCACTAGTTCTGGACAAAAGACTGCAGCTCATAAATCAGATCTGAGCACAACAGGGCTGCAGCACACCGGGATGGGGCTACAGAAATCTCTCATGTTCTAGATGCTCTTAAGAAAACTTGTTTCAGTCAGCACAGTCTGGCAGTCCAGCACTCAACTATTTGCAGTTTTACTAAGGTGGTTGCTCTGTTTCTTAGTATAAGTGTTATGAATAAAATTGTTCAGCAAGATTATTAAGCAAAAATTATTCAATTATTCAGAAAGATGGATTTAGTATTGTTTTCTAGAGAAGGAAGTTTAGAAGTAATTTATTTTAATATCCCTGAATACTGCAAGAAACCATAAATTGAGAAGATAGTTTTGACCTATGTTCCTTATTTATTCAAAATAAAACTGAATTACTTTAATTTTCAAATGGCAATATTTATGTTGTTAATACAGAATTTAAGTAATTACTCAAGGAAAATAATAAACACAGTAGATTGTTAACAAAGAAGAAGAATGCAAACAAGTTTAAAGGCTGTTTGGAGAAATGGTCAAATTTTAAAGTATATAATAGTTGGCTTTTAAATTTCAATAACATTACACTATAAGATACAGAATACTATGTTTGTGTGACATATAATAAACCCAGTGCATGTACAATAAACAGGCCTGGTCTTTTTGGATCTTTTACACAGTACTGGCATAAATATTTCAAAAAGTGTATGGAAATAAATCCATAACATGAAAAAAACACCTTTAAGAAATGCTCAACATTACAATGTTTCATTTTAACAGACTTAAGGTCCCCATGTTAAACCCACTTAGCTAGAGTTTATGCAACCTAAAGAGCCCATGCTGAGCATTTCAGGACTTAGTTATTTAAAGTAAGACAAACCAGTCTTTGCAAGTCTGAAACAAGTCAAATTAAAAAGAGAAAAATAAAGCAAATAAACCCTTCATTTTCACCTTTTTGGGTAATTTTTCCTTACATTCAGCTTTTAAGCCAGTAAATAATTACCTTCGAGAGGGTCTAACAATTAAAGAATAACATTGATTAATTAGGAAAGAATGTGAGGAATACTAATCAATCCTAAAGACAGTTTTCTTCTCCCACCTCAATCCTTTCCCTCTCCCACAAACAATGAGTTTTCTATACTGTTCAGATTCCTTTAAAAAACATTGATATTCTTGTCCATTCACACAAAACTCTCTTGGTGAGCATTGTTTTGGGAGGAGTGGGTGGTAGGCAGGGGGCACAGGATGTTGAGAGAACAGATAGGATGTCAGGTGAAGATGGAATGCTGTGCCCTCTCTAACCAGCTGAAGACTCTGCATGATTGTTTTCTTACAAATAATACCTGTGGGTGTTGAAACAGTTCAGGGAATCTATCAAACATACCCTTTCACTCTGCTGTTGTAACTCCATAAAATTTATTCTCATTTCAAAAGAATCTTGGCAATAATACCTGTAGGTGGTTGAGTAATTTAGAGGAAATCTGTCAAATCTACTTCCACTGACTTTAGCAATAGAATTCCGTAATTACGTTCAAAGTTGCTAAATGCAATGATTTATTTTCAGAATCATCAGAAAGTTCTAAAATGAGCTCCTATTTTTTTTATTTTAACAACTTTTTAAGAGGCTTGGTGGAAGAAGGAACTCAAAGAGTAGATCTAATAATTGTGCAGCATTGCATTTAACTCTCAGTAAGGAAAAAGTCAGTGCTGCATGCAGGCAGCAGCCAGGACACTACTGCAAGGGTAATTCCATCTTCACATGGGTGGACATTTAGCTGCCTTCTTACATAACTTGAAGAGGAGACATCTGAAACTAATCTTGATTCAATCCTGTGTAGTATTATGTGGGTTATTTACAGATTATTCATGAACAATATAACTGAAGACCTCTTTCCCCCTTTAACAGAGATACTTCATATTTCTTAATTCAGAATGATAGAATATGATCAGAAGCTCAGATATTAATTATAAACCTACTTATACTAGCAGAATCTCTTAGTGCCCCCAGACACAGGCACACACTCAATTTACTCTGTTTAACAACCTACCCTTTGTCAGCTGAAGTGATTGAGAGTACATTTATTCACTTTCAGTCCATGGCAAATGTGATGTAATTTGACCTTGCACAATCTCCAAAAAAGGATTGGTAGCCTGGGATTATTTGAAATAATCTCAGTGTGCATAAAGACAGAAAAAATACATAATCCTCTCTCTGACACATTGTTAGAACCTGGTTCCAGCTGATCAGAATTATTTTCTGTGCCATCAAGGATAGTTAGTCTGAACTAAGTGTTAAGACTTCCCAGTCTGTGAATTCTAAATGCTGAAAAAAATGAAATTCCTACTTCAGTGCAGAGACACATTACTGGCACAGGCATTTTGCAGAAATCCAAGGACAAAACTGATAACAAAATGGAAAGTAACAAATTCCTCTTCTTTTTCCCTCCCTGTCATCACCAAAGAAACCATGTTCTATTTGGATTCACCTGATTATGCAGGAGGCATCTCAGCACATAACATATTCAAGGTGAACAGGTTTGTGGCCAGTGAGGCTTAATCAAATATGAGTGGTAAATGCAGTGGACAAAGATGTTGGACCCTGCTATAATTAAAACTTCATTAGTCCCAAATGGTCGCTTAATTTCTAATTTGCAAAGGAATATCATCCCCCATCTGTGGTCTTTTGACTAATATGTAATTTTTTAGCATGAACCATATGTCTCTAGCAAACATTCATGTTCAAACAGGGAGAAAGAAAAAATAATGCACGTTCATGGTGAAAAACAATCCAGAAACTACATTCTTAAAGTATTCATTTAACTCGTTGGCACAATTTCAGACAGATTTCCACCATTTACTCTCCTGTATTTATTATCTGTGCAGAAGAAATTAACAATTAAATGTTGATGATAAAGTGCAGGACAGTGTTAGCAGACTACCTCATCAGGAAATGACACAAGTAGCCACTGTGGTTACAATAAGGCTCTGACACTCTAAAGATAAATTGTGTATAAATTACACACCAAAGTAGAAGGAAAACCAGAGGCAGTATCATTCTTGCTGCTTATAAAAAGGAAAAGATTTAATCAGTCACTCTCTAAACAAACTTGCTATATCTGTGCAGCTAGGCACATTATAATTGTCTATACAAAGATGCTTTTAATTACCCAGCCTGCAATAATCTCAACCACTTCTTCTTCTTATTGAAATGAATCACTTAGATTGCTGAACTAGATAAGCCCATACTTCATGCTTTTAGACAGAACTGTTGGTTCTCCATCTTTTGAAAATACTTTTCAGAAGAATTTAGCATTTTCAATATTTTCCCTGGGAAGCAAAAGCCTCTCTAGATCTAAATTCAGTTTTGTTTATTTGAAATGCAATATGGCTCTTTATACATTCTATCAATCAGGTGCCATCCATATTAAAAGGATAAAACCCCCTCTATTTAACATATCAAAATAATTTACTTAAAAGATAAATAGCTCAGAAACAATTCCCCTGCAATGTATGTTTACGAAAAGTGAGTGGGAGCCATTTATGGTCTCATAATACATAAATCAGCTGCAAGAACCCTTGGTCAGAACATGGAATATCACAACATTAATTCCCTGTGACTACAAAGCTTCCCTCATCCCCTTTACAGGTGTCAAATCATTGAAATGATTTTTGTTAGTAGCTGGTAACAACTTAATCTATTTAAGTGATAATTGTTTCTGAGATGCATTTACATCTTAGGTTGGGAAGGAGGGGGAGGGATCGTGCCCTTACACAATACTTAATGAAAAAGCATAAAAATAATACAAATTGTCTCCCTTTTCCTGACCTACACAATTTTGTGGCAGGGCAAATGAAGTATTCCATATAGATAGACACACATGGCACTAAGTGATGGAAATAGACAGGGCTAGGAAACATCAATGTTTATTTTTTCACGGGGGCTTTTGCTTTCAGAATAATTACCTATGCACAAACTCTAGATGGCAACATTGCACTTACTGTATTACTAAAACAAAATGTCACACTGAGTCCCTACATATCCTCTTTATCAACATTTTATGTGCCACAGATCTATAGCCTCTTATTATAAGTGTAATGAAGCAGAAGTTATTGAAGCATTTTATTGATTGCTCAGATCACAAGTTTACTGTCATACTGAATTGGCACCTTACTTGCTGAAGCAAACTGCTGACACCTTTTTAAAAAAGTGACAACTACATCTATTTCATGACCAGAAATCCATTTTCATCTCTATCAAGACAAGAATGCAATTTTCACTTCATTTAACTGATGTTAGGCCTGCTCAAGGCATGACACTTAGAAAAAGACACAAGTTTAAGGTTCTTAAAATACTTCTGGTAACTAGAATGCAGCTCAGCTGTGGGAAAAATTTCAAGCCTCACTCAAATCTATAAACAGTACAACATTCTAAGAATCACTTAGCTGAAAGAGGGCTGTTTTCTATTTCAATTTCAAAATTACCAAAACACTATTTTTATATCATTTTAATAAGAAACCAGGGGGAAATATTACAGTTTTCATACGGAATCTTGCTCTACACGAAGTTCACTTTAACACAGGATTATTTCTTGAGTGGCCTCTACACAGGTCAAACAGACCAAAAAAATCTATTTTTCTGTGACCTATAAAGAAGGAAATAAAGGTACTTAACACCTCTTCAATAGCATGAGTCAATGTCATATAAAATCAGAAAAACAGAAGCTGCAAGGAAGAGGAAACAATTTAAGTCTACAAAAAAGCAGGGGGAATGTTACTAAACAGAGGCTGTGATACTCAGGTTATTTTAAGAATATATACTTCCATAACCCATAAAAACATGAAATAAAAATTGTATTGCATCAGAAATCAAGTTGAGAATTTTGATCAAGTTCTTGTTTCCTTTAAATAACATCTAATAATTATTATGCTGAGTTTACCACAATATAATCTAATTTTCTGAAAACAGCATTATAAATAGAGTAAGTATTATTTGGCATAAATTTCTGATAACTTATGGACATGAATGGTTATGGAAATTATAGGAAAAACATGTCGTTTAAAAATACTTTATAAAAGTGTATAATTTAATCAGTCTCTGCCAGGCAAACCCCCTGAAAAATTATTATAGCTACAAGCAAGCATATTTTATTCATATGACGGAAAAAGAAAACAAATAAGTCATTAAAATTCTTACTGAACAATGTAATTACTGTAATCTGTGAAAACCAACTGAATAGTAATGATAGATATGTTTCTTATAAAGTACAAAAAAGAAAAGTTATGGGACAAAGCTTTTGTTTGTGTCTCACAGAGGTATTCAACCTCCAGTACTTGAGTCAGCAAGTTTCAAAAGAACAACACAAGAAAATAGAAGAAATATAGGCTTTCTTTTTTCCTTTGTTCTGGTATTGGCAGTATTTCAATTTTTTAAAATAAGTAGTATTTTTATGGATTTGCATAGCAAAATGAGGAAAACCTTACGAATTATGCTGTTTATGGATATAGCTTAGAAAAAGTGTTGGATATTCAATTTGGAACAGTGCATTTAAGCTTGTTTTCCCACAGCCAAAATGGCGAATAATACAACCAGTCAATAATTTTATTCCCTTTTGTTTTCTTGTGGGTATTTTGCATACTAACTCCATTACTTTAATGTAATGTAATTTGCTGTGGTTCAAATGATTAATTACTATTACTGTAAGTTCTGCTAGATCAAGCTAATGAACGTTCAGCACAGTTTCCTGTCACTTCTCATCCCAGCTCAGTCCCCTCTTTCCCACATACAACACACTTCAGTAAAAATAGAAGCTCACAGAGTAAAACCTCAGGACCAGCTATGTTTGTTAACTACCACATTCAAATTTTGCTAAACTCTGGTGAGTAACTCATGCTCAAAATCATCTAAGTATACTGAAAGAAACCTGTGATTCTCAAATACTTATATATCTACATTTTCCATAATAAATATTTACAATGATGAGGAGATATCCTTTTATTTACCTGACTGTGTGACAATTTATATTATTTAGTACAGGACAGACCAACAGTGTAATTCAAAATAAAGAAAATGTTTAAAAATCATTAATATCATTTTAAAAGGTATTTGAGCCTTCTCTTTTGGCCTCTGTTTGGCTGTGCTAGGCCTGTGAATGACAGCTTCCCTGCTTGAAGCACACAGAAAGCACAGCCTTCCTCATTCACTGTCAGTACTATGGCCTTTTCACACGTTCCCTCCACAGCAGTGTTTGTCCCCAAACACTGGAACCCAGCACAATGGCATTCCTCCTCCAACACCCCCACCAACAGCACCACTACAGACGAAGAATGCTAATGAGGTGGACATCCCCCATCTCTGAAAGTGTTAACTACATCCCAGCTATCAGATATGCTGCTATTTCCGTTGTTACACGTTACAGCTCACTCCAAGCACTTGCATTTATTTGGGCAAGGCTTTTTTTTTTTTTTCTAAAACTATTTTAAATAGAAATCATAGAGACTTGACAAAAAAAGATTTTAAAAAATCGTACATGCATTCACCCAACTGCATATGTTACATAGAAAATTAACTGACTTTAACCTCGAGATATATTTGGGGATCCCAGAAATTCCAACAGACACCTACACAGCATGCTTAAAACAGCAAGGCTAAAGGCTGACCTCTGAAATATTAATAGTAGAATTATGTTAGCAGAATTGGTGTTTAAATTTTTCTTTCTTTTCTTTTTTTTTCCATTAAAAATCTGCGTTTTAAAGTCCCAAAATTCATGGCATTAAAATGTCATCATAAGCTCTGCTGAGATTTTAGGAAAGCTTATAGCTTACCATACACATATGCAGTTGCAATCAGAAAGTAAAAGATAGAAGATTTTTGTAATGTAGTGTTAATACATATAATAAAACGCTTATACATTTTATTTTTACTTTGTCATTGATTTAAAGAAAAACCTGAAGCTCAAGTATTCCCTCAGTTTTACCTGGTTTACTTTGCCTATGTTAATTTCAAGGAGTGGTTTGAAGAATACTGCCTGTCCTCTCTGAACAGCTTCGAGCACTCCAGCAAAGGGACAGGAGCTCCTCACTGTGCCCTTCTCTGCAGCGAGAAGCAACAGAGTGACACATAAACAACTCTGTGCAACCAGGAACTATGTATTGGTTTAATTCAATACATGCATTTTAAACTGAAGTCCAGATGGGTTTAACAGAAGTTCGTGAATTAGCATATTATTATAGAATTTTGTGTATTAGCATATTATTAGTTGTACGTGCTACTTGATTTTGGTGAACAGAATAAAGTGCCTTAGTGGAGTCATACCGAATCAAAGAACACAGCTTTTTATTTAAATTTTCTTTCCCCTTTGATTTTCATGAAAAGACAAAGTAAATACAAACAATTCAGGTGCCAAAATAGCACAGAGACAAATGGAAATCGAGTAAATCTATTTAATGTTGTCAGGCAATGGCTGGATGCTGTATTGGTGTGAATTCTGCATGCAGTCACCACAACACTGCACTGTCAGGCCTCAGCACCACAGGACAAAGTGAGAGGATTTCCCTTGAATGCCTTGGTTTGTTATTAATGTGCCTCTAACCTTGCATCTGTATCACACCACAATGTGCTCATTATTTAAAACAAACTTGGTTCAGTTATTTAGACAAGAAGGTCAACATAAACCAAATAGGGTAAGAACACAGTGATAAGAGGTGTTATCTCTACAGCTAAAATAATCCTCAGTTACTATAATGACTTCATTTATGTTCAGTACTAACACAACTTCAGTTGGAGAATGGCTGGAAAAATTAACAGAGAGACACTTTACACTGAATTATTCATTCTATCTTATCTATAAAGTAATATAACTCAAAATAACACAAGATTTTTGGCACATTAACTGCACAAAACATTTAATATCCTTGTGCTGTAAAATTTTCATTTAATAACTTAATCCCGTTTGAAATGTTTATTAAAATATTTTAATTCTAAATTCTTTGTAGACTGTCATAGCTGTACTGATATTTATCCTCATAATCTGGACTCTTAAAAGTTACAAATGTCCGAGCTGTTTATATGAGCATATATCTATATGCAAG
Organism: Vireo altiloquus; assembly: GCA_013396875.1. Taxonomy (NCBI): domain Eukaryota; kingdom Metazoa; phylum Chordata; class Aves; order Passeriformes; family Vireonidae; genus Vireo; species Vireo altiloquus. The sequence continues at coordinate 11,537 of VZRF01013463.1, forward strand.
GCTTTCATTATAAAGAATCATTTGTCTTCAGAAGAGATTTCAAATCTACTAAAATTGTTATATTTTTCTTGTCATTTACAATTTGCTGCTGAACACTGATGGATAATCACCAGAGGAATGATTAGCTTGAGTTAATTTACTGAAAAGTCTTTATATGTTCTTCACAGAAAAGAGCGAAAAGTAGTCAATAAATGACTTTCATGAGAATTTCTGTTTAGAAAATCCATTGTCTGTTTTGTTCAACTAATTGCCATTATACTTGCTAAATACTTGTATGCTTTATGTAAATTTGTATTTATTTAAGAAGTAATATTATATTTTAAGGCACTGGTCTGTAGCTTTTGTGGCAGGCAACATCGTCTTAAAAGAGTAGAATTGACAACAAAATGCGTAAAGATATTTCCCACCTTTTAATATATCACTATACTGCCTCAGAAACATTCTGAAACAAGCTTTTCTTTTTTTCCTTTTCTACTTGTTTCTCTTTCACATACTCTTTCATTTTTGCTTTTGTTTTTGATTTCTCCTCGCTGACCACTGTTAGTTCTGGAGAGGAGCAGTCTCTCCAAAGTCAATTCTCGTTTCTCTTTATGGATCTGACAGCAGGAGGTGCTGTATAAACAGTGTGAGTGACACTCCTCTCCTCCCCCTCCCTCCGCAGCCCGGGACCTGCTCTAGCTGCTGCACTCTCTTAGCTCTGGGGCCGGCAGCAGTTTTAAATCTCAGCTTCCTCGCTGCCTGTTTAATTTCTAGATGATATTTTCCTTCAAAACCTGTATGTTTCCTATTTTCATGAAGCACTCACCTAATCCTTAAAAACATGTACATTCCTAAACATATCAGTGAACTTATGTTGCTGTGCTCAGCAAGGTCAGTGTTTTCTTACTCATGTTTCCTAAAATCTGAGTAATAAAAAATATCACCTTGTTGCTCCCAAAATGTCAGACAGGATTGTGAGTATCTGTTTTCCACCGCTTTTTCAAATTAAAAATGCAAGTCTGGAACATTTGTTTGATTGCACATGTATAGAAATTAAAATATTGATTTTTTAAGTTACGATACACTTATTTAATGTTTCATAACGCCACACCAGCTGAACTTAGAATTGTTTGATTTCTTTATTTATGTATTTCTTTTAAATATGTTTCAACTAAATCATTATTTAAATTAGTTCTGTGGGCAGATCTACGGGACTATTAAAAGCTGCCTGTGCAGAAGGGCAGTGAGAAATGATGGCTTTAGAGAATTTCCACACAAGGAACATCCCAGCTCGGCACAGTGTGCAGCGAGGAAGGATGAGACACATGGCATCCCACACACCACAAGAGAGACACAAATAACTCCTCTATTGTGGGCTTTGCAATTGCAGGAGAAGAATTTCATTTTCCTAACAGGCACTGCAGCTTCTCCAATATGTGTCACACTTCTTTATGACACAGAGCCAATCGTTGGTTTTACACAATTAGTACATTTGAAAATAAAAACAGAAAAGCAGACTTTTAAAGAGTGGGACAACTCACCTGTTTGCAACACTTTGCAGACTTTAATCGTTGGTGCAGGGCCAATAGAACTCCTTGGATGTAAATCTTTGCTTCTGAGAGGCTGAAACCTTCTCTCTTAGAGGACCCAAACAGGTCCACACAAAGGTGTGATGACATTTTGCAGGCATCTGTCAAGAGGAGCAATGCAAAGAAAAGAAGAAAAATGAAAAAAAACCCAAACAACCAAAAGAAAATGCATTCTTTTGACCCAACTGAAATATACAGCCTCTAACACAGCCTCAGCATCAGAACTAACTCTTAATATCTATTATTTATATCTGACCTGGGTTAAGTCTTCGAAAAGCAACTCCTGCATTTCTAGTGGCCACCATGAAGGACGTATTTATATTGAGACACCCCCCACGAAAGACTCATAAGCGTCGCGAGCACACCTGAATAGTTCTGAAGTGTGCCTAACTAGCTGCACGGCGTGTCATGGTGTGCACTGATTGCCTTATCTTCTCATTTATCACAGATGAGTTGGAACCATCCTTGCTGAAACCCACTTGCACTGTCCTGATAAAATTGCAAGACCCATGTTGTTTCTGTATACAGTTTCCTGTTGCGCGGCTGACATGCACCTACAATATTATAAATAGGAACGTTCATAAAATAGAATCAGGGCTCTCATAAGCTGTTTTAGCACAACCTTCTCATTGCCACCACCTAAAAACCAACTCCTAACAAATCAAACTGCTCAGTGTAGCTGGTTAATAGTGAGAAAGGTCAAACAAAAAGATAGATAAATAGAATTGATTCATGGCAATGCCCTCAACAAGATCTTTTCCTTGCTGTTCTTAGATTTCAAATCACCGCAAAGGTTGAAAGAATTCTCTCAAAGGGACCTAATGCCAATATGTGAGATAAATAAGGCATGATTGTTTTGGCTTCAGGCATTATTAAGGTGCATGTGCTCTGCAGATATTTCTGTGTAATATATGTGGGCCTTCCTTATACAACAAAATAACTTTAAGTAAAATTTCAGGCTTTTACAGGAGGAAAGAGAAGGGAAGGGAAGGGAAGGGAAGGGAAGGGAAGGGAAGGGAACCAGCCAAATCTGGTTTTATTAGCAATATGAAACAAAATAAATAAGCCTGTGTAAAGCACATCTGTGTACAATGCAAGTGAAATTATATACATAATTTCCCCATCTAGTCAATCTGCAGTCATAAAGATTCATGTTAGCTATATAGGCATAAATGATGGATTTCCTAGGTACGTAAAGACTGACAAAGAACTGCAGATTTTGTCAGAGAAAATACCAGAGGCAGGGGAATTATACTTTCTGTATTAGAATAGGAGACGTATTCCATTTGGATATGGCAAATATTAAGCCTCAATAGCTGTTCACTCAGCTGTGAAACAATATCTGAACCAAGACCTTAGTTAAGAAACTTTCATATTCAAGTTCTTTAATAACTGGAGATTTTTGAACAGACAAAGAAGGATGTTTAACTCTATCTTCAAGGATAAAGAAATAGGTAATCATGCAACAGACTGTATGTAACTTTGCCTCTGCCAAAGTCAGTGTATTTTATGAATTACTTAAGCACATGGTTAAGTGAAACTGTGTTTATTTTTGTGAAAAGCATTACTGTTACAAAAAATCATGTTAAAGTCCAGGTCTTCTGACTTCCACAATTTTATGATAAAATTTTATCATCTGGTCAGTAATTTTATATATTCTCACATAAGCACCCCTGAGAGCTTCCATATAGTACACTTCTCCTTTTTCTAACAGGAGACCAGACTTCACAAAATAAGACTGATGAGGATTCACTGAACGAATTAATGTGCACAATAACCTACTCTTATGATTATCCTAAAGAGTAATACTCTTTGTAAGATGTTTTGAAAATCTATCATCATAGTAAAGACTCCAAACCGGAACACTAACATCAGACCATTAAATATTTGCTTTTAAAACCTGATTTCTCAGGATATGGCTATGCAATTGAACATGAGCAAAAATTATCTCAAGTTGACAATAAGTGAATTAATAGTTTCCAGGCTATTCTAATAATGCACTTACTTCCTCTCATGGGAGTCAGACATTAAATTAATAAGATTAAATGAGATAATGAATGAGATTTGACCAGGAACACTGGTACAGGTGAATTTACTTCAGTGAGTAGCATCAGAATTAAATCTATGTTTCATGTTATGTGATATTATGTGATGAGGAGTGGGTATGGTCTTGCTTAGTTCAAACAAAATAAAAGAATGAAATTCTGATCCCAGTGAAGTCTCTGGAAGGTTTACAAATAACTGGAGTATGGTTTTTATTCACTGCTTTTAAACTTAGTTACCCTAGGAAAAATAATACAGAAATGAAGATCAAGACAAGTAGTGCTGATTTTCTGAGTGTGTGAGTAGACTGAAACATAGCTGTGAGAAAATGTTTGTATACTAGCATTGAATATTGCATTTGAAACAAAAATTATAATATGTAAAATAATTTAGTTTTACCACACATTTTTTACCACAAATAATTTTAACATCAGTATAATGAAGCAGTGTTTATCCACCCTCCCTGAAGGTAGTGACCTTCAGGACCAGAGAGGGATAGTTCCTAGATCTGCTGGGATAGCTTGGAATTTAAAGATTTAATGTGTCATCAGTTTCAGACACCTAACACCCAAATTACTCAGCAACACTGAGTATCAGACCCAACTAATTTTCTATAAGCAATAACCATTTCTATAAACATCGCTGACTTTATCCATAATGGTATTTACTTCATTCCACACTCAACCTTATTGTTTCCAGATTTATATTCTCAAAGAGCTTGTATGCGTTCTTCTTTTTTCCCCCTACTTTTGATGTCCTTTTTAAAAATCCAGATAGCACTGGCATTAAGTTATTAAGTGTTCACTAAAGTAGGAAAATGTGTGCCTAGAAGGTTGAAGGAATGAATGTAGAACACTGGAGCAGTAACTTCAGAAGAATATACTTTCACTGGAATATTCCACAACTTTATTGTGTGTGGTGATTCCAGAAGATACCTTTAGCACTCTAGATAAAAAATACATAGTTGCTCAAAAATCATCCCTAGTTTGAGAACATTCATGCTGTTCTTATTTGGAACTGACGTAGGTATGCATGAATAGTTCTCAATGAACAACTACCTACTTCCAGGCTTCCATACATTTTGGTGACTTACCTAAAACAAAGAAGATATTAGTCTGAACTAACACCTTTTAAAAACTGGAACAGTATCAGTAATGACTTCACAAAATATCTCCCAGCTCCACAGGAGGGTTTGATACTGTGGTTTTACACAAAGCATAGTGTACAAAGCAAGGTGAAAAGAACAGGTAGATAAAATTTCCAGAAGGTTTGCAAATGTATTGTGAAGTGTTTCACAGTCCAGTCACCATCACAGCTGATCAAACATTCCAAACCCTGGGCTATGGGGCAGGTCTAGGAAGGTCAATAGCAGTGCTGACCATAGCAAAAGAAGGTAAAATCTGACCCTTGGAGGAAAGCGCATGGGCTAACTTTCAGGAACAACTCATCATGATGTATGTCTTTCAGGGGCTTAGAGAGCAAAGGAAGATAGTCTTAAGTTGTGGAAAACACTTTGAATTATAGACAAAATCCCTTTTCTTTATAACTTGTATGACAAATTAAAAATACTGCATTAGAACAAAACTGCATTTTTCTTTTTTAATGAGTAACTCTTCGCATTGCAGCAGTCTCATTTGTTAGAGAGTCAGCAGTGGGTAAAAAGAGAGCACCCAAGAATCTTTGCTCCTCCACTAAGCTGAACAGTGTAAATACAACATTGGTATTGGTTTTATTCTCCCCCTTATTGATTTTTTTACTTCAAGTCACATGACAAACATCGAATTTCCTTGAAGAAAATAATTGTTTTACAGTGTAATTTTACACTCCTCTGAAGAAAAGAGATGTGATATTCTCCCTAAAGCAAAACCCAGAGATTTTAAATTGATGGAGAAAATGGCATGTCACTGTGGCAAACGGAAGAGAAAAATCTGGACTTTTTTACTTTCCTTTGTCTTTAAACTTGCTGAAAATTATAAGAGTACAACGTTGATAGAATTGAGTGACAAAAAGCATGAAACCCAAAGCCCAGCAGGGTATCCACAAAAAGTAAACAGTATGTTTGTAAAGCAATGGGAAAATCACCCTCTGGTAACATGCAATCATAGTAAGTGTACTTCAAAAAACTAAAAATGAAATCCCCCAAAATTCAGTTTGTTAACTTTCTTCTTACCTAAACCCATGACATTATTGGAGCACAGGCATCATTTTTAATGATATTATTTATGATAATCATTATTTTTTGTATTATGCTGAATTCTTTTCTCCATCAATTTCTCTTAGCAAATAAGGTACCAAATGGCAAAACTATTTTTCTTTTAAGTAAATAACAGTATCAGAACAACAGGAAATAAATCATCAATATTTTTTCCATTATGGGAAACAAAAATCTTTCAATATGACCAAAATATTAGAAATTCTTTTTATACTTTCTAGTGACAAGGCTTTTTCCTGAAGGTACTTTCAATGTGCCCTGTACACTGCATATGTATTTCTATATCTATATATAGGTGTATATATATATATATGTATCACTGAGGGCATGAGACTGAGTTAACTCTCACAATGCTTCACTTTTCTAATTTTCAGCAACCATGATGCAATTCCTTGTCCAGGGCAACTGTTGTGTGCTGTTCAAACCTGTGATTTGTATAGGGAAACTGAATGATGGAGAACATGCATTTCCCTCTGCTGCTTAAATTACGTCAGGGTGTTTTTACTCAAACAAAAACTAATCTAACAGCTGCTGTGTACTTTTGTTTACATGCTATATGTCAAATCCTATCGTCCCCAAGGTACTTATGAGAGATGCTTTAGCAGTCATTTTCTTAAATACTGATGCCTATCCGAATTTGGATTTTTCCACCATTGAACAGAATGACAAGTACACGATTGCTGTACTTAAAGCAATCTTTCACAGCTGCTTCGCTTTTCCCATGATCCCATTAAATTGACGGCATATGCCTGTGGGGTCTACAGTGTTACAATACTGCCGAACAAGATGTTGATTGTATGCTACAAATTCGTACAACACAACTTGGTTTTTTGTGGGAAACACTCCTCTGGTCATCCTTCCATTTGCATTTAACCTGAGCAAAATCTAATTTAAAACCTTGTCCATCGCTGTGTCCTTTACTGAACACCTGGTTGTGTTAATTGCTTAGAAGTGCAAACTCTAACCCTCAGTGGTTAGTAGGCATGAAAACCTATGAAGTCTCCTCAGTTCCTAAAATGAGCATGAGTCATGTCTTTCTTGAGCTGAACGAAGTAGCTGTGCATTAAATATGCTGGCACATCTTCTGCTTGAGCAAGTGGACCGAAATGGTGTGAATTGTTAATGCCTTGCTGCTTTGGTTCACGGCTTGTGATTGATCATTTGTAACTATATCTACTCCTTGTTCCATGAAATCAAGTATGGAGTAATGGGTTCATCAGATTTTTGGGTTAAATTGAGAGTGAAGAGGTACTGTGTGTAGAAATAAGAGTTGCCATGTTCGGGGCTGGCCTTGTAACAGCATGGAATCTAAAGGCGATATTCAAAACCACTTCACTCATCATACGCTTACTGATTCTGAATAGGGTCCATTTGCAGGGGACATTTGGTAGTTTTCCAATACACTTTATGCCTCTTTCTTCACTTCTACCACCCTGCACCTTTTTTTTTTTTTTNTTATTTTTCCAGGCAGAAAAAGAGAACTACACAGCCTTAATTTTACTCCTCAGTCCTGTCACCGGCAGGAATGACACACATTTGCAGACATTACCACACAGCTTGTGACTTTGCAAACAGCAGCGTGTGGGACCACAGCAAATCCAAGCCAACAGCAACCAGAAGTGACAACTTGTGATGGCCTGCAGGAGAGTAATCACACACAGTATCTCCACAGAACAAGAAAGGTAATGCATGTCAAACTTGCTGCTCACATGTATGCCCACACTGCCCTGCTTGTGCAACAGAAGCCTCCCTAGACTTCACTGTGCTACCTCAACTCCTCTGGGTAAATTCCACCAGTTCAGAATAAAACACACCGACGTGTTTTCCTGATCCAAAACAATCTAAATCTAAGAAATGATTTAATTTCATGCGAATGTTCAGCTTGGAATGAATGAATCACTCTGCTCACATGAAAATGACATCTAGGCTTTCCATCTGCTCTCGCACTGAAGTTCAGAGATAAAAGTGAAATCTGGACAAATTTAAGACCAAAAGATAAATACAGAAGTAACAACGGCCTAATTTTGCTCCTCATTTATGAGTAAAGACAGAATTGGAAGGGAATGAAATGAAAGTGCAGTGGAGAGGAGGGCACTGCATGTATACATCTGTATAGATTTGTGATGATTGTAACTATCTAAACAGAGAGATAAAGCAGTTTAGTTTCATTTCATCCAATCTAGGATTTTTCATCTCTCTTCTTAGTTTAACATTTACCTTTATGAATGTAAGCACAGCACAAGTCTACAACAATCTAGTCCATGCACAAGTTTTGTCATGAAGAGTTTTGGGGCAGCTTCCACCCATGAAACATTGGAAAAGCAGAGGAAGCCACCACAAATGCAGAAGCTGCATTTTTCAATCTCATTTTGAAAACTTCCCATCTTTTTCCCTCTTTTCTCCTTCTGCCTTTATGCTAGTACCTTGCAGAGGTCAAGTTTCCATATCTAAGTATTGAATCAGGCTCCTTTTTTTAACTAAGTGGACTTAGGATGATTTTGTTGGGTCATGATTGTTATTGGGAAGCTTTCCCACACTTATGCAAGGAATTGTGCCACAACTGGAAGATGTTCATCAAGTTCATAAAGTCTTTTAAAAAAACTAATAATTTTCCTGGGTATTTCCTTTTTTAAATGCTGACCAACCTCCAGATGCTCACCTCTATTTTCAAAACGTTCAGTGCTGAATCATTTACAGAAATCCTTACAGATGCAATTGCAGCAGCCAGACAGTGAAAGGCCAAGACACCTTTTTCAGCCACAGTATGGTTAGAATTCTTGAAAACAGCTCATTCTGATACCTTACTGCAGCTCACCTGGGGACTTCACAGCATCACAGAATGGCTGAGGTTGGAAGGGGTTTCTTGAGGTTTTTCTAGTCCAGATCCCTACTCCAAGAATGTCGAGCAAGAGCACATTGGCCAGGGTTTTGTCCAGTGTATTTTGAATGTCTCTAAGCATGGAACTCCAAAATGTCTTTGCACAAACTCTTCAGTGTTTGAGAAACTCACAATAAACTTTGGTGTCTTATGCTGAAGCTGAATTTTCCACATTTCAGCTTTTGTCCATTTCTTCTTATCAACTCATTGAATTCTGCTGGGAAAAATCAGAATCCCTGTTCTTTACTCGCTGCCACCCCAGAGTGTACTTGTGGATTGGATTTCAGCTATCCAGCTGCAGGACTTGGCATTTCCCTTCAATGAACTTTATGGGATTCCTGTCTGCCTATTTATGCGTTCTCCCTTCGGCATTTGTTCTAATATGCAAAAGTTCTTAAAGAATTATAAGAAAAGGAACAATACATATTGCCTGGTACATGTTTAACTGAAATAGAAGGTGCTGGAGAAAGGTACTGGAGAAAATTAATCTTCGTGACTTTGACCCCATGTATATGAATTTCATTTAGGCAAAATACTCACTACAGTTTAAAACTACTGTTTTAAACTACAGTTTTAAAAACCTCTTACCTATGAAGGCATATATTCAGATTTCAAAACAAACAACAAATTATTCTAAAAAAATTACTAAAAAGCAGAGGTGATCTTTTCTGTTCAAACAGATGCACATACAGCCAGAGAGGAGAAAGAGGAAAGCTTGACGTCATGACATTTTTCTGTATTTTAATTTACTGAGTCAAGGAAAGTTGCATTACATTGGAACTCAATGCAGTTTCAGGGCTCTCTTGGTTACAATCCATGGTGTCAGCAGCCACATATTTGCCAACTGAATTCAATAATTTTTCCTGTTCAAAATGTGCTTTCTAGACTAAGCAGTGTAAGGTAGGTACATTCAGTGTGTCAAAAAAATTCAGTAGATTCTGTTGTGCTTTTCAATTAAAAAATTTCAAGGTGAGTAGAGCTGAGGGTGGAGCATTTAGTTCTATTTAAGGAATGAATTTTAATGTAAACTGTATCATTTTTCTGTTATTATATGTAATATAAATAAATATACAACATGACATTTACTATGATAATAGAACTATTATGTATGTAAAATATAAATTGAAAGTGCCATTGAAGAGGGAAATATTTTCCTCACATGGTGTAGGAAGGCACTGAATACATATCACCATACATATCAGTGGGGGCTCTTTTCAACAATAATACTGGCAGGGTATAAGTTCAGTTTCTCCACAGACATTTTGGGGGAATATTTAGCTGAGGCTGTCATGCTCTTATAAATATTTGCATGAGCATTCCCTATGTTTCTTTTAATAATCGAGAATATATTCAAGTTGATTCACTTTGATCTGAAAGTAGCTGTAAACTTTGAAATAGCAAGAAAATTCTCATAATGAAAAGGGGCATCTCTCTTCCTGAAACATGGCCAGGGAATGTTCTCTGGCTTGTGAGGAGAGTCAAAAAACCTTGGAAAACTCTACTCATAGCTGAGCTGAAACCTGCTTTGCTTCTCTGAAAATGTTTAGGACTAGAAGAGAAATAAGCAGACTACTTACATAGACATTTCTTGAGGTGCAAAACCTAAAGAATATAAGACTCCTTTTAATGATTTACAAATGCTACATCTTCCACATATATTTCTCTCATGATAGGAGGATTATTTACAGACACAGGCATTTCTAAAGCCTGAAAATCTTGAATTTATTTATTTAAAATCTTGTACTAAAAGTCTTTGGTGTCAAAACCAGAGATATTCATGAGTAAGGGAAAAAAACAGTAATGGGGATATATTTTTAAATGCCTACGTTCATAGTACAAGGATATAGGTATTTGCTAAATTTAGCCATTAAGGAAAGCTCAGAGAAATAATGCTTCGCCTTCTCAAAAAGAGTTGGAATGATGTCTCATTTATAGACCATATGCAAGGGTAGAAGAGATAAACTCTGTGTGTGTTACTCCATTGAAACTGTAAGAAAAAGCTTTCATACTAAAGCAGTACATAAGCAAGACAATCAATCACTGAAAATAGGTTAAAATGATATAAATATTAAAATGCTAGAATAGCATAGAAGAAATAGAATTTATTAATGAGTTTATTTACTGAATATTTGACCTTTTTGGTTCAATTTAAGGGCACCAACCCACACGATTTATTAGGAAAAGGAGTCTGGATTTACTTTTCCATCTAAGTCCTCAATATAGTAAACAAAACACCTACAAATTTTGCTTTACCACTTACATTATTGCCAATTTTTAGCTCCACATACCTGGTATTATCACCGGATAAGTAAGATTCATCCTCAGTGTGCAATCATTTAAAGTGAAAACTTTAAAAAGAGAAAGGTGTTACTGCAAATAATTAAAACCTAATTCTTTAACAAATACCTCAATAAATCCCAAAAGCCCTATGAATATGCTATAAAAAGCTCAAAGAAAACATTCAGAATTTGGAGAAAAAATGCCTTGGCAAAGAAATCTATACTCCACATAAAATGCAGAAATGCAGAATGTATAGCTGTCAATCATTTGATTTCCAGCAATGACTCTGCACATTTTCAAGTTCAGCATTCTATATATGCAAATTTATTAGAAATGCAAGAAATTGCACATTCCAAGTCATCTTTGGGGGAGGAGGGGTGTGAAGGTAATTGCAGATCTAGCAAAATGTTTTGTGTTTTTACCAAATGAAATAATATGAACTAAAAAAAGAAAAATTTAAATGCTTGTGCAAAATGAATCTGAATCTCAGACACTGTACACATACATGCAGCAGAAAGATCTTCCTCGAAGACTTTATAAGTAAGACATAGAAATAAAACTGCAATTGAATCTAATTGTTTACCCATACAAAAAGATGACCAAAATCTTTTAAGCATAGTAATTAACCACAGTCATTTCTATCACATGATAGAGAACCAGTATAATGCAGCAATGTCTTAGAAGTTACACCATGACTTCAGCAAGAGACTCCTTAGCAGTGGGAAGTGTGTGGCCTACACTTGAATTACACCAGGTTCTGCAGAGAGAGGGGGGTTTGGTTTTCCCTGCTATATTTATTCCAGCAGTATATGTTGACCAGAGAATGCATGCTTTGAATAAAATTATATGCTTAACTCTAGAGAGGTCACAATTTCTTAATTTAACATCTGATTCCCGTTAAACATCCAAATGCATTGATTCTTATTCATTTAAATGTTTAATCCTAACAGCTTTTAATAAAAAGTTATTTTTAACTTTTAACTCTGCTGGCAGAGATAGAAACTCACCTTCAGAAAGCTTTAGAATAACACAGCCCCAACATAATAATGTTTTGGCCTGTTGTATACCATCACAGCAGGGAGCACCACAAGCCATTTCTGGTTCTCACAGTCAAATTCTAAATTATGTTTATTGCCCACGCCCACAGGGTTCTGATTTTTCCAAGTCATGCATTATAGCCATTGTTTTAGAGAGAATCCTCCCACTGTTATGATTTTGTGCTGGACTAGGTTTTCAAATTGAACAACATAAAGTCATAAAGCTCAGTCAATTTAAAACTTGTATTTCTTGATAGCATTCTTTTAAATACTATTTGCTTGCTACACTTCAAAATAATTGATTATTGAATACTTGGCTTAGCTCTCTCCAGCTTGTACAGAAATCATAATACTTGAGAATATATACAATAGCTGTTTTATATTGTGCAATAATATTCAGCCAATGCAAAATTATGAAAGCAGAAACTGTCACTGAAGTGATGCTGCTGAAATTACCTGTCATTCTTTGAAAGAAAGTCCAAGAAAGAGAGTGTACAAGTTACTTTTTGATGACAGAAATGACAATACTTTGACCAGGAGAAATTCACTGTTCACGGAGCTGTTGAAAAGAAGAGGCAAGAGGAAAATACTAATGACGTTACTCAGCCATCATTCCTGTTTCAGGTCAGGCAGGGGAACATCCTAAGCTGTCTTTTGCAAGGTGCTCATGGAGAACACAGAGAAGAAAATTATACAAATCTCATAAATTTTAAAAGGAACACATCCCATTTTAAAAATCCCACATTCAACTGCAATAAGACATGTTCAGTTGTGAAAAATGCATCTCCTGCCTCAGCAGAATACACATTCCACAGCTGACACTGCACACCAAACTTAGGAGAGATGCTGACTGTCCAAAGAGATCCAATTTAAAATAAGACAAAGAAAACACACATCAATAATGTTTTAAGGGGTTCTTTACTTTCTTCTATCTTTCAATTTTAACTGTAGTTATGGTATCTTCAGTGCTGTTCTAACACAGTGATGGAACTCTTTTGGAGGTTCTGCATATCACCTAAGATAGCTAATATTTCATATATTCCCCTCCATTTGCCCATTTCTGCACATATTTGACATACTTAGGTCCAAATGCTTCTGGCCCAACTTTAACTCAGAATCCCTTTCTTTGAAAGGGAAAATAGAAGATAAGAAAGCATGCAAATGTATTACATTGTCTTACAGTGGGGTCAAGGTCCTCCAGCACTTTTAGTTTCCAATCCTTTACAACTAAAGGTTCCTTAATTTTCTAGGTAGTTGCCTAACTGAAAATTATTATCTAAAATAGATTTTGGAGAAACAGGTTCAAGTGTAAAATGTATTTTAGACATTTTCTGGACTTTGGTGGACAGAAAAAGTGTTTCATAAACTTATTTTCAAGTATAAAACTAATGAGAAAAAAAATCACTATGTATCTTGTCTCCTCTTTCAAATTTTGTAAATGTACTTAACATTCTGTCCAGTCTTAATTCCATAAAGATAGGCATTTTTAGCATGAAAATTCCTTCAATTAATTCTGAATCCTCTTTGCTATAGATCAGTATACTGACTGCTGCACAGTAGATGTGGAGTTGTTCCATCAGAAGCCTGTACAGTGACTAAATGGAGATGGAAGAAATCTGTGAAGGTTGGACAGCCTGGTAAATCTGCTTTTTTGAGAGCTAAAACAGAGAGAGCAATTGTTCAGTTTCCTTCCAAGATACTGATCTAGCACAGGTGAAGTGAGAAAGTTATGGCTTTTCTCAGGGTTTCAGAACACAGAAAATCAAATGTCCTTCAGTCACAGTTCAGACTTCCCTGCCAAGCTACCACAAGATTTGATGGATTCACACACCTCTGCATAGCTGGCCCACTTTTTCATGACTTTTCATGTCTGAAAAGAAATATTTACTGACGACAGAGAAACGAGCACACTTTTCACACAGTAGCAACAATCTGCTGAGCATTTGCTTACTATACATTGAAAAACCCCATGTTTTAATTGATTCTTTTAAATCAAGCTAAGTCAGTGACATTGCCAAGGGAAGGAATCATGTCTCAAATAATATTTGTATTCAAGGGAAAAGAAAAGGCTCTGCCTCTGATATATTGCTGATTTGACTGCACCATAACTGGTGGTGCCCCAGATTACGGCAGTATGCTAGGAAATTATCAACATAAGCATAATATGTACCATATGCTGCCTTTATTCTCCCACTTTTATTTAGACATCCACTTCAAGACAGGATATTGGGCTATGTGAAAATCCAATACAGTATTGTGATTTTTATGGTAATTTGGCTTTGTTTTTACCTGCAAGAAATAATTTTTCTTTTTAAATCCCTTGACTGGATGAAATGCCAGTATGAAAATTTTAAAATCTTTTTACTTTATACTTATTGTTACATTAATATCCATGACACCAATTTGCAGTTTATTTTAAATGTGATGTTTTGTTGTGGTTTAACCCTAGCCAGCAACCCAGCCCCAGGCAGCTGCTCACTGGAACCCCACCAGCAGAATGGGGAAGAAAATGGAAAGGGTTGAAGACAGAATTCTTATGGGTTGAGATAAAGGCAGTTTAATAGGGAAAGCAAAAGCCACACACACAAAAAAGCAGAACAAGGAACGAATTCACTGCTACCCAAGGGCAGGCAGGAGTTCATCCATCTCCAGGAGAGCAGAGCCCCATCACAGGTAACGGTGAGTTGGGAAGGCAAATGCCATCATTCCAAATGTCCCCCTCTCCCTCCTTCTTCCCCCACTTCTTATACTGAGCATGGTGTTCCATGGTCTGGGATCTCCCTTTGGTCAGCTGGGGTCACCTGTCCTGGCTGTGTCTCCTCCCACCCTCCCAGGCACCCCCAGCTCCCTCGCCAGCCTGGCTTTACAAAAAGCAGAGAAGGCCTTGGCTCTGTGCAAGCCCTGCTCAGCAATAACAAAAACATCTCTGTATCATCAACCCTGTGCTCAGCACAAATCCAAACACAGCCCCACACCAGCCACTGCAAAGAAAATTTACCCAAGCAGAAACCAGCACACCTTGACTGTAGTATAAAGCATATATGCCATACTTGTTTTAGGGCAAATGCATTGGCCCTTTCAGACTTACCTGAAATCAAAGACAGCATGTAAATTCTTCTAAAATCTACTGAAGTGCCTAGAAAGTTTTAAAATGCTTTATAAAGGAAAAAAGATTCTTGTATATAGAAGAACTTCAGAATATTTTTTCATATGGTTATAGTGTCATATCTTTCAAAACAAACATTTTTACTACTGAATATTTATAATATCCAACCTAATCAAAATTGAATATATTTGCAAACACATATAACACATATAACGCTTGTCTCAAGTAATCTTAGAAATTACCTTCCTTGGCTATAAATCCTCAGATTACATGCTATTAGTTAGCACATACAGAAGTAGGAGAAGAAATAGGCATCAGCAGAAGCAAGGTGGCTACTTGGCAAAGACAAGTAGGTTAAATAGCAAAGGAATTTCAGAAAAGAGAAGTAGGGAAGAGAAATTCCCCTTGCACAACCTAAACATACATATAATTCTTGCTTTATTGAATTCCAAGGCTTTCTAATTTAAGGGATTTTTTTTCCTTGTTTTTCTTAAATAATAACCAATAACTATACAAAAGCAATACAACTGTATTAGCAATGAATGTACTTTGGAGATGCATTGATTCAAACATGATAAAATACAAAGATTACCTTTTCAATTTGATTGTGTGAAGCCGTATTCTCATACTTATTGTGCCCTGAACACTTCTTAAACATTAAAATTCTAATAGAGGTGTTCCCAGTAATTTTCTACATGCAGATGACAGTGACAGGTTTGGTTTCTCTTTTGCTTGACACCACTATGAGGAACCAGGCCATTCCCTGTCTGAGATACTTTCTTCATCAATGCCAGATGGTCTGAAAGGAACAAGAGAAAAAAAAAATAAAATTAATATTTGGCTTCAAAATGGAAAACAGACAAATCATGGTCCCCTTTCTCTACTCCCTTAAAAATACACACTGGCCTGTCTCCACTTAGATGCTGGTATTTTCTGAAATACTACCACCAGCTTCCTACTAACCGTGACATAAGCTGTAGCAAGCTGTCTGCAGTGATAGCCTGCATAAATCATCGTTCCTGAAGGGAACAGATGTTCAGGGTATGAAAGAGTAATACCACAATTTAGTCATAATTAAAATTCACCTTAGCATGCCTCTATCAGTGAGTAGAGAGGAACATTTCACTTCTCACCTACAAAAATGAAATGCCTCTCATTTCTTCTGCTTCAGAAAAATTAAGTCTGAACCTTTTGTACATTGTTTGAGTTTCACATCTGACACTGCATCACACAAATGACATTTTTATTTCACTTAAACTGTTCGTTTTCTTCTTTTCCCAAACACTCGAAAATGACCTCTAAATGGTGCAATACCTCTGCACAAAATGCACTTACAATTAAACATTCAAAGGAGATCATTGCATATTGTATGCAGAAATACAATCAGTATCCAGCTACAGATCAAAACTGTGCCAATAAACACAATCATTGGACTGATACCAATTCAGTCTGTGCTGGATATATTTAAAAACTTAAGGGCTGAAGGCCTTATTCAGTAATCTAAGATCACTAAAATCAGTGGGAGTTAGAGGATTACTTCGGAAAAATTTGATCCTTAGCCTTGTAACTGGCATTAATGTTAATGGAACGTGTCTATACACATAATTTTGAAAATGTAAGCCTCATACTGCTATTATTACAGTTGAATTACGTTACATGCATGACAGTTCTTTTGAAAAATTGGTTTCTATTCACAGGTCTTTATATCATGAGGCTACATTATTATAAAATATAAAGGATGTGTTGCTTATGTTAATAAATGTCTCTAAATCCACTAAAGTAAAAATGCCTGAGCCTTTCACAGCACTATAAAATTCTAAAACAAAAAAATTTATCTTCTAATCAGCATTGATACTGGTAATGAGTTTGAAAAAAAACCCTGTCATTAAACCACGGTTTAGTTTCCCAACTAAATATGTTTAGTGGCTATCCCTGGATTAGATCCTCAATGAATGTAAATTAGACAACTTTATTGAACTCAGCTACACTAATTTACCAGGAATGAGAATGTGATTTTATAAATTATTAATCCAGTAAAGGTTTCGTAACCAAACTTACTTCTCAACAGATAAGACAATTTCAAATTTGCACTTGAAAAATTGTGGGGTGCCTTCTTTCATGGGGATGTATCTACAGCAGTTCAAACAAAGACTGCAATTTTTAAGTGAGGAACACAATGCTTCCACTCAATGGACTTCAATTCATATCACAGAGCAGTTTCAAAGCATGCAAACTGATATCATTTGAAACTGAATGAAACTGAAGGAACACATGTGCTCCAAAGCCTCCCATAAGTCCACAGCACAGACTAGAGATAGCCTAGAGTAATATCTTTTAAAATGTGTATAGTGTGGACATTAAGTTCCTCTGTACTAACAACTGCTTCCTTCCACACATCTGTTTCTCTGGCACTGGGGAACTTGGTAACAGAGATGTAGTTCCATTTTTCTGCTGTCTTCTCCAGAGCCCTTCCTGTTCCTTGCAGAAATTATTAATTTTGCCTTATGTCCACTTCTTAAAAAGCACAACTGTGCCCTTGCAGTTGTCAGAAAGTTATTCTATGGTTGCTGTGAAGTTTGGAGTGTGCACTTGGTATGGACTCATTTAAATCTTCTGCTAAAAACCTAAACATTCCCATTGCCACCGATTCCAGTATCAAATGACTTTGCTGACACTGGCTGTACTGAGTAGTCTCAGACACAGCACATGTAAAACTGGAGTGCCAGGTAGGATACAAATGGGTGAAGATCATCCATTTGCCTGCCACAGCTAAATGGAACAATGCTAGATCGGGAAATGTGGGAAGTGGCATTAACAATTCCACGTATTTCACAGTCCTTATCATTAAACAATTGGGAAAAGTTTGTTACCATTGATTTATTACTGACTGAGAAAGCATGCAAGTTTTAGTAAATCCATTTTAGAGGTGGGACTCCTGAGAAATTTTAGAGGATCTCACAGAAGAGTGTGAAATAATCTCCACTCTGCAAGGACACAGATAACATGGGTAACAGCAACTTATTCATACATTTAAGTTCCTTTTACTTCATGAACAAGTTTTTGAGGATATTTTTCTTTGAGGACATTTTA
The DNA here is from genome assembly GCA_013396875.1 of Vireo altiloquus. Lineage (NCBI taxonomy): Eukaryota > Metazoa > Chordata > Aves > Passeriformes > Vireonidae > Vireo > Vireo altiloquus. Next base: position 29,751 of record VZRF01013463.1, read on the forward strand.
ATAACTCCCATCTGTGTGAAAAGATTAACTTGATTGACAGTATAAGACACGCTGTCCACTCAGCATATGGGATGGCTTGACTGTTGGCCCTGCCATCAATACAGGTTTCAAGTCATATGAGACTGCAGCAATTGGGATGATGTATTTCAGAATTCACATGAACAACAACATATCTTGGATCACTTCCTGTGACTTATCCATGAAGTCCACTTCTGACCATAAGAAAATAATGATCTTGTTGATGCCAGGATGAATTTTTGCCTTTTCTTTTCTATCCCTCTTACATACCCTTTTATATAGTTTTAATGTATTCTTAGCGCTTTTAGCCTAAGAATACTTGTAATTTTCCAAGCCTGGTAACTTAGCTAAGACCCACTGCACTGTTAGGCCAGAAGACCAAACATCCTGGGAGCCCCAGATGCCAAGGTCCTCTCCAGAACACATTTTTGTAAACTAAAAAAGGCCCATCCAGGGGGAAGGTTCCTCAGAACGAGGGGTTCACTCCAGCCTCTCATTGGGGAATCTTTGATAGATATGTTAATTTGCAAGGCCTATAATTGTGTGCATTTCAGTATGGGGGGGCAGTGTGTGCATTTCGGGGCATTCCACCTAGACAAAGTGTTGTACCCAAGGATCCTCAAATAAATACTGAGGTAAAGACCCCTTTTCCCCATAAACTCTGTTTTGGTTTTAATTTTAAGACCAGGGAAAGGCAACATTGTAATAAAGAGGTGATTGCAAGACCTGTTTAATTAATGATTGAAAAACTTGTCTACTAACACTGGAAAATCAGTCTCAAAATCTCAGCTAAACAACACCAGTGAGTAAAAAGATGGACTGACTGTTATTTCTAAGTTTTTGAAATAGTATGTTTTCAGAAAAGTTGCAGAAAGTGTCTAAGCCTGGGAAGAGTGGGGTCTAATTTGCACTGACAAATCTAGTCTAAGTCTGTACCACAATCTAGCTTGGTAGGGTACTCATTTATAAAGTTGTTGGGGATATATATATAGATATATAGATATATATAGATATAAAGTGTTATTTTCCATATAAGCATCATTACAAGTTTTTTTGTCATACAACAGCAGAAGGATGCTCTCAGTTGAGTTATGCCACACTAAGTGTGGTTTGGTTTCCTCCTGAGCAGTGTGGTACTTGGAAAAGAAGCAGCAGCTGATTGAGATTATAATGAAAGATGACATAAGGTGAAACTTAGAGATCATTTGGCATTGAATGATAAGAGCCAGTAGATGCCTAAAGGCAAGTTTAGGGAGATTACAGCTGACTAAAGAAAAGAATGTGATAAAGAAAAATTTTGTCCATCCTTTAAGATTACGTGCACCGTACCCCTCAAGGCTGGCTGGAGAACTGTTCTGAAGGTCAGGCTTGTCTGTGTTATATTGGATAAGCCTGCCAGCAAGATCCTAGCACAATAGGAATAAGCCCTCCAGGAATCTGCATGGTCAAAAATGTGAAGCATGACTTTTATTCCCAGCCTTGACTCAACAAGATATCAATGAGGTTGATATGTGCATGGAAGGCACTACATGGTAATGAACTAAAACTTCTGCCATTTCAGAGTGGCACAGACTCAAAATCAAGTACTTGACTGTCTTTGTCTTCCTCTATTTTCAAAAATAAATTACTCTTGCCACCTGAAGTTGTCTGTACGTTGACACTTCTGTTCATCATGATCCCATCTGATTTGATAATTAAGCAGCTGTCAGTCTTTTGGAACTCACAAACCAGGAACCTCCAAAGCAAAATTCCCTCCTTGAGATACACTAAATGCAGATATACTAAATGCAGAGACAAACAGCAATAGAACAGAGTTCATCACAAAGTAAAACAGACATCAGCATTTAAATTAAAAAACGACCTGAAGAATCATAATAAAGTCTCATTTATAGAGTGGCCAAGTGTTCATATTTCCTGAGCAGAGGCAGGTCAGATTCTAGAAGCCTCTCATTCTGACAGTCAGTTCCATACTTCACAATTCCCAGGACTGTGTCCACAGTCTCCAGCTTGCAGGATGCACTGATATCTCTCTCCTGTTGCTATTGGCCTTTACAGGAATGAAAAATTACCAGGGGAAGAAAGAAAGAACAGCCATGGGAATCTGACTCTACAGACCATTGACAATAAAGAATTTATTTGGAACTAGGGTAAGGATTTTATAACCCCAGTCTTACACAATGTCCAAACAAGGTGTTTAAGCAGAGGCATCAAATGAGATTTGATGGTTTTTTGTGGCAAGGATAAGCAACAGAAATAGAGCAAAAATGGACAATGAAAAGTAGAAGATTGCCAAGGTTTGTAAGGAGACAACATTCTATAACCATCGACTACAAGGAAAAAAAATGGGGAAGTTATTTGGCATTCAAGTCCTTCTTGCATTGGTTACTTACATCATCTACAAGGACCTTCCACCATTACTTCAACAAACCAAGTGGATTTTATTCATTTTCAGACTTGCCTCTGAAGTTATCCCTATTTGAGTAGATTTGACAAGGTCCTTTCCAAGGCAAATTTTTCTGACATTCTCAGTAACCTGCTGCAGTGTAGCAGACAGTTGTACAAGCTACTACCAACTCTAATGTACCTTAATTTGATAACCACTGCATTAACACTTAGTGCTTCATACTGCAATTTTACAAACCTCAGCCTAATTTTTATACACATATTTTTCATTAATTTTTATGCCAGAATTTACCACAATTTTCAAAAATTAAATTATATGCTTGATATTATACTTAATGTTAGATGTTGAAATTATTCAAACAACATCAGCCACACTAGCCAATAATTTGGTACAGAAAGTGAAGATTAACTCAGTAAACTGCCATTACACTGAGAACTGTGGATAAACTGAACTACTACCCAAACACACAGTTACACTGTTACTGCTGGTTAAAGCAGCTGTAAAGCTGTAATCATCTCAAGGCAGCAGAATTACAGTTCAAATTAATATGCCAAGAAATACCTTCCTCCAGCAAAAGAGTTCTTAATGTCAGGATGACTTAGAGGTTCACTGTTAGGAATGAAGAATGGTGCTTGTAGAATAAAAATATTAACTTACAGAGCCCTAAAATCCTCATTTGGCAATCCCTAAGTCCCTATCTGAGGACCACTCTGTTCATGATCTGAGCCCAGGTTTGCATTTCCTGTTACATTGAACTGATTTCAAAACTCAGTTTTCTTATTCTCCCAACACCTCTATCCCATTCATTCACAATTCCTTTGTGCTGTCATTGTTTAAACAAGATTACAGACTTGTAAGAAACTTTCTTCAACAATCAAAAGCAATAAACTAATAGGTTTAAAGGGAATAGCATATGGTATTACAAATACCATATACAATTGATGTTGTATGCTATATATTATATTTTGCCTATATACTCAGACACATCTTGCTTTAACTTCTTTCTCTTTCCTCACCTTCACAGAAATAAATACCAAACACTGCCGTGAGAAAACTTCAAAACTTCATTAATCCAAAACTTACTGTCCGGAAAAATGCATTTTCATCTAGGAACAAGAGGACATAATTTTCTCAGTTCCCACTTTTTAAGGTTTTGAAAAATTGAGCAATACATTTTCAAAGGTACAGAACAGTAACAGAGACATGAATATGAAACATGTCTTATGTAGCAATAAAATTGTTATTATAATAAGCAGGAAACTCCCTGATATATACTTATGAAATAGGAAAAAAGGCCCAAGTTTCCTAAAATTTAAACTCTAATAGTAAGAACACATAATGTTCCATTCAATTATGTACTCTGCTCAAATTCCAGATGCCTCTCTAGTTGGGAAACATATTATGCCCAGGTCACATTCCTGTGTTTAACTAAGTTTACAGTCACTCCCTTTTCTTTGAATACTTGAGAGCTTTTTGTTTCTGCATGTTCTGAAGTGTCATCATTTGTTGCCACAGGCACAATGGCTATATTTAACTGATAATGACAGCAGTTGTCATTAGATTTTAAACTCACTAACACTAGGCTGACATATTATTTTAAGTATGTCTTAATACTAAATTTGATTAAAATTACAAACATCCCATCTTCTCTGCCAATCAACATGCTTCATCCCCTCGCCTTGACCTTTTCTGTGAACTCTTAAGGAAAACAGGTCATGGCATTAGAGTCCTCCTATTCCTCAAAGAAAGCCCCCAGATTGTTAAAGTGTTTCTATATTCTGTCCACAAAACACAAATAAAAGTTTAGGTTCATCAATGAATGATCAATGTTTTTCATTATTTTCTGTAAGATAGAAGTCTGAAATGTAGAATTTACTTTACAGAAATCATGTTACAATTCCTTTCAACAAATGAAATATTTGGGAAATAATTGAAAATATGCAAATGACTATAAATTAAAACTGCTAATATGTCTAACTGGACAGGGAATGGATACTAAAAACTGTGCAAAACTTTCTATGATTACACTTGAGCACTCCAGAAGCAAAGAAAATTGCTTTAAGAAATAAAATTTCAGTGTTGGAAGAGTTAAAAAAAAGTAATTAACATTTGTTCATGCAATTTCTTATGAATCCTAACCTTATTTACACTCAAGTAAACATAAAATTATTTGGGGATTAAACAGGTGTAAATGCCAAACAGAACAAACAAGACAAGCCCTGAAAAGACTGCAGCAAAAATGCAGAATGATAGAAACTTACAGAGACTGGGTGAAATGTTAAAACTCCCTGGCTTTTTTGGCTGCCAACCCCAAGTTCAGTTGATGGGTTGATGGTTTACAACGCAAGCAATTTTCATCCAGTTGGCAGAGCGAGGAGGCAGAATGTCTCTTAGTCACCCGTTCTCTATATTTATCTTCTCCATTCCTCTCTTTTTTCCCCTTGGACTTACGAGCACTGGGTGTGGAATGAAAATGGTTGGGAGACTCTTTGTCTTGTTCATGATTTGAATTAATTTCTCCATTTGGCATGGCTGGTAATCATTTATGGTTTAGGGTGTTTTTATATCAGGCATCAGAGATGTAATCACAACTTATTTTAAACAGATTCTTACTGCAACCTACAGATCAGTAGGGGTACAGGTTTCAGTGTTCTGCTTGAAGAAAGTTTTGTTTAAGCACTCTGGCTGAGTGCAAACAAAGGGACACAACAAAGGCTCTACAGGCCAAGATTTTCATCTGTTACCATGTGAAAGGTAGGGAAAAACTATTCCTATAACTACTGGTTCACTGTACTCACAAGGTTCTATCAAAATTTCCCCTGGATTTGTCTTCCGGGATACTGTTGGGGAGGTGTTAGCACAAGGGCAAGTACTAATTAAATAGAGCTGTACTTTTAACATTTAATTTAAATTGGTTTGGCTGTACCTTATTGTTTCCATGTTCTTTTATTCAACATACAGTTTTAAGCCATATTTGGAAAGTGTATTTCCAGTTTAGAAAACAGCACTATTCTTTTGTTTTATTATTACAGAATTTAATTAAAAACTTCTTTATTGTGATTATATTCCTACAGATGTGGATGTAATGAAAATGTGCAGACAGACACCCTGTCAAATCCAGACATCTTACAGCCTGAGCTTAGTGCACAAATTTGTGAAGGAAGTTCTCTCCCTTTAAATTCTGGTGGATTATGGGAAGGGCATCAGAGTCTGCATTCCCTCAAAACAAAGTACTGACTAACTAATTAATGTATCTTACTGTTTGCTGCCCTAAACCAAAATATATAATGAAACAGATCTTTTCAAAAGGGTAAAAGGGTAAGAAACAGGGCATTTTTTTAATATATATAAAAAAATATGGAATGTAGTACCTACTATTGCTTTATACAATCAGTTGAAAAAGTGGAATCTACCTATAAAGTGTTTAGTCATTTCTGTTTAGTAGCCCATTGTCATGGGTGTGGACTGGTTATCTAAACAATTCCATTTGTATAATTGATCTTACACTTACATAATTTTTGAATTACAGCTTTCCAATTGTAAAAAAGTTCCCAAGGTATTATTTTAAAAATATACCTTCTGGTGATGTTTTTTACCCTGACCAGCTTGCTTTATGTGCTTGTGTATGTGCAAATGCGTGACTCTTGTTTGACTATCAGTTTACATTTAGTTAAGTTTTCATGTTTACTTCTTAAGGCCTACTGCTTGCTCCCAGAAATCAAACCATCACAGTGGAAAATGTCTTCACCCCAGTAGCAGCATTGAGCTGAAGTATGTCACAAAGTTCTCTCATATTTCATTTACAAATTTCCAGTGTTAATGGACAGCACAGTGAAGTCAAAGACCAGGAAAGAAAGTTAAAATCTGACAACACACATTTACTGTGATCATCGTGCCATCAACAAGGCCTCATGCATGTTGTCTGGAAGAACACATTTATCAAAATCTGCTGTGGAAGCTCTTGAGGGAACACTTCTGAGCCTGCCAGGGTTCAAGAAGCACTTGGACAGCTCTCCTAGGCACAGGGTGTGACTCTTGGGGATGGTCCTGTCAGGGCCAGGAGCTGGACCCCATGGCCATGTGGGTCCCTTCCAACTCAGCATCTCCTGTGACTCTGATTCTGTGATTCACTGATATGTGCACCTTTGATTCTTAAGCCAAAGGAAGTAGTAAAGTTTGCTAAGGAAAAAATCTAAAGAAGAAAAGACAGGGCATATTAGAGTGGTATATCTATTACCACTAGATTCCTGTATAAAAAAAAAAGAGTGAAGATGTCAATGCCACTGTGCCACTAGAAGGCAGACTTCATCATTGTGAAGGATTCCAAAAAAGCTCATAAATTGGCATACTTCAGATTTCAAAAAGGTCCTCACAACAGAAAAAGGCTGTAAGAATCTCTAATAATAATTTGAATCTAAATTTTCTACAATAAAAAAGTAAAATTAGTTTTCTGACAGAAACCCTTAAAATGTACTCGAGATGTTGCAGTGATCCTTCTCAGAGAACTGGGTTGTGTTGTTCTGTCTTTCAGGATATGATCAAGCTATTTGGGAGATAATCAATTCTATTTTGATATATGATGATTCAAGAGAAAACTTCTATAGCTTACAACATATTTCTGTTTTAGGTCTTGAGATCTCCAGCCTATAACAAGGATAAGCTCTTAATATATGATAACTTACATATTGCTGCATATTTTATGAGTATTTTTCATGCAAAATCCCAGTGTAAATGCACTGAAATAATAACATATAACACAATCATTACAGAAAAAATTGTAATAAAAAGTACTAATTTCAAGTTCAAAGAGAAGATTCCTTTTTTTCTGAAAAATAAAATGTAACAACTTCATGTGCTCGTGAGAAAAAACCCTATGGTACTTAGAATGATTCTTGGAATTTAAACATTTCCAAACTGATCAATGGTTAGAATCCTTCATTTCACTGACACTCCTTGCAGAAAAGATGTCCTATTTTAAGTGTAGTTACAGTCTGAAGCAGCATCAAGGTAAACGGCAAACACAGGAACTGAAAAATTGCTAAATGGAACAGAAAGTGTTCAAGAAGCCATTTTTTCTACAATAGCATGTCTGATATGCACAGTTTTTTATGAAGGAATGGTAGCCAATCAATTATTTTACTGAGCAAGTTTGCTAAAGCCACTGTAATTAAATTCGAGAGAAACAAGACAGCAGCAGTTGAAGAAATTGGTAAATAATGAAGAAAGCATGAAGCAGTACACTGGCACACCTGAAATTCAATTGTCATGAAGTGTGGAGGTACAATAAAAGCTGGCAGGAGAAACATAAGGTATTAAAAGAATAAATTAAACACCCACTATATTTTGAAATTTGGTAACTCCTAAATATATGTGTCTGCGAACAAACACTGAATTATGTGTGCTCCCATAAATTTCCAAGGAACAGTGATTAAATACGACCATTGACCATCACCAAATGACACGCAGGAACTACACACTACAGTGAATCAGCTCTTTGGCACAGTGCTGCACCACACTGGTTCCACAACAGTCCACCCAAAAATAGGTTTTAAATGCTTGAAACTTGATATATTTTTGTTTACGAAACTCCTGTTGGAATGGCACCCTGTCACTGATATGTCACATGTATTTACTATAAATACTGAATTAAATTGGAAGCAGCAATGACTTTCAATTTTTATCCCAGATCATGCAATTTGTCACCTTATGTTTGAATCCTTCTTCACTTAATCAAAACCTCAAGTTAAATTTTAATATGTCAAATAGATGAGAAGATGAATAAATCCCAATAAACCAAGACATCAATAAACCAAGACATCACTGGGAATTACACTTCATCCAGGTATTGATATCACTTGAAGCAATGGAAGTACATGCAAGATGATACAGTTCTGACCAACTTTGTCATTTATACAGTACTTGAAATACAAATGTCTACAAAGGTGTTGACCTTGCAAATATTTATGTTTAACTATACCTGTAAAAGGTCAGTCTGATTTCCATGGCATCACTTATACGTAATGGCAGAGCTTTACACAACATCACTGCTCTTCCATTCCCATGTAAAAAAAGATTTGATGCTGACATTTGACCTTGTTGTCTGTGTGTTAAGGACTGCAAAGCAGCCATCAGTGGGTTTATACTGACCAGTCACACTACTCTCTTCTCTCTGGACATTCTAGGGCTAGAGAAAGAAAATATAAAATAGCTACTTCCTGTCCTATACACGTCTAAAACCTCTCTTCAATATATTGTATCTTTTTAAAAACCTGTACACTACCATTCATTATAGGTACAAATAAATGTTTTTAAAAGTAAAAAAAAAGATACTATGGAACATTTTACAGAGAATTTATGAATGTTTTTAACATCAGTTCTGATTTTTGAGCACATGGAATTCTACACTATGAACTGTCATTTTCCAGTTCTATTAAACTTGAAAACAAGGGTGTTAAAAGGCCTATTTTCCAGTATTAGTGGCTTTTCTACTTATAGCAGTGACTTTTTGCTGTTATACTTACCCTTTTAATGGACACACAATATGTTACTCTGTGCCCAAGCTCACCTACTCTTTCTTTTCTCAAAAGACAAGGCACATCTGCCACCTGCTCTAGTCTGTGTCCCAGCAACAACTGTCGAGCAGCAAAAAGATTGATTATCAGTCAAAAACCATTCAACAACACCAGATTTTGGTAGGTTAAGCTTGCTGATCCAGCAAGAGATGGTGTGAAATTTTCAGTAATGTGTGCCAACATTTTGGTGCTAAAAGAACAGCAGTGCATGTCACAATGAAACACAGCCAAAGATACGCAGACAAAGCACAGAAGTTTTTGTTTCGAACTTGGCTTGCAAGAGGAAAATGAGAGAAAGAAAAAAAGACTCGCTTAATGACTTTGAAAATCTATCAAAACACTCAAGTCATATGCATGGAGAAACTAGAATACACGTACCAGTGAAGACTTTGTGACAAACAGCAAAACTCCTACAAAAATCCAGCAATAACAGGATTGTGTAAATGATTCTTACAGCACAAATAGCAGATTTATCACACACTTTTCCAAGAATAAAAACAGTGATCTGTGCCTTTCTGTGAATATTCAGACCATTAATTACAGCCATTACAGTGATTGCATCACCTGAATCATACTCAGAATAATTTTTGTTATTAAAAGGAGATTATGATGTATTAAATTGATTATGTAAGGCACAGGCTTACTAACAGAAGTTTCCTTCATAAATCCCTCCATGAATATGTAAACAAGCCTTTAGTTACTGGACTCACATTATAATTAGTATTAGATATTTCCATTTAGAGAGAGCTATATAATAGTGGGTTTTTAGTCAAACAGCAAGTAATTTGCATGATTTAGACATTGTCTTGAAATATATTTATAGTATTATCAAACTCTGAAAGAATTAGCGGAAGATCACTTGAATATTTTGAAATTTTGAATAAATTATTTAACACTAAAATATGTCCCCTAATACTTCCCTAGATAAGAAATGCTATTTAAAATCTATGTAGAAAAATAAAACCAAAGACTTGTACATAATAAAAAAAAATTGCCCCAAAGTGCAAAGAAATCAATATATATAAAATACATATAATATACACAAAATATGCAAACTATGTGATTGATTTGCTTTTTCTTTTTCTTTGCAATCTCTAACTTTCTAAAAAGCCTACCACACTATTTGCTGCAACAAGGTTATAGAAAATAGAATGTTTCGTGTTATGTTAAACAATTTATCTCACTACATTTCTCATTGGAATTGTACACTGAAACTGTAGATTTCTACCTACATATACACCAACTTAATAATAATTTTGCTTTTTAGAATATGCAAGATTGTATTAATTAAAAGTTCTTTATCAAAAATGCTGGTTGAATTAATAGTTTGATAAAATACTCAAGTGGTATCTTCAGTTTGATACTGAACCCGACTTAAGCTACAGTTATAAAATGCTGCCACGAATTTGCAGCAGCAATCTCTCAAGGTACTTCATGATCTTAAAATGACAGTGCAAACATTTATATTAATATCTAAATTGTAGAGGATTCAGAAATATTTTTCACCCCTTTTAAATATAAAACATAATTACCACTTTGGTAAAAGAATGAGAAGGAGCAAAGAGAAACTTTAATAATGGTCTCACCAAACAATCTAAATTTAGAAAGCATAGGAAAGAAGATATTCCAAATTGCTGTATTAAACTTCAAAAACAATTTAAATGATGGCATTAATTAATCCAATCTTACATTCTGGATTATTTTTGCTAGTGGAATAAACCTAATTAATTATGTCTGTTTGATGTCACTGAAACTAAACAGTAAATTCAATAATCTCTTTACATTTTCACCATTTAACCTCCTGCAGGCTCCCTAATGTCTATTCAGATCTATATTAAATTAAGTACCAATGCTAATGAAGGGCAATAAATGTGGCTGTCAGTAGATTTTTCTTTCATTAAGCACATTATCCTCTTACTGAGCTGTAAATGAGTAAACATTAGTTTTGTTAAACCATGCAAAAAGACAGGATGAAAATAATTTTTAATTGCACCCCTTCAGCCGTTTGCTGGGGGTTCTCAGTTCTGGTTTTGGGTTTTTACCTTCTGGTTTTTTTGAATGGACAGAGAAAGGTTTCTCCAGTTGCAGTGTGAGCGTTGGCATCATGGGGTCTGTCCTTGGTTCTGGTGCCTCGGTGCCGCCTGCCAAGAGCTCTCATTGTGCAGCCATGTTCAGAGGCAGCTTCTCAGAGCACTCCTCCAGCAGCTGCACGAATCCAAGGGGTAAGGAATGCTGATGGCAAGCAGAGTTGTCGTGTCATTAGCGTTGGATCAGAGCAAATAAAACTGGAAATGAGAAAATCCACTCTCAGTTAATTTGCCGACCGTACGAGCTGCACTACAGGTAATTTAGTATTTTATGGATTATTACTAGAAATCACAGGATGAGAAACACACATGACCTTAAAAAGCTTGGTTTAAAAGTATTGTGCTCCTGCCTTTTAATGCCAAGGCATTACTTAATTCTGTAACTTAGTTCACTTAGCATTTATAAGAATTTTTAACAAGTCATGCATTTTAGAAATAGTGTGCAGAGGGTGAAAAGTTATAAAACTTAAGTATATAAACTTAAGTTAAAGCAAGAAAGGATTAACATTAGGGTTTGAAGCAAAAGCTACAGAGAAACTTTATGAATGCAAGAAATTTTGTATTAGAGGTTACTTGGCTTAATTAATGACACAGAATCTTCAGCAAAAAATCTTTCTTGTGCCATTTTTCTAAGCTATGACTTTGACTACATTTGGCTGCTGTTTAATAACTTTGGGTGCTTCAAATTCCCTGAGGATATGCCAGAGTTTTGAAACAGAGAGCACAGTTAATTCTGTCGAGAAAGAAAATCCAGTTTAGGATATTAAAGAAACAATCCAATATTATTTTTTTAACTTTGTTTAGAACTTTTATACTAGTTGTGTAAAAAGACAATCTGAGCATATAGTCATTAAAATTCTTCACAGTGTTAGAAGTGTTTCACATCACCTAAATCATAAATACAGAAAATACAGAGAAATTGAACTCTTCTAAACAAAATACACTTAACCCATCCCAAACTGAGTTTATTCAGAACTTCTAAAATACAGGAAAGAAGTTGCTATGAAGTCCTTTTATGAAATTTCTTAAGAACATCACAAGAAAATAAATCACCTAATTTATTTTTCAAAACTTATCAGCTCAAATAAATATAGGAAAAAAATAGATTCTGAGAAAATTCTTAATTAAAGAGTGCTTTCAGTGCATAATATGTAGGCTATTGCTTCAAGTTTAAAAAGTAAGAACTAGTGACAGTCTTTTCTCAGGCAAAATTTCAATCAAATTGACAGCAATTATGCCTGTACAGTGACTGCAGAGTTGGGCTTATTATTCTTGTTAATAGTTTCTGTTTCCCAGATAGCAAAACATATTCAATACAGCTGCCAGAATAAAACTAAATAAACTAACAACCAATTTAAAAACATCACGATACTACTTTAAAATGCTGATATCATGACTTCTGAATAATAACACAGTAAGACTATTTTTAAAAAAGAAGAAAAATAATGAGAGGAAAGCAGATTTACAAAAAAAGTCATACTTCATTTTGTGACACATGGTCTCTCTCCTAGTCTTCAAAAAGAGGTTCCCATGAACAGCTCAAAACTGGTTTGAGGTCTAAGATTTGAATTCTTATCCCTTAAAAAACTTTTGAAATTTTCCCATGCATTTAATTTAGCACTGAACTGATACTTCACTTACAATATAATAACATAAAAGTAATCTCACATATTTTCAAGTTTCTGCATTTCTTGAATGGCAAAATGAATCCCAGATTTTTTATCTCCTTTTTAGAATTTCCAAAGTAAGTCATGCTATTAAATCAATGTAGCTACTTCAGTGCTGAGTACTAAACCAAATAATAAGAAACACAAAATGTGGCCCCTTGAAAAGTAACTATAAATGACTTTTATACACCAGGAGACAATTATATTAATATACATGGCTTGTTAGACGAAATAGGAATTACAAAGACTTTTATGTTTTGGGAAAAGCTTTTTCAGAAAATAGTTACAAAATAAAAAATTAGAGCCATTCATATTCTCTTAGTGGTCACAAATCAAGAGATACCACAATAACTCTAATCATCAAGCCTTTTCTCAGTTTACAACAATTTCCTTCCTCAAAACAGATGACACTAACAACAAAAAACTTTTGATGAGGACATCTAAGTTAAGAACTTTATAGTACAGTTTTGTCGTTCCTTAATCACCTTTATGGTACACTGCGAAATCCAACTGCCCACTTGGATTTCCCCAACAGAGAGAACCAATTCATTTAGGATTAATTATGGAGAATCACATTCTTCTTTACAGAGGGGTCAACTATTTGGCTGTTACCTATCTATTCTTAAGTCTTAAAAATTTGTAAAGCAAACTGGAATGCCTGATCCACAGTAATTTTGTCCTCCAGAAATGTTGATTGGAATCCATAAGGTTTTAAAAGCTATATACTCCGACAAATTTCTAGGTCAAGAAATCTTAATAAAAATTAGCGAGGTCTGTTTTAGAATATCAACTGAATCATCATTACAAGGTGACTGAACTGCAGCACCCTTGGCTAAAAGCAACAGAGAAGGGCTTTGATTACCTTAGTTGACCTATGGGAACACTTTCAGCTCTGTTTCTCTTGGATGGTGATACAAGAGAGAAATTGTCTGTAGTGCTTGATTTGAAGCTGTCTATACATCTGATGCTCCATCACAGCCCTGAACTGATTTTGTTTGATGTGGAGAACAATGGTGAAGCCTTGACCTTCTTGATACCATTGCTGATTACAGGCGAATGGTGTGGGCAAATAGAAGTTGTTTAGAGATTTGCTTCCCTTCAATGTTTTAACCAGGCACAGCAAAAAGGGAGAGAATCATTCCATGAAACAAAAATATGATAAATGCAGTTAAAATTTTATCTATTTGCTCTGGTCTTTCAACTACTGTAAATTAATATTAACTGACTGTACAGAGTTCAGAAAAGCCTACAACATCTTAATTAAAGCTGCAAAGCACCTTATGAAACTGTGTTAATACTTTCATCTTGATTATTATTTCTGCAAACATTATTTCAGAATTCAGCTCAATTAATCTTTGCACAAGCTGGGATCAGAAGGGCAAGGCACAAAGTGCTGTAGGACAGGATTATGGTGAAGTACAGCAGGTATTTCAGCTATGCTATGCTGCACTAGCATGTAGCCCATGATTGCCTTCCTCATATTAAATGAACATTGAATTATCTCATAAGCCAGAAAAGAAAGGCTTTATTTGCATAAAAACATTAAAAATAATGAAAAAAAAAAGCCTCCAACTTTCAATTTGGGGCTACTATTAATGACACAAAATTACTTTATATCATAGGCCAAAAGCCTAGATGCAATATTCACCCATATGAAGATAAAGCAATCCAATTTTATCCAGTCTTTGGAAGATCGAACTCAGCACTAGTGGAACTGTGCCAAGAATAGTATTAAAGATCAAAATGAAGAAAGACAGAAATTGGACGAGATCAAGCCCTTATTGTCCTTTCATATTCAAGTAACTCTTTAACATCGGAATATACCCATTAAGAATTACAAAAATGATGTCACAGCAAATGGGAACTTCAAAATTTGTCCTCATGGATTGCAGTGTTTCTACCTAGGAAATATTTAAACTAATTTACTTCTCAGGAATATTAAATATTGGTTTTCAACTAAATAAAACTCATTTTATTATTATGAGATCCAAACACGCTATTCGTGTTTGCATTCTGACTAGTGACAGCAACAGGACATTATTTTTTGCAAATACTCTTTTCTTTAAAACGTCACTTTTTTTCTCACTTCAGAAGGAGAAAATAACTACAAAACCAGAAACAAATTTCTTTATACAGTAAAAATTGCCGTTATTTACTCTGTAGATAACATGCTTTGTAGCAGATAAAATCCTTACTTGCCACTCATGAACGATTTTGCTGGAATATTAACAGTGCTGTTAGCATTAAGCAGGAATGATCTAGCTTACATGGCAATTAAACCACTGTGTAGGTGGTCTGGTGTAGCAAAGTGCTACTACTTTCCAACAACATGAACCTATGAAATCTATTGTCACTAAATTCTCCTATACAAGGAAAACACCTACAGAACCTTTACTGTTCCCCAGTCCTTGTCCAGAATTTTCTTACAATTTGCCCCATCACAGCAACCATTTCTACACACAGTGATTGTAAACCTTAGTGTACTTGGGCACACACTCCAATCCTTAACCGAGGTGGTTTCAAACAGAAGACTCAAGCATGCATCACCAAGAGTAATCTTAGCTGGCTTACAGTCTGAGAAAACTCACATTTAGGTGTAACTCCTGTGTCCCTTCCTTCTAGAGATTAAACACCATAAAGTGAATGTCTTAATATGTGGAAGGTGCATAAAAAGGTCAATTTGAAATGGCATTCACTAGTCAGGAAAATATCACTGATGCTGCATTTTAAAGGAAAATTTTGGCAGCTGCTGACACCAAGATGTTGAGATCTTATTTTTGCAGCACAAGTAAAGATATCCAGATAGAGATACAGAGAGAAAAGATTTTGAAACCAGAACTTTAAACAGGAAAAGAAATGAAAACAAATGAAAACCTAAAGAGCACTCACAATTTCTTTTTCCATACAAAAGCAATTAAATTTTGGTTTATTCATGGCCAAAACACTGAAGTATTTTTGTAATTATTACAGAAGGAACTTCTACTTTCAGTTAGTTTTACATTCTGAAATTCAAAATTTCTATTCTGCTGCTCTCGTGCAATTTTCTCATTATTCATTGTTGTCTAACTAAAGCACATCTCCATATTTCTTTTTAAATAGAGAGCAACAGTATACCAAAACCAAATAAATAAATAAATACTCCAAACAGTTTCCTAAGACATAAATCTGCATCTGACTAATATTTTTTTTGCTAAGTTAAAAATACAGTTACTTTAACAGACGGTGGTTCAGTAGCAGTGATACAGGTCAAAGTTATCCCACAGTTTGGGATGTGAATTCAACAGCAGGATAATGACAGTTGCCAAGGATTTGTGCTTGCTGTCGCTTACTACCAGTGTTGCCTGTCAAATTGTCTCCTTTTCTCATACTGAAGCCATGGAATTTTTTATGGATAGCAATTACTTACAATATACAATGAAGTACATCAGATGTAACACCCACCCTTTAGGCCTTCATTATTTGGTCGTCTCTTTGTTATTTCTAGTCAGCCTTTTTCACCTAAATTATTTATTTATACTGCATATTTGACAAGCATGTATTCTTTCCTTTATTCTATTTCAGTAGTTGTTCAAAAGATACAGTGATTTCTTTCAATGTTCTCCTATTTAAATTTACCTTATTTTTATTCTTGTAAGCACTGCCTGAACTGCAAAGGCATTTTGTTTATCTATCAAAGATATTAAAAATTAAAATAATGGCAATATCAGATCTTAACTATGATGGCGGGATTAAGCACATCTTATATTTATCCATCATTTGTTTACATTTTTATTTTTCTCCCACAGTCAAATGCATTTGCATTTACAATATTGTTGCACTATGAGCGTGTATGCGCCAGATAAGCATATTAATATATCTTTATATTGATAGATGAGCACAGGATCTTTCACATATCATGGTTCTGAAATATTTTCTGATACAGGCCTGCATTAACATGGTCATAAAACTTGTGGAAATTCTAAATTTCATTTTCTTATACAAGAAACCTACAAAATACACTATTTACATGATAAAAACAAAACCTAATAGTTGATCAAATTTCACATTTGGGAAACTGCCTTCATAATAACTCACCCAACAGAGGACAGCTTTACACACATGATCTGCATCATTTTGAGAAGGATCTTCTTCAACAAACTAGACTGATCTCAACTCATACAGCAGTAGGAAAGAAGAGATGATTATTTTTCTTGTATTAAAAAAAATACTAAAAACTTCACCAGATCTTCTACTTTTCTCCTAATTCTCTTTCCAATTACAGGCTATCATGAAACTACAATCCATTCTAAATGAGTACACGCTGAGTAATAACCTAATAAGAACAGGCTGTCTGTGAAACTCATGTCCCACTAAAATTATTGGGAATTTTGCCAGCAGTTTGAATGAAAATTTTCTCCTGCATCTCTGAGTTGATGAATAGAAAGAAACTGTTCCTCCTTTCTCTGTCACTTCTCCACTGAAACCCTGGCATCCCACAGATCTCTGGCTATGAGTGTTTTTCTCCAGTACGTTTAAGAAAAGGAAAGAAAGGAGACTGCTCAGGGAGGCAAGTGGTGCTTAGCACAGAAGAAAATGTTTGAACAGTTCTTCTTGCTTATCACAATAATCTTAGATCATTTGCTATCACTTCTTAATTACTACACAGAAACTACACAGCACACAATGAATCTCTTCTGTTTCCCCCCAAGGGCCAGAGAAATCTTCTTTCAGTGCCTGGAACAGGCAGAACACTGCTCTTTGCCTGAAGAACAAAGTTACCACACTATGGAAAAAGGATTAGGACAAAGAAATAGGAATATCCGTATTTTTGGCCCTTGACCAAAACAGTGCTCTCAAAGAAACTGACAATTGAGGTATAACAACACAGTTTTACTGGTGGGGTACGTAACAAGGCCAAAAAAAAAGCTGTAAAAGTTGGAAGTGCCACTTATAATTGCATACTCAAAGTGCAAGGCTGCCATCTGCTCCCGGGCTCCTCTGTGAGGCAGGGAAACAAGTGCGGCAGCAGCACCTCGGGATGTGGGCTGGAAGGGCGCTGGCGCATCCTGCTCCCGGGGCTCGGCTGCTGGGCCCGGGGCCAGCTCTGCATCCCTGCGGTGCCCGGGGAGCCGCCAGACAGCTCCGGGCAGCTCCTGCCCGGCCTGCCGGGGCCCGGGCACCGCCGGCTGAGGGGCCCTGGCACAGCNCTCCTGGCACAGCCCCATCCCTGTTCCTGCACCCTGGGATCTGCCCTGGCACAGCCCCGTCCCTGCTCCTGCCCCTTCAGGATCCCCCTGGCACAGCCCCACCCTTGCTCCAGCCCTGTCCCACAGGATCTGCCCTGGCACAGCCCCATCCCTGCTCCTGCTCCTGCTCCTGCAGGATCTGCCCTGGCATAGCCCCATCCCTGCTCCTGCAGGATCCCCCTGGCACAGCCCCATCCCTGCTCCTGCCCCCCGGGATCTGCCCTGGCACAGACCCATCTCTGCTCCTGCAGGATCCCCCGGCACAGCCCCATCCCTGCTCCTGCCCCTTCAGGATCCCCCTGGCACAGCCCCACCCTTGCTCCAGCCCTGTCCCACAGGATCTGCCCTGGCACAGCCCCATCCCTGCTCCTGCCCCCCGGGATCTGCCCTGGCACAGCCCCATCCCTGCTCCTGCAGGACCCCCTGGCACAGCCCCATCCCCGGTGAGGGCTCTCAGGACACACAGGGATCGCTCCCCTTCAATAAATACATGCTCTACCTTGTAATTTCTAATCATTCATCTACTTCCTTTGCTACAAAAATATCTTCAGCTCTCCTGACTGAAAGCAGTTACTAACACCATGACTCAGTGTTCCAGTTCGTTGTTTGACCAAAAAGGAAGAACTGGTACATAGAGATGAAGAAATATGAGAAGACAAAATTGTTTTAGATTCCAGGACCACTAAGTCAACTGCAGATGGATCTGAAATGAAGGATTTAAACTTTTCAGAGCTAAGATTTTCAATAAAGATGAAAGTTGAAGATCAGCATATCTGTAGGGTTTGAGATATTTTTCTCTTTAATAAAACTGAGGCTACATCAAACAGAGGAAAGTTCTACATCTCTTCATACTTATTCTGAGACTGATGCTAAAAAAATATTTACTTGATTATATTTTTACAATTTATCACACAGCGGCAAACTAAACATCTTCACCAAATGTCGAGAGTGAAAAGTTCCCATGACTTTACCCAGACTTTTTGCTGTTGTAGGTTGTGCACCCACACAGCACAAAGACATTTGCAAAGTTTAGAGCTCATCACTTTTTTGTGATGATGCACATGCCATATGGCATTTTTCCTGAGCACTTATTAGACTTCTGTTGTTTGCCATTTCCTGTTTAGAAGTACAAAAGATCTAAAAGTAACTAAAATGAAAGCATGAGCGTTTTGTTAATTGTTAAGACTGATGATTAAATATTGATTAAGAAAAAAAAGAACTACTCTTGTATCATTGTTTTCTCTACAGCTTTTGAGAACATGGTGGGATTCAGACAGTTTTGTTTGAAATCTCTCTATACCTCGCAAATTTCTCTTTTCTAGAGTAGCAAGATTAGAAACTGAAAAGGAAATTTGGAGGCTATAAACAGAGAAATTACACTGTCTGTGGATTTAGATTAATCTGATTATCTGTACAATTATCTGTACAATCAAATCAGTAACACCTGAAATCAAGGCATACATATTTTCAATAAGTCCATCTCCTCTTCTTGTCTTCTCCCTTCTGCCCTCCATCTCCTCTATCCATATTGAAATCGAAACACAACTGCTCTATTTCAGGAGTTGTTTCTACCAAGACATCACCAAGAAATCAGGAGCTTTCTAAGTATTTTATTTCTATTAATAGGAAGGAGGTTTTGGTTTTTTGTTTTTTGGGGATTTTTTAATTTTTTTTTTTAAATTTAGAAGAATTCAAGTACGCAACAGACGTTCGGATAAAATGGCTTCAGTCCAAGTCAGAATTTACACAAACCTATGACAGATCACGGGCTTTTTGGACATACATAGAGTCTAGTATTTTACTTATAATTGATTGATACAGTCTGGTCACCTAAGAGACTCTTAAATTATTTTTTAATGCATGAGATCTGCCATCTGATGAGTAAGCTGCCTGTGAGAGGGAAACTTTCATGGTGTTACTGCAAAAACTCTTCTGACAAAATCTTTCAAAGGTTCTTAAAGTGAGTGCTTGTTTTAATATTGCATGAAGATCAACACTGGAATGTATGGTTTATTTTAATGAAAAGAAACAATGCTCAATCCCCATAGTTAGCAGCACTATTTTTCAGAAACAAGATTTTATGGGTTGATACCTGTAACAGCTCAGCAATCCCAGTTTCCAGTAAGACGAATAGTAGCAGTAAATGGCAAAGCAAACCTGAAGGTGGCCTTTCCAGTTTAAGAGATTTCTGCACATACTTACACAGTTGTTTAATGCAAAGCATGCCAATGTGTCCATTACTGCAGTGCAAATGGAAGTATATCTGTTTCTTGGGAGCACTGAAGCCCTCTTGTGCATGTCTCAAATGAATGTTTGCATTGAAGTATATATTACTATCTTCAGTGTACAAAATGCAGACATACCATCATGTCCTTTAGATCAGCATGACCAGCTTTAAACATTCTGTTCACTGAAAACAACTACAAAATCTTTTAGTCCTACAAACTGATTCATCAAACTAGTTATGCAAATAGGGTACTGTTTCACTGCCCTCCAAAATTCCTTGAATTAGTCTTTCTTCTAGATCTTTTGTTAGGCAGATTGACTTTTATGTGGCAGGATTTTGTTAATGATATTTCTGTACAGTGTCCAACACAATTGGCCCTGAACTTCTGAAATATCAATGGAAAACATCCCCCCTCACCAATCAACATTATGGTAACAATAAGTTAATAAAGTAAAGCAGAGCAATTCTGTGAGTCAAAAGAAAAGCCAACTGTACTGCTGAAATATAATTTTAATATTAGACTAGATGAATATCAGTATCGGTTACAAAAATCCGAAAGAAATGAAAATTTTATTCAGTAACATTTATTTCCATTTGAATGGGTCAACATGTTTGATATGATTGACTACTATTCCTCCTTTATACATCTTAACCTTGAAACATACATTGGTGATGTGCATTATCTCAAACCAGCTTTGTTTATCCTGTGCTTGCTTTTATGAACTTTACACAGTCTAGCTCAGCATCCAATTTGATGATGAAGTAATATGGTCTAATGGCTAAGTGACATCAGAATGGGCAGGCTTGCTCCCCTCTTCCACTTCTTCCCCTTGTCCTGGACAAGTTCTCCAGCCACCTTCTCTGTGCTGACACTGACACATGGCAAATCTGTTCAGTGGAGCTAAATCACCAGAAAACTATAAATTTTTTGGCAGAATTAGATTTTTGCTCCTTTATATTCATGAACTATTTCACTGTGTGGTCACACAGAAAGTGGTGCTGATGCAAGGGCAGTAAGAGCTCATGACTGAAGCAGATGAAGAAGGAATGGCAGAAGAATTTTGACACTTTCACTGGTCATTAGATCAGCACAGCTGTATCTTCAAACTACACCTTTCAGTTCAAACAGAAGAAAGTAAGTTAAGCCTGAAAAATATATGTAATACAGGAAAATTTAATGAAATGGTTTTTGAAGTACAGCAGATTTATTCTTCCCTGTAATACTACAAGGACTCTACTACTTCTTGTCGTACTTGGAAAGTACTTTAGTCTTTAAAAGAATTCACTTAATGGAAAAGTGTTAATCAAAAGTATGATAAATTATAAACTGTATCTCTAAAGAAAATAAGTAAAAGCCAATTAGCTCAGTGCTTTTCTTCAACAAACAAGTGGAAACATATCCAATTATTTTGGAAAGCGCCAATTAAAATAAAATGAATAATCTAAATACCAGAACTAAATATTTCATTTTATAATTACCTTTCTCAAGAAGCTGGCTTTAACATAAACAGTGAAATGCTGTCAATCTGTCATGTTTGCAAGCTTTATCCACACCACAGTTGTTGCTCCCTTGCCTTTTTGCACTTTGCATTAGCAAGTAACCAAAATAACATTAAACAGACTCGTTTCTGATAAGGGTATTCAACCATCTGAATATTTGGTTTAAATACATCAGAATAAAGATCAAGGTATACCAAAAAAGGAGTCTTATTCAGTCTTTTCATTACAGGAACTTTAAAAAAGGAGAAATACGGCCTAACATGTGTCTCTCTACACATGGTTAACAGCATGTGACTGTGCAGAATGTGAACATATGCACAAGAGGGAGAAGAAGAAAAGAGGTCCTTTTGTTTGAAAAATCCATGTGCAATACAGGCATAACTGCAATGGAATACTGAGAGAGTGGATGGATATTAAAACTGTTCTGTGTTCTATGGTAGACATAATAAAAGGAAAGCCATAAAATGGTACCCTTTGCTTCCAGAGGTGCAGAAGGATATTGAGGACAATTTGTATCACAGAACTTCTTACAGTCTCACAGAGCATGATGTAATTCATTATTAATGAATCCTACCGAGCCTACATGACAAAAGCAGGATTGAAAGTACAAAATCTGAAAACAGTTAGTACAGCCTGTACTGGCATAGAACTGGGGGAAAAAAAAAGTTGATTTTTATGTATGTAAAATCTAAACTTGAAAAGTTGGACTTCAGACAGAATTAATAAGATTTCTCACAATGATCATGAGGCCTCAGCATGAAGGGCATGGTGGTACCAGCCTAAACATGCTATTTTTTCCACCAACAAGCACTCAGGATGTGAATGAGGCTTTATATAACATGAGACTATCTCAAAGGAAATCCCATTATGATGAAAATGGGGATTAGAATATACCACACTGACAAAGTGTGGCCAAGTAATGGTAGTATACTGATGAGTCAGACCCTCACTTTCAAACAATAGTGTGCTGGTAACTACAGATTGTTGGGCCAGGACAGAATTTATCACATATATGAAAAAGACACATCTTGGAGGATTTAACACCTTGAGGCTTTCTCTACACTAGTGCTGTCTCTTGTTACCCTTTCATTCCACCACTGGTAACTACCAGAGATAGAAGGCTAAGTACATGTTTAACCCTGGCTTTGTGCTCATAGAAGAAACCACATTAATACAGTAGACAGTTGTGAAGTTTGCCACCATGAGAAAACACTCCAGCTCTTAACATTGGAAGATAAAATATGATAATAAAGTGAGTTTTCGAATGCAATTTGTTTAAATTCTCAAGTTTTCAATGTCAAACATTGAAAATCATGATAAAAATACAAACTTGCTCTTGAAGTTTTTATTTGACTTCAAATACATGAATTCTGATAGACTTAGCAACACAATAATTTCTTTTTATGATTCATCCAATTTGCTCACTTCTCTGAGTCAGAATGTGCAGGGAAATGCAGTAAAAAAATGAGTTGTCTCATGGGTAAGGTCTGCTGCCCCAGATAAATGGGATATCAATCTTGTCTTTGTCTCAGAAGACTAAAGTGATACTGAATAAGTCACCTCAACCAAATTTTCCCAGGAAAAACACAAACACTGGCCACATTGCCTAGATACCTGATTTGGAGAATCTGTGATCTGTTTTTATACTTTTTCCACTAACTGTAAATTAAGGAGATGCATTATAAAAATAAGTACTGTAAATTATAGGAGTTTCATATTCCGCAGCTCAAACAAAGTGTAAATATTTATGGCAAAAAGTTGGAGAGGAATAGGGTAAAAATCCAGGGTAAATATGGCAGGCTAAAAAAGGAAAATAATTTTAGGCCATGCTGATCAGTGCTAGAAAAGCAAGGAAAAGTAAGAGTATCTTTGTATTTCCCTCAGCTAATGTATGCCTGGTTTAGACTGATTGACATTGTGCTTTAAAGACAAAAACTAAGTAGCGAAATCTTTCAAATTATCATATTTGACTGAATTTTCATCCGTTGATTTTACTCCACCTGCAGCGCACTAGACAAGGTAATAATTTATGATAATTATATGAAAATATACAATTAATATTCATCACCTCTCATTTCTCATCACTTTAGATGATCAGTAATGCAGAGTAAAAATGCTGTCAGATTTCTAATTGCTTTGTAATGGGCCTGAAATAGGGAAATCGTTAAAGACAAACAATCTGTCACTTGTCTGTTACCTTAACTATCTATCACTTAAAAAAACCCTCATTAAATACATTGCTAATGAACGACAAAAGACTGTACTCAGTGTGCCCAGATGTACCTTTTTAAACAATATTGTAAATTGCTTAAATAATTCCCAAGACATTTTCAATCATTTCTGTGGAAATTTAATGGAAAACATATATTTTCCGTGCATGTTACATCTCATTTGTTCACATCATTATGACATTTAGTCTATCATATGCACATCTCCTGGGAGACAAAACTTTTTCTTTTTACTGTTGACAAATCTGATCCAATTAAAATAAATTCTGGAAGAACTCAACATTCAGATCTCTGATCCCTTTCTCTTAAAAAAAAAAAAAAAAAAGGAAAAAAATCCCATCTCTTCCAAGAATTTTTAATATCTAGATTGAAAAAGAAGTCCAGCATTGTTCAAAGTTGAACACATTATTTTATCTTAATTATTCCCAAGAGACAAAACTCAGAATGTTCACTTTCACCACCCTTTTCACTCTGCTGTCTACTACAGCTCTGCCAGAGAAATTCACTTGAAAAAAATTCTTGTCACTGTACTGACTGAAGAGCCAGGATGAAAACAGCACACCAGAAATATCAGTGAGACCTCATAGTGAAATATTGTACTATTATTTGCCATATTAATTAATTGCTGATATTAACTGTCACATTAAAACATTGATAAAATGAAGGCATAATAACTGCAAAAATTATTTAAGACAAAATATTCATCTTTGTATGACTTAAACATGCTCAGTCTCTTAAATTTACCAAAACCCAATCAATAGTCAGTGCTTCTTTATGACACTGAAAGAGGTTTAGATTAGACATTAGGAAGAAATTCTTCCCTGTGAGGGTGGTGAGGCCCTGGCACGACCTTCCCAGAGAAGCTGTGGCTGTCCCATCCCTGGAGATATCCAAGGCCAGGCTGGATGGGGCTCTGAACAACCTGGCCTAGTGGAAGCTTCCCTGCTCATGGCAGGGGTTGGAACTGGATGATCTTTAAAGTCCCTTCCAACCCAAACTGTTCCAGGAGCTCTATGTAGCAATGTAAAACCAACACAAACAAACAAAAAGCAAAACAGCTTTACTAGTCTTACCAAGGCTTTGAAAAATACCATCCAGAAGTAAAAAATGTAGTTAATAGTGAGAAAGTCTGGATGTTCCAGCTGGTCCATCATTTGTACTCATCTTTTATTGTAGTAGTAGAAGCACCTACAGTAGTCCAGTTAAGTCTTTAAATAATTCTCCTGTGATTCTATGACAACACAGCACAATGTTATGTGACAATTTCAAGAAAAGCATCTACTAAAAAGTAAAATATTCTCACAAAAATGTCTGAAACTGCAAACCTACATCTAAATTGCCTTAAACAAGAGAAGAAAACTTTGTACTGTATTTAGGTCTCCAGTTCCAGTGAAATGAACAGCACCTACGCACACTTACATAATTTGTTTAAGATAATTAAGCAATCCTGGTTTCTTACAGACATGTCTCATGCCTCCATTCTGGGACACCAGTCCCAGCTCTTCTCCATGACCTCCTGGTGTGTCTCCACTCATCCTAGACGGTCATGGTAAGTTCTCCACACTCTCCAGACACTTACCTACTGAAACTTTATTTTTGCCTTCAGAAGGGGAAAAAGCAGCAAAGCTCTGGCTACATTGAGCTGAGAGCATTTGTGTTCAGCCTGGTTTTCCCTGCTCTCCCTCCCCTACATACCCATTCCCTTTTAACAAATCTTGATCTAAGTCAATTTTTATACCTCTAGAGATGAAAAATTATTAAATTGCCTTGAGAGTGATCAACAGCTTCACAAGTCCTTACAACCTGTCAGGGTACGATTAGCTATGACTAACCCAAACATAATGTTATGACTTCTAAAAGTGGGTAGATTAAAAGAGAAACTGAGACACAAAGAATATGACACCAGACTAGGTCAGATAATCCTTCAGTGGTACACGAACACCAAACTGTTATATTAAATAGCCTATTTCCTTTTACTTTGGCAGGGCTGCTGAGCACACACTGAAAAGAACAAGCATTTCACTTCCAAAATTGTTTCACTGACTTCAGAGATAATTCCTTAACATGTACAGATAATTTTCTATTTAACAATTCATTACAGATATACTGTTTCATAAAATTGCTCACAATCTCTCAAACAACTCTATGTTTAAAATACTCTATGAGCTGGTTTCAGGTACCAATCTTATTACGAGCTAAAATGGAATAAACTCAATATGCAAAATATGGGAATTTTTGGCATAAAGGATAAACAGTGGCTATTGTATCCAGTCTTTAGGAGGGTATTAACCATTTTTGGTGAAAGCACAGGTGCGGTAAGCAACCTCCAGGACAACACCACATATTTAAAAAACTTTTCTTCAATTTCCCCCTTCATGCCATCAACTCCTGTTCACACAGCAGCCCCAATGAAGGAGGTGACTCATGGAACCCCACTGAAACCTTTGCCTGAGA
Source organism: Vireo altiloquus (assembly GCA_013396875.1). Taxonomy (NCBI): domain Eukaryota; kingdom Metazoa; phylum Chordata; class Aves; order Passeriformes; family Vireonidae; genus Vireo; species Vireo altiloquus. The sequence goes on from VZRF01013463.1 coordinate 56,133, forward strand.
AGCAAAGACTACATAAATTAGGGCACACTTGGTACATCTCATCTGCAATTCAACGACTTATGTGAAATATCGAATTGTTCACACTGGTGCTGCAGAAGTTAGACAGAGAGGCTGGATTGTTCCAGGGCTCGTACATGGACTGACAGAGGACTCTTTCCCTTTTGACAATGTGGACACTCACGTTACAAATTTGACCTCTCTTAACAGAAGTGCACAAAGGGCAAAACACCAACCTGCTGATAGTTGTGTAGGGACACTGGCTTCCAGTACAGACAAAAATCAGACTAATCTGGTCTTGAGTAGTTTTGCAGATCTGATGTTTCCCCACGCTTACCCCTATCCCCACCTAGGGAAGCAAGTGCTAAACTTTAAATCAATTCTCCATGTGGATCATTCAAGCCCAGCTGTCCCACTCCCTTCCTTCACTGGTGGTTAATGGGAACAATATGCCAGGAGCACTCCTGGTTCTTCCTGACAATGTCTCTACAGACCAGCTGCTTCTCTACTTAAGGAGTTCAAAGGGTATGAAAAATGTCAAGTTGCTTTAATTCTAATGTATCACATAAAAATAATGTCACAGGATGTATGCTATACATTTAATAGTGTAGTGTGAACTGAGTTTGCCTGAAGTAGTATTTCGGGATTTTGATAAACAGGTTCGCCTAAGATTCCAAAAGCTAAAGTCTACAGCACCCACCTAAGCTTCTTTTTTTGGTAGCGGTCGTGGGGTTTTGTTTGTGTTTTTTGGTTTTGTATTTTTGGGTGCGGGGTGGGGGTGTAAGGTTTTTGTGGTTTCTCGTTTGTTTCTAATGAGGAAACGTCTTTGCTTAATTAAAAACCTGCTTCCAGAGCTTAATTTTTTTCATTAAGAGAATGTTTTTCCTTCCTCTTTAGGACAAGTATTTCCTAGAAAGAAACCACCGTCTTATTCCGCTTCCAAGGCCGGGAGCCCAGGCTGCCGAGCTCCGCCTGCGGGGCCGGGGGGGAGGGAGCGGCTGCGCCCCGGGAGGCGGAGTCCCTGCGGGGAGAGCGGCTGTGGGGCGGCCCGGGCTCCCGCGCAGCGAGCGAGGGGCAGCAGGGTGGGCAGCGGTGCCTTCTCCCACCGGAGCCCCGGCAGACGGAGCCCGGGGGCGGGCGGGGTGCGGAGCAGCTCCCGCGGCCGGGCCAGGCGGAGCCGCGGTCGCCATGGGGACGCGTCGGGCCCGGCCGGGCCGCGCTTCCTGCCGGTGCGGCGCCACTACTGCCCGGCTGGAAACAGCCGAGGCGGCGCGGGAGCCGCGCGCGCTGCGGCCCTGGGCGAGCTAAAGGGCCTAAAGGCGTAAAGCGCCACGGGGGAGAGGAGAGTGTTTCCCGCCGGACGAGTTGCACGTGGCACTGCCATGGATGGTGCGGAGCAGGTGAGTGCGCGGGGCGGCCGCGGGGAGCGGGGAGGGACCGGGGTAAGCCAGGGGGTCCGGGCTGGGCCGGGCCGGGGGCACCGAGGGAGAGCGGGGGGCTGCGGGGAAGGGCGGTGGGGGGTCTCCGGCAGGGCCTGGCGCAGTGCGCGGGGCCGCGGCCTGGGCCGGGCTGCGGAGGCCTCCCTGGCCGTCCCCGCCCGCTGCGGAGGCCCGAGGTGCCGCCCGCCCTGGTTGTGCGGTAGCTCCGCTGTGGGGAGCGGTGTGGAGAGCGCCGTCCCGGGGCCGCTGCCTTTCGGCTTGCTCGCAAAACGCGGGTGGGAGCCCCAGGGCGGGCAGGACGGGTGCGTGGAGCTTTCCCCCGCAGTGCTCTGTCCCACGGTCTGCTCGTAGCTATGCCGAGTTTGAAACGCATACTTTTTTCCTCCGTGAAAGAAGTGTTGATTCTGAAGTACGATCGTTGTCACCAGGAAGCAGTTTTAGTGCTGAAATGGAAAAAAGTCAAATCTGTTTTTTTTTTTGTTTCACAAGTAATTAATTTGCAGTTACAGAACTTGTGTATTTATAAAGCTCTTGCCTACTGACAGTGTTATTTATTTTCTGAAAGTTCATGGTAAATCATCTGCTGCAAGCTTGGGATTCCAGCACACCTAAGAATCTGTGTGAAGCTCAGGCATTGCCATTCGATTGCTGGCACTTAATTCTCCTGTTTATTTTTTTCTTCCTGGATCATTAACTTGATGTCCAAAAGATGAAAAGATGTCCAAAATTGAAAACCGCACGTCTAAGTAGTCAGATTCTACTTAGTGACCTGTGCTAACTTAGTATGTTTTGGTTAATTTTTGTTTATTTGTTTTTACATGCTCTTCTACTTTAAGAAAGTTTTCTTCTTGCTCAGCAGGATGAAGGAGTTCCCATGCTCTGAATGTCATTTTGTAAAATGCAGCACATACCTTTTCTTGTGTCTTCATGCATGGATCTTATTCCCAAATTGAAAAATATCACACTTTTATATACTTCATGTGTTCATGTATTAAGTACAGTACTGCTTCAAAATCAAAAGTTTGTTTTAAGAAATGTCTGTATAAAAGGTGTCTCTGTAGCCTAGGTTGTTTCAAAATTGTTCATTTTACATGCAAAATGATTTTTGGAGAAGTATGGATGACTTCAGAAACATGATATGCTGAGGCACTTGGATAGGAAACACAAGACTTCACATATGACACTCTGTGGGATGGAATGGCCACGTGAATTAAACTTTTTTTGCACAATAGTTCTCATATAAAGTTGTAGAGGTGCTTGAGGGCTATGGTCAATTCTGTGATCATCTAGTTTTCCAGGTCCTTGTCTTTGCTTTTTCTGTTTCTCTTTCAAATTGTAATTTCCTTTACTTGATTTCCTTACCCAGTGCTAAGGAAGTGATTTCGAAGCCAGTCAGGCTATGGCCTTTGAAAGGATAAACCACAAGGACTGGTACAAGGTCCTGGGGGCCAAACCATCAGACAGCCTGGCAGAACTGAAACGGAAATACCAAAAACTGGCTTTGTTGGTAAGTCTGAATTTGATAGTTAAGATACACAAAAGTCATTTTTGTAAACCAATAAGGTAACAGTTGCAGGGTTTGTTTTTTAGAGTTTTTGTATCAATGTGATTGATCAGAGTATGTTTGTAATATCAGTTCACCGTGACTAGTTTAAGTTTGAAATAACCATCTGCAGTTTATGAGTTACCAGTAGATTTGCTAAGAGGGGTTGTGGCATTCTGATTCCAAAACACTGATAAGTCTCCCAGCTTTGCTAAACTGAGACAAATAATTGCTTATCAGGTGCTGGATAATCAGGCACACGAGTCAAAAAGTCTTTGTACACATGAAATTTGGTATTTGCTATCATGCATGTGAAGGTACAGTGTGCTGAATGCAACCCTTGACTACACAAAGATCAGATGCAAAGAACAAAAAGTTTTTTTCCTGGTAGTCTATAGTAATTAAATGAAAATGCATAGGAGGAAAATAAGTTAATTTTATTGGGAAGTTTCTGGTGAGTTTTCGTGGAGTTATATTCTTGATCGTGCATCAAGACTTCATTTTCTGTGAATTCCCCTTATTTTTTCTGTACTGCTGCTGTATATGCATAAGAATCTCAGAGCTTTACCAGATTACTCTGTGTGATTCTTGGTTATGCTGTTTTACTCTCTCTCCTGAATTTGGGCATTTTGCTCAAAAAGTGCTTTGGCCTGGGTTTCTGAGGAAAATGTAGTATCTTTTTTGATACTGTTGACTGTTTTCAGCTGAATTTGATAGACAAATAGAATTTCCAAGGTAACTAAATTCCTATTTTTTGAAAGCTGGTGAGACTTGGTAGAGAAGAAGAAATGAGGTGAGCAGAACTCTGTTTCTATAGGAAAAACTCTCTTTTCTGTAGGAAGCTGCTAGCTAGACTGTCAGTATTGGCTGGGTGGGTGTTGGAGCATGTGCATGGCAGATTTGAGGTGTTTTGTGGTGTCAGAACAAATGTTGTAAGAAGTTGGGATTTTTAAGTGAGGTACAGAGAATGCCAGTGACCAGGAGACTGAGTTTTGTTAGAGTTGAAATAAATTCATGGGGTTGTGGGGGGAGGTTGTTCCATTTTTATGTTGGTGTGAGTTTCTTTAAATAATTTTACTTCTAGCCACTGTAAGAATGGTTTTAAAGTTTGGTCATTTCACCAGTACATTCCAATTTTACACATTTTGGTATTCTTCAGTGGAATTTGCTAGGCAGCCCCTGCTATACATCTGCTCCTCCTCAGTGCTTCCTGTGAACTTGTTTCTTTGTCTGAAACTGATTAATGTACTTAGTCTTAAGTTTCTACACCTGACAAGATGTTTGTGTGCAGATATAGGACATAAATCCTTTGGTTCTCACTATTAAGCTTTGATTATTCTAATGGAGGAGAGAGCTTTGCAAACCAAGTTTGTTAGTTCCACTTTGAATAGAAATCATTGTTTTCTTGAACCTCCCAATGGTTTTGTTCTATTGAATTGCTGGTAAAATGTGAGTAAAAGATTAATAAAGATCTGTCTGTTCTTAACTACCTGAAAGGAGGTTGTAGTTAGATGCAGGTTAGTCTCTTTCTCCAGGCAGCAGCTGACAGAGCAAGAGGACTCAGTCTTAAGCTGCACCAAGGGAAATATAGGTTGGATGTTAGGAAAAGGTTTTTTACTGAAAGAGTGATAAAGCTCTGGAATGGTCTGCCTGGGGAGGTGATGGAGTCACCATCCCTGGGTGTGTTTAAAAATAGCAGTCAGTGCCATGGTTTAGTTGAGGTGTTAGGGCATGGGCTGGACTCGGTGATCTTGAAGGTCTCTTCCAACCTGGTGATTCTGTGATTAATGAAAGTGATCAGTGGGCCATGGTGTAAAACACCTCTTCTGTTCAGACAGAGGGTTAATTTAAACTGAGTATTGTAATGGAATTAATGTATTTCTTTTCCTATGAATTGGTGTATAATAATGGAATTAAAATCATAGGTGTTGTTCAGAGCTGTTACGGAAGTGAAACTACATAGTCCTTTTCTTGTATAAAGTTTTTTTATATTGTGTTGCAGAGCTGTACTTTCATGTAATTTAGTGTAATTATTTTGGGGTGTATAAAGTGAGAATTACCTGTTTACAAGTGTATATCCACATCTCCAACTGTAGTTTCAGAAGGTTAAAGTATTATTTTAATATATAAGCATTTCTTTTCTTGTATGTTTCCAACCTAATTGGTAAGTGCTCTTTATTTGAAGTCAATGAGAAGTGTTAGAGGAAGTGAAGATACTTTGTTTTAGTGTCTGTGTTGGACCTTTCTGACTAAAAGGAGATGTTTACTGATGTTTACTTGTAGGTGTTTTCCCAAGGGAGATCTGCTACTTGTCTGTTGTTGTTACCATATGCTCTGTCTCTGCTCATCTTTTTCTGTTAGCTGAACTGTTACAGACTCTGCTTGATGGTCTCCTTCCTAATGCAGCACCTAGCCCAGTCACTCTGGAGTCCTTAAAGCATGGTGCTAATGAGACCACAAAGGTTTTTCTGTGCCTTAGAAAAAGGCACTGGTGTAGGAGTGACTGGAGGGGACAGCACATATCTTCTCTTAGTTACAGTGGGAAAATGCCACAGTTGTTGAGTCAAGAGTCCATAGTTGGAAAAACTGTAAGACTTCCCTGAAAGAAAAGTCTACAGTGCCATGTTAACAGAGAAGTGTTCTCTCAGATTCAGGGATTCATGAGCTGTGGGCTTCTGAATACTGGATGTATAAGAGGAATGTTGCTGAATGTTTGTTTTATCCTGATGCTGTTCCCTGGTCATCCACTGGTCATTGTTAGTGAGAAGTACAGCACTGGATGGACCTGTTGTGTTACCTTTTGTGTCCTTTCCGATGAAGTCACTCTCTTGCTGTCCAGGCTGCTCTTGGAGCTTGTGGTAACTTCTCAGCTCTAAATGCCCAGGTGCTCCTTGGCTTCTCTGATGCTGTTACTGGACGTGGGGGTGGTACAAGTGGCACTGCCATTGGCTAGGCCAGGGTACAGGGCTGTGTGCAGGTACAAGCAGGTTTTTAGAAGCTGGAATAGCATATGAACACAACCATGTATTGCTTCTTAAAAGATTTAATGTCAAATTTTATGGTCAGTGCAGAATGTTTTCCAATTTTTATATAGTTGCAGAAGTTAATCTCCTGAAGAATTATGCTACGTTAATAGCTTAAAATCCATAGGTTTTGCTGCAATTAATATGACATGGATTCTGTAATCATGAATATTCCAACCACACCTGTGCCTTAGCATCAAGCAGAATAGATGGGGGAATTTATTTTTAAACATAATTCTGCTGTTAAAATAAAAACAGCAAATCTCTGAGTCCAAACCTTTTTCAAGTGATCCCCAATGCTTCATGTTGAGCATTTGCTTTTTGCCATCTGCTATTTTCTGTATTTGTCAACACATGTATGCTTAGCATCTTGAAGGAACAGGCAGATGTAAAATTTCCAAAGCTAAAAAGAGTTGGAGATCTTGCCATATGTCATCCAAAAGATAACTATATTTGCAGTTAAATCTCAGGATTGACCTTAATAATACACAGTAGTACACAATTAAAAGTGATTGAATTGTAGCTTTGTAAGAATGACTTCATCAGGGCAAATTGGCTTAAAACTGAAGAATTTTTAAAACCAAACCCCTTTCTATTTATTCTAACAAATTGAGGATGGAAAAGGCTAATAAACCAGAACAGAACTGTACATAGACACCCTACTAGAGTGAATATATTTTTCTTTACTGTACTTAGTTTCTTCATTTGATCAGGTCACAAAGTGTATTTAAGTGAATTATTTTACTATAGATAATATGAGTCCAGTCCTTAAAATAGTATTAATTTGATACAGAAAAAGAGTTTGGGCTGAAAGTAGAGATTTTTTTTTTCCACCACACCCTCTAACTTTTAAGCATCTTATAAAATTTGTTTGAGACTTAAATTTAGTTTTTTAGTAATTCTTGTGTACTTAGGTGACTCTGATACCTGGATCATCTCGATACTCTGTTCCTCTAAGAATCAGTAGCAGCTGAAGATGACAGACTTTGGGGCACAAGATGCGTGGTGCCATTGTCAATTCTATTTTATTTTTAAAAGAAAATAAAACTTTTGTGTATGCAGGCTCATACTCTGGCACAAAGCTCCAGCCAGTAACTGTGAAAGGGAAAAAAAATGCAAATGAGTGCTTTGAAACCAGCATAGCTCAATGCAAAGATTCCTTGGCTGGCTGTTGCAAGCTCATGCTAAAGTGCTTTCTGAAGCACAGAAGACTTGTAATTTCCATACTCTGAAAGGATTCCAGCCAATTCTGAGAATTAATATCTTGTCGAAGTGGTAGGAATAGGTCTTTAATATTCTGTCTTTGGAACATGCTGGTGGGTTTGAGGTATTTGGGATACACACAACCTTTTATCCACAGTTACATACATGGTAGTTTCAACAAGGTGATTTCTTAAATGGATAAATGGGTTTTGTGCTCTATGCTTGGTTTTTTAAGGAATCCATATAGCTTTTAGGAAGGACAGTTCTTATATTCCATTTCTAAATGTGTATAAAATCAACAGAAGATAAAATTAGAGCAACAAAAATAGGACATTGAGGGGAAACCTGCCCCTCCCCCCCATCTTATTATTGGCGCAATTTTTGCATTTGCTTTTGGTCTAGCACTTCGTGGTCAAAGAATAAGCTGTCAGATTGTTTTTGAATTTTTATGTAACTGCTTTATATCTGAAAACTGCTTTTCACCAGAAATAAAGTCACCAAACACATAAGCTTTGTCTAGCTGAAAATCAGGTGTCTGTTCCTGTTGATGCTGATGATATTATAGGATACCTTTCAACTGGAAAAAAATTATTGTGCAGGAAAATTATATGCTGCTGTTACAATGTGTGCCCTAATCTTAAAGAAAATCCATGTAATTTGAGCAGGCAGTATGCAAGAAGCTCTTATTTTTAATATGGTAAGGAAATAAAATGTGCCATTTAACACAGAGTGTTACAAAGATTATCTTTTTTATCTAAAGGGGTGGTGTGTGTGTACATAAATAAAAAGTGTTAAAGTGCTCACTTGATCTGTTTGAAAGAGCAGAAGATTTGCAAACAGAGCATCAGGCATAGGTGAGACTGACTCTCAGCAACAGTAAATGAGGAATTTAATAGAAATTTAATTTAGTGAGGCAAAATTACTTCAAGAAGAGATTATTCCATGGAGCATGTTTAAAGGAAAGGCATATGACTTTCTGGAGAGTAAAAAATCTGTTATCGATTTATGTGCACATTTAAATTCTGCAATCACAAGAAATGCAGGGGATGTCATTTATGTAAAGAGCTACTTGCATGATTGTTCTTTAAAAGTTTGTTGCAACATAAATTCAGTATTAGTCCTGAAAGGACCTACCTACTGAGGAACTTCATGCTGAGTTTAAGTTGAGACTTTGAAACTTTAAAATGAAAACACTGAGTTTTGTGTTGGAAGTCTCATAATAATGCTTATCATGAGAATCAGGCCATGTATGTGTTCCTTTTTCCAACAGCCTTGGCTGGTTTTTTATATTTTTGTTTGAAAAGCAGCATACTTGTTAGAGGTATTGAACAGATCATTGTGCTTAGCTAATTCTAACTTCACCTAACGGGTAGAAAATGGATTTGTAATTTGACAATATAAACAGAACAAGTTCAGTGCAGCCTGGCTGGAGCTTGACTGGAGTTAATCTAATTGCTACAGAGAGAAAGATAAGCCATCAAGTTTAATACAAAGGACTATTGTTTTAATGGTCAGGGTAGTTTTACTTTGAGCTCTTCTTTACATCTGATTTACTAATTATCACTTTAATAAGAAGAAGGGGCTGTATTTTCAAGTTGTGACTTGAGAAGTTGGTTACTAACCTAGGTAGTACCAAGTGAAGCTTCACGTTAGAGAAGTCACTAATTCCAACAGCTTCATTAGCCAGGTCATAATCGTGCTGCTGCTTAAGCTATGAGTTGTGTGATTTATTCAGCTGACTTTGGTGTTGGTTTTTGTTTGGTTTTCCCTTATACCAGAAGAGTTCACTGTGATATTCAGTAGGAGGTCTGCAGAACAGCGAGCTACACTGGTGATGATCATGTTGCAGATGTTGGAGTAGCAGGAACTTTTCTCAGTCTGAGTAGCTCCAGAAAGGTGTTGCATGTGTCAGGGTGGAGATGAAAGCCGAGCACCGTGGAGCTGCTTAAAGCTGAGCTCTTGGAGCTGTGTGACACTGCCACGTCCAAGCTGAAGCTCCTGCTGGCTCTGACAGAGCCCTGGGAAGGTGCAGAGCTGGTGGCAGTCTGTCCTTGGGCTGTAAGTGCTCCCCTGCAGTAACTGTGCTGTAGAGAATTAGGCAGCTGCTAATGCAGGGCAATGCAGGGACTCACCAGGCAGTGCTCCCAGTGGTCAGCAGCCAGCTGGAGGGTGGACCCTGCACACATCCTGCACAGGAACTGCCTGAGAAAGGTGTGCTGGCTTGCAGAAAAGGTGGGGTGCGGGCAGAGATTATGGACAGAGTGAAGAGAAAAAGGATGTAGTGAGGTATCTTAGGAGAAAAGGGAGCAGCTCAGTCTCACTCAGGGAGTGATGTCTCACTTATTACTATGTAATGCATAATGATTTTTTAAAGATGTAGGTGAACTTTAACAAGTAGATGGGGTATGAATATCCCTACAGAAGAAGTTTGGTTTTTAACTTATATAGAATATGAGAACCCAGAGCGTCACAAAATAAGCCAGCAAGTTAGTAGTGCATTGCTTATCAAGGTAGTTCAGGCAGTTGTGAAAGTTATGTTAGTTTCAAGAATTATTTCTAAATTATACTGTTTACTTACAGGGTTATTGTCCACATTTAATTTGTTATAATGAACAGCTTCTGATACCTCATCCTCTGTAGGTTTATGGTTCATACCTAACAGAATGGGCATCAGGCAATTGAAATGGGAGATTTGGCCAATATGTGCTTGGCTTTTGGTATCATTTGTGCTCTGCAGAGGAATCTGGTGCCTCTCTTGAGCACTTTGTGCCCTGGTTATGTAAGTTATTTATTGTAACAAATATTTAGAAAAGCAGCTATACTGTTGTTTGGTAGACTTTTTGTGAAAGGTGGTCAATACTCACAAATATTCACTGTATCCTGAGTCAGTATAAAATTAAAATTTTGATTAAAAATAAAGTCATAAGTAGTAACTTATTAAATGCCATAAAAATGTTTCTTTAATATTTGTGAGTGTTCTTTCAGCATTTTGAAGACATATTTAAGTAGTTTTACATTGTGCAGTGTGTTTTTTATCTCATTTCTAAAATGAGATGTTTGAAATAAAAATTATATAGCAAAAGATGTGAATTAAAGCACAAAGAAGGAAGCTACAAAGAACAACATAATGCTTTTACATCATAAATGTTATCCTGATGTTTGAACAGCCGCAGTCAAGAGTATCTTGAGCTGTTCAACATTTCCAAATCAGACTATGCTTTCAAGTGTGTGCTTTAGAAATTTTAGGCACTAAGTCAATTATTTAAAGCTGTAAGTCCAGAAGAATAGTTTGAAGGATAATAAAAGTGTGGTAGAATCAATCATCTTGCAATTGCTGTGTTTTCATAAGGATCTGTTACCGCTGTTAAATGAAATCAACCATGTTTGTGTTGAATCTGAAATAGTTACTACATTTTTTTAAACTTTGTCATGTGATGTACCTGTAACCTGTAAAACTCAGTATTTTGGGTATTTGTGGGGTTTTTTATTATTTACATAGATTATCTGTGTCTAATTTTGTCTTCTGCTTGAAATACATAATATAATTATTACAGATAATTGTTAAAGCAACACATTATCACATTCCTTCTTTCCTTCATCTTTACACTCTTTAGAGTCAGAAAATCCTGATCTGAATGGCATAACTGTCCCACCCTCCATCTTTTCCTTGCCTCAGTGCATTACAAATGCTTCCTCATCTCCCATTGAGCTCAAATGCTCAGCAGGCATAAGCTCATTTGAGCTGATTTAATGCAGAAGCAAATTCATATACCTGAAGGCTTGGTTTGTAGGATACTTTATTGATAGCATATTATTATAGAAAAAAAGTTCAACTTTTTGTACTCTGCCAGTCATTTGGATAAATTTTGTCATTTAATTTTCAATACATTAAAAGTAATGTTTGAAGGCTGAAAGGTCAGTAGTCAGCTATTGACTGATGGTTGTCAGACTTGACCCTTCATTGTTATTCCTTCTAAATTAACAGTAATGAAAAAATTCAGTCTGTTTTGCTTGGATTTATGACCTAAGAATGTCCATAGTCAAAGAAGGTAAAGATGAATGAGTTTGCCGAGCAGCACCTTAGCTAAACATTTTTCTTTCCTTGACAGAACATTCAATTGTAACTAATGAGGTCTTTGAGGAGAGGCTGAACAAGAGCTGCCCTTTTAAGAGGTACTTGCCTTCTGTCAGAGCAATCCAGGATTGGCTCCGACTGCGTCAGAGGAGCAGTGCCAAGGATGGGCTTGGGAGGATTCTCCCAGTGAAACTCTGGCTTCTCTAAATGTTCCTGTTGAAACTCAAGAGATAAAAACCTTGGATTATTCCTCTACAATTGCTGACCTGTGCTAAGTTTTGACTTTACCTTCCCATCTCCTTCTGTTGACTATTCTTTTCTAAAATGGGGCAGTTTTGTAAAGGCTGACTGCCCAGGTAGAGTGTTATTAAATATCACTGTCCCAAAGCTCAGTAATGAATTCTGGGAAGTGAGCAGAATATTCTACTGACATGTGATTTCCTAGAGTCCCTCTCAAAGGACGTCCCTTTAGCTTTGTGAGGGCCACTGCCAAAGTTGTTTCCTGGCTACAAATGGAGAAATTTGCCAACCATGTCCAACCTTAAACTGGAAGTTAAATTAACACCAAACTAGTAATCAATCCAGATAGGAGCACATCCTCCAAGCCTGTGAATAAATCCAATACAAACTAATTTCTCAGTGTGTGGAATTCCATGGATTATGTTTGGAATTCTTCTGTCACTGAGGCTATTTTTAAAATCATGCTGACTTCTTTGTTTATTGTTGTTGTTGTTGTTAGGGTTTTTTTCCATTGTGTTTTGGGTTGTTTTTTGGGGGTTCTTGCCTGTTTGGTTTTTTTAATACTGGTTTTCACAACTGAGTAAATTCTGTTAATAGGTAGCTTTTTATGTCCATTTTAAAAGTTGTAATTCAAGAAAGGCCAAACCTGTTATTTCGCGATCTCAAATGTCTTCAAACACTGTAGTGATTCTATATTGCTCTCGGAGATGGGGAAAGCCAAAAGAAATAGTTTCAGGAAAACAAAAATTCAAAACCACTTGTTATGTAAGTGTTGGAGTTATGGTTGCTAATGAACAGTTTTTAAAAATAAGTCCTGTATTCTTCAAGGTCTGTTTTCCCTCTGCACCTGAAGTGCCTTAGGGACTTTGATTATTTTGCATTATGCTTAAATCTGACCTCTTAAAGGTGTGAGGCTGTTTTCAGGTATTCCCTGTGAATTGGAAAATGAATGTTATACTTGGTTTGGAATACTGCATTAGTGACTGGGGCAGGGGGGCAACACAGAAAACTCTGCTTTGTGCTGAGCAGCTCTTAGAAGTTGAGGGTATCAAAGTACTTGACTTCTTTGCCTGCAGAAGGGTTTTCCTCTTGCAAGTCCCAGTGCCAGCTGAAGGCTCCTGCCCCAGACTGCCTCTCCCTGCCCTTCTGCCAGATGTTGCTCAGTCAGGAAATAGCATCCTGTGGGTTTTCCTTCAAGCACTACTGTTCATGTCAGCTGGAAGGGTTCATCCCCATTTTTTCAGTAGTTTAGACAACCCTGCTTGGTTTGGTTTTCTGGAGGGTTTTTTTTGTTTGTTAGATGTGGATTTTTTTTCTATAATAAAATAGAGGATTCGGGAGATTGCTTTCATGTGAAGGTAGCATTTGCCTAAACTATTTTCCTAACCATTTGTCTGGAATTATTATATGACTAGGGCCACAACAATCTATGCCTAAACAACAAAACATTGTTTAATGTGACATTTAATAGTGTAAATTGTGAGCATAGGATCCAGAAATACAGAAAGAATTTAAAATTCCCTTTATATTTTTACCTTTGTACTACTGTAAATTTAAGTGTTTGCTTTTCCACTTAATTCCTGTGCTAGTTTTTGGTGGATTTTCTATTGTTTTTTCTTTTCCTGCTGTATACTTCCCAAAGGGCTTTTTGAAGTACCTCTTGAGGCTCTTGGGTCACTCTTCTTATTAGGAAAATAAGGAGCCATGGAAAGAGAGAAAAATGAAAGAGTCTGTTTCTAAAGATGTACTTTTTGGTAACTGTAGCTTCTGGTTTTTCTCATTATTTTCATTTCTTCATTAGCCAAATAATTGTTTTCTTCTATTCATACAAAACCAGTTGATTTTCTTTTCTGTCGATAGAAACTGAAACTTTTACTCTGGATTTCAGCATTGTTCAAGAAGGGTGAGAGGTGTGAATATTTAATGTGAAAACTATGTGTGGCAATTACTTGCTGTTTGATCAGACTCTTCCCAGTGTGATGGGGTTAGATCTTTCCAGAGAGTGGGGAACTGGGGCTGAAGGGAGCAAGAGTGCCTTACTTGGGTTTCTGTAGGATGGATTGGTGATTGCTGCCACAGGCATGGGAGTCATTTCCCTTCCCAACACAAGAGGTTGTCTGTCTCATCTGGTGAAGTTTCCAAGCAAGAATCTGCAGTTCCTTGTTTTTGCAGGAGGAGCTGGAGGGCTGTAACGTGGTGTGTTCATGGAGTGTGGCCTTGGACAAAGAGGAGAGCCACTGTCACCAGTTAACACCAGTAAAGAGTGTGGAAGCTCAAAGTAGTAGGGTGATGCTACAGTACCATGATAAAAGCAATTGCATTTCAAGTATGTTTAAGCAAGACAGCTTCAAAAAAAAGAAACCCAACATGGAAATGAATGAGTTTATGACAGTGTAATTTAGCCTTTGGGGTTTTTAACTGCACTTAGAGGACACTGGTAATTTTCAAGAATTTGCTGCACTGCATTGATAGTCCCATCCTGTGTTTCTACTGTGCAGCTGTCAGTGAGAACCCATTTTGTGTTCTGCATAACTGTTGCACATTGCTACGTATGTGTAATCCTAACTTTTTTTTTTTTAAATTCTGGCTGGTTTTAGAAGAAAGCAGTTTGGGTTGTCTGTGGGTGTTTTCTTTTAAAATTGTTCATTGTGCAATGAATAACTAAAATGTTAGGGGAAAACGCCTTTTTCCTCCAGGCTGCTGTCTTGAGGATGTTTTGCTACAAATATTTGAGTCACAGCAAATACTTCCTTATAGTTACAACTATAGAAATAGTGTTATCTGAAATATTTCTGTTCTGGTGGATTTTATTTGTCTCAAGCAAAGGTGTAGGTCTGCTGTGCTGAATGTTGTGTATAACAGTGGTTATTTCAGGCGGGGGGTTATGGAAAAGATTAATAATGTGTGTAAAACATGCAAGCAGTGGAATATTGTGTGGGAAGATTGATGCTTGCACAATAGTTTTGATTATAGCAGATTATAAGGAGGAAAAAGGGACAAGACTCGACACAGTTTTTACCAGCTAATTGATCAATGAGCAATGTTAGAAAAAAGTCATAGAATGGTTAAGTTCTAAGAGATAGAAGGAAAATGAAATGGTCATCTTTTAATTTTCCACAAATAAGGAACATTTCCCATGAGAAAGAATCATCCTGGAGATGGACAGTGCAGGCTGCAATTAGTGTCAAGGCTGATAATAAAATTAGGTAGGGCAAGACTAAAGTTGTTAAAAAGCTTAAAGGTTGTTTGCATTTGGGGGGGGGAAAGGAGGAAGAGGTGGACTGAAGTAATGAATCAAGTAGATAAATTCCTTGCTCTTTTGTCCAGCTTTGGATAGACATGCTTTGAGGAAGTTTAAATCTATATATGAAAAGATTGAATGTCACAAGGAGCTCTTCATTTTCTGTTTCTCCTCTTTGCAAGTGGAACAAGCAGACTCCTTGCATGTTCCTTGCTAACTTCTGCCAATTGAGTGAGCATGTTGAAAAGATGGATTGTGGACTAGGAAGGAAAGTTTTAAGACTTAGCATCATCCTTTTCATGGAAGTGAACAAGTTTCACACTTCGGAGAGAGTGCTTTGTAAAATCAGTGAAATACAAAAAGCACCTTCAAAGTAATCTTGTTTTGTACTGTTATTTAACATAAGAGCACTCCTCTCTTTTCTTTCTTTCTTTTTTTCCCTTCCCAAACACTTGTCACATGAAGCTTTTCAGTATTGAATTGTGCTGGTTACTTCAGAGGGGATAGCTTACAAAACACAAATGTGTGGAGCCTGACCTAGTGAGGGTCCTCACTTTTCACTGTGAGTCTCCTACTGAAATGCTCCTGTTACATCCCTGGTGTTCCTGCAGACGAAATTCAAGTGCTGCATTTAGTCCACTGAACATACATCTTGTCTGTTCCAGTCTTTGTGTACAAGAAGGGATGCAGTCCCAGCAGTTCCGTTCAGGAAGACTGTAGGGGACGAAATGTGAAGCAAATATTTAAAAACAAGAGTAAACTTTGTGGCTTGCTCTGGCCGCCGTTGCTGGTGCGGTAGAGGAACAATGCCGTGTTCTGCTGTAACCTGCTAGGCATTAGGTGGCAGTAGCGTGTTGTATTTGGCAGCTGCTTTGTCGTTGGGTTTTATCTTTGGTATCTTCAGTGCAGTTTCATAAATGGGGAAAACATGTATTTTATTTCTTGTAGTTTTTGTAAAATGCTGATTTATGGTTGCTTTGGCTGTGTGACTGTGAGGGCAGCTGTTTGGAGTCTCGTGTGCATAGGTGGGGTTAGTGTGCTGTAGTATGTGCACAGTGTTCGTGGCTTATTTTCTGGTCTGTAGTATCTAACAGTGATAACATTAACCACACATATTCTGATGATAAATATGCTGTTAATGGCCAAGTGAGTTTAGTTCTGCAGCCCTTACTTTTTCATAAGCTGTTACCATATAACATAATATAGCCTATTAGATGAAGTAGGTTTGGGGCTTTTTTTTTGCTTTTAGTCTTTATTCTTAGATAAAAAATAGTCTTAGGCTCAAGAGAAAGTTGGTAGGAACATAATTAACCTTTCAGCCCAGTAGTGTTATTGTCACTCTGGATCTTGGACAAGTGCAGCTACCTTGTGACCCTTTTGGAAGGTGTTTTTTTCCTTCATCCTTGTTTCTCACAGGTAAAGGATCTCAAGGATTTCAGAACTGTGTTGCATTGTATTAATTGGGCAGGATGATCAATTAATGGAAGAAGAGCAAGAAAGTGTTGACAGAACATGCTACCTAATTAGTACCTGATGGACCATGTAGGCCACAGAGCCCAGACTGTGATATCGCCTCAGGGTGGCAACTATACAAGACCTTTATATGCAAAATAGGCCTGTGGAAAAGCCAGGGAAGGAATTGTTCATTGCTGAAATATTTCCCTTTCCACTGCAACCTTGGGGGAAGCTTCATACTTCATGGCAGGAGCACATATCAAATTATCAACCCTGTGTTTTGTACACGTCTTGATCTGAAGTCATCTAGCCTTTTGCTTGCTCGAGTGTTTTTTAATGTAAGAGTTGATCTACAAATAGTGGTTCTTTTTTAAAAATAGAACTGTGTAGTAAGAGAGAAATACTGGGGCAGAAGGATTTCCTGGTCACCCCTGTGATAAAATGGCAAGCAAAAGGATTCTAAGTTAAAAGCAGCCAGCACCACTGTGCTCGAGGGTTCCATCCCAACTGGTTTTCGATTATACAGCAGTGCTCAAGAGTTTTTCAGTTGAAACCTAAGCCATTCTGAATTGAAAAGCACTTTGAGTCTAGGAAGGTAAGATGCCAGAATTATTTAGTTACTGGTAATTAGCGGGTTTTTCCCATTCATTTGTATAAATATGTTGGTAATTAATTCACGTTCTTCATTCAGAAGTTCTTCCTCCAGTGACAGAAGTTTAATGTTTACATGATTAAACCAAAGGTTTTTTCAAAATGAACTCATTTTCTCCTGCAATTTAAGCTTCTTTGTTTTACTGAGTTAAACATCTTCCTATTTCAGAATATTTTTGTTGAGTAAATAATCTCTCTCTTTTGTGTGTGTAATATAGTATGATTTTTTACCTTGTCCTAATTTTATAAGTTCAGCTGGTGAAGTTGGAAAATAGCTTCTTTCTGTGACCTTTCAGTGAGTGCCACAGGGTGGGGGCCAAGTGCACGTTTGTCACCTTTTTCCTTGATTGTCACAGGTGGCTAAAACATGCTTTTCTTAAATTTTGTTAGCTGAAAGTTCAAATTCCAGTTTAATAAATTAATTGATAATTTGGCCTGCGTTCTGATTTACAACCACCCACAGAATGGATTGTGCAAGAAAAACAGTTGAGCCCTAGAGCACAGCAGCCAGTCTGTGCTCTCTGTGTCCTGCCCACAAGCAGAGCAAATGATCATTTGGAGGTGCTGTGCTTGGGTGCTCAGCTATAGCTGACATATGCATGGCAAAGGTAATTCCAGATCTGGGTGTTAATTCTCATACATGCTGATGGGGATTTGTGGCTGAAAGTGTTCGGTGTGATGCTGGATGTAAAATTAGCCAAAGGGTTAACTTTAAATGTTATTACAGAGCTCTTGGACTGTTGTATTGCATTATATGGTTCCTTTTCTGTGCTGTGTCCAGCAGGGAGACTGCTCAGCTTTACATTTGGTGCTTTATCAGCTGATCTGGAACTTTCAATACGTGCTGCATAATTTGATTGAAAATATTGCTACAAGCCCTATAATGACAGTTCAGAACTGTCATTTGCTGTGAAATGTGCAGTTCTGCCAGGGTGTGGGGTGATGAGGGGAGCCCACTCTCCTACACTGTGTTAAGCTTAGCTGATAGTATTTCAGATCCAAACGTTTAATATCTTGGATAGCTTTAAACATAAATTTATTGAGCCCTGAGACCAGTAGAAGCAGAATTACTTGTTCATGAGGGCTGGGACCTGGACCAGCCACACTTTAAACTGTTCAAGGACAGAGATTTCAGGGTGGGTACCCTGCATAAAAACCCAAAGTCAGTCTGAACTTTGCAGTGGAGGCAAGGTTTTTCCACCAGCTCTCACTAATCCTGCTCACAGTTTGCAGCAAGAGACCCTCTGATAAGCACTTCTGGATCAAAGCAACAAAACTCTTATTTCTGAATGTAATTTTAGAAAGAGGAGGAGTGCTGCCCTAAACTTAATTGTCCCAACTTGATTCTAAAGCTATGGGAAGATGAAGACTGAACACAGTCTTTTTGTGGAGAGAGAAAAAAACTGAGTACAAGAGAATGTCAACCTCCCATAATATTTTGATTTTTGGAATTATTTAGAATAGTTGTTGGTTTCTTAGATATTTATAGATGTGTCTTAAATATTGTGGTCATATGGCCAGATTGAGAGATTTTGTTTTAGGAACTGTAATTGCTTTCCTACAAAAATGTGTCCCCATGGTCTGTAGATAACCAGAGAAATGGATGCAATTATATGACCCAATCCAGCCCTTGTTTAGCAGTTAATTTCTCCAGATTTCTATGAGCATTTGTTCCGACCTACACAGATTTGGTTGTTGGTTTAAATCTAGCCAAGGCTGGTGGTGTCTTAATTGCTACCACAGAGCAACCATTTGGCCTGTGCGAGATGAATGTTGTCAAGGTACCTTCTGCAAGGCGGACATTCATCCACTGGGAATGTATCAAGAAAGTTTTCATTAATTGGTCCCTTTGTTGGCATTTGTGGCAGAGCAGCCAAAAACTGAGTATGAACAGACACTATGTCAGGGGGTGAGATTTATTGGCAAGTCTCAGTAAAAACTGGTATTTACTACATACATTGTGAGCAGGGGCAAAGGAGTTTCTGACTAAGATCAACCTGGCATTAAATTTACTCAGATTTTTTTTTTTTTAAGGCAGGGAAATGTAACAAGAATTCAGACTCAGTCAGAAGTTAAATAGGAAATAGCCAGTTAATATTTTTCTTCTTAATGTTGGCTGTCTTGCAGCTTCTTTTTAATGTGATGTGGAGTATTATGATGGGCTGTGTAATGTACAGACAGATTTGCATGGACCTATGAATACTTGTGTCAGATGAGAACAATTGACAGTTTTTGTCCTGACTTCATTTGCTTAACTTGTAGATAATAACAATTACAGTTGATAATGTATACATGTAGAATGAAGCATGACAAATGTTTTTAAACATAGTTCCCAATTTTGGTATTTTTATATTCACATTAATTTCTGCATTTTGATCTTGTTGCGTTGTTAAAAGGATGCACTTCCTTACATTGCAAAGGACATACTGGTAATGATTTGTGCATTTTGTCTTAGTGCAACATGCTTGTTTCTTTAACTTTGTACAGAGCAAGGCTCTTTGCACGTGGCTTTCTGGTTTGCTTGCTTAAGCCCATTTTAACTTATTTTATGTCTTGGTGTGCTATAAATAAAACAACAGTTTGGACTTATTACTCTGAGGGAGAGTTGTGATTCTGAAATTTGAATATATTGCCTGTTTGATATTGAGATTTGATACAAGAATAAATAGATTGAACCCCCAAATACTGATAATGTGATTGATAAAAGTGCTTGGTATTAATCTGTGCAGATCCCCTAAGGAGACGAAGTTTCATCCTCTTGGATTCCCAGCCATGAGTCTGGCAATGTGGTTGGAAAATAATGGCTTAGGTTTCTCTCTTCATCCAGCTGCTCCCAATGTTTCCCCATCCTCATTCTCTGTTCTGAGCAGCAGTGTCCAGCTCACTCCTGCCAGGACAGGGCTGTCAGTGGTGTGTCCTGCTCTCATCTCACACTATCCCCTGCTTATCCAGGGTGACTTCCACTCCTGCCATGATACTCCATCCAACTCTTTGCAGACCAATTTCATGGCTTGGATCTCCTCTGTTTGCAATTTTAATTCAGTTCTTTTATTCATCAAAAATGTACCTGCACCAGATATGAATGTTCTCTTTGTGAAGTTTGGATTGAATTTCTCTTCCCTGACCATTGCTGGCTGTCTTTCATCACTGCTTATTTTTTAATATAAATATGCATCTTTTTACACATTCCAGAAGGTGTTGTAGTGTAGGTTGTGAAAATTTTTTTTTAAGAGAAGGTAGTTCATAGTTGGGTGGAAATAATACTTCTCACTGCATTCCATGGATAAAATACTAGCTATAAAAGTACTGCAGCTACTAATGCATGCCTAACATGGAGAAAGGGATGCTGAGATACTGAGTTGAGATGTTAATATTCTATCATTTACTCTTATTTAAAAGTCAGGTTTAGTCATTAGATGTAGTTCCTTCAAAGGCACAAATACTTGGGTGCATCTAAGTAATGCTCTGGTAAAATCCTAGTACTTGATTTACTCAGGGCACATCTCCAGCTTTGAATATATCCCTTATTCAAATATAGGCACACATCCCCTTTGGAAATAAAGCAGAAATTCAAGAGTTGTGTAAACACCTCAGTTCAATTTAGCTTTAGATTCTGTGAGACTGTAGATGATTTCAGAGTTAAACATCTTTAATGAATCAGGTAGTTTAGAAATTTACTGTGCTATAAGTGTTGGTAGTACTGACTACTTAAATGGTTATTTTATCACTCATGATAGTAAGTCCAGAATAATCTAACTTGAATTTTTGAGCTCTAATGGTTTCGTCATTGTTCTATGCCTGTTGTTACTTTTGAATTTTAGAACCTTAATAATGCTTTCCTTTATGGGGAGCAAAATCTGAGAAGTGTATAATAAAAATTTTAAAATCTGAAAATATATCTCTAAAATAATAATCTCAGAAGAGGTCAAGAATTTAGTGTAGCCACATTTGGTTCATCCTTTGTATATTAATTTTTATTTACTGCTGAAGATTTCTGCAAAAGCTTGACAACTTTGCAGAAAATATTGGGTAGTAGGAAAGACAAAGCTGTAGAGGGTAGAGAGTACTCCTTAGTTTGATCTTGGAAAAAAAGCTGATTTCCCTTCAGTTTCCTCAGTCAGAAAAAAGAAAATTTATATTTTAAGTGGCTTACTTAAAAGCTATGTAATTTCAGCAGGGAGGAGTTTTTTACAGTTATCTGTGAAATACACAGTAGTAGATTAAATACCTTTTTTGTAAGTGAAATAAAAATTTGGAAGCAGTAGTAGTTTTCCTAGAAAATGGAGCCTCCTGGTTTGATGTATGGAATTAGGGATGTGGTGCATCTTTTGTTTTTAGTGTGAATACCCTCTATACACACGCCAAAATAGCCACAGTAATGTATTAAGTACTAAATGAGGAGGGATAACCCTTTCTGAACTTTTTATAAGTAACCAGCCTTTTCAATCTGGCATGTGGAAAAGTAGCTATGAGTAAAAGTTTGACCAAATTAGGTGATTTAGTTGTTGTGTATTCCACAGTTTAGGAAGAGATTACAAATCTAGTGTGAAACTTAGGCCTGTAATGCTTCACCCCTCCCCTCCCACTGAGCTGTATTAAGCTGATTCTCACTGGGTGCTGAAAATGTCTTTTCAAAAATAAATTCATGAGCCCCAGTAAAAAAATGTACATTACGTTGATTTAACTGGAGGGTTTCTGCTTGCTGATTTGAATTTGATTAAAATCACTCACCTTGTTCCATTTACTGCCCATAGTTAAGGAGCTCGTAGTGAGGTCGGCAGGATGGGGACCTTGGCGTGGCATCTGCAGCGCTGGAGTTGCTCAGCCAAAGCTCAGTCAGCTCTCACAGTTCCACTCTCCTGTGGTGTGAGAGTTCCTAGGGTCTGCTGATATGTTACTGAGATGTCATACCGGTTGTTGACTAAACGGTCACGTTAACTTCCAGGGATTAAAGTCCAGGGATTGATTTTGCAGTTCTTTAAAGTGCAGAAGGGCCCAAACTTCATGGAGTATAAAGTAGGCAGAAATTCAGAGAGTAGCAGCTGAATGTGCTGTGGCATGTACCAAATTCTTATACAAACCTAATTGTGTGCTCTACTGTACAAATAAGAATATCATAAACAAAATAGATGTTGGAACTCAAGGCGTTTTCATAGTGTACGCTTGAAGACTGCAACAACATTAACACCTTTTGAGACAGAAAAGGTTTGTTTACTTGCCCGTTCTTTATTCTGTAACAGATATCAAAGGCAATAGATGAGCATAATGAAATACAAGTAATTTACCTAAAAAAATTTCATGAAAAATTTCTAACTTTTTGAATACTTGGAAAAAGACTGTGAGTGTTTCAGAGTATGTTTGCCAGGTGATACATTGTTTCTCACAGTATCCAACCTGCTGAAAAGTATAGTCTGGTGTATATTAAGAATAACACAGTAGAATGCAGTTGTTTTTTCGAGGTATGATAATGATACTGTAATTGAAAAGGGCACAAGGTTAAGTTTGTGTTAGCCAGCTTTTCCTGTTGCCCTGTGGTGCCAAACATTTCACCAAGTCTCCAACAGACTCTATTTAAAGTGTGTTTTTCATTTGAGCTTTGGACTTCAAGATTCATGCTTTCACAAAAAATTTTTAGCGATTTCAAAAGCTAAAGAAAATGAAACCCTTAAGAAATTGTTTTTGAATTAAGTCTTACACCAAGAACCAGAGTCCTCAAGAAATACTAGGACAATGTGACATTTAAGATAAACATCAGAAGAGTGAGCAGTATCAGAATGTTACCAGATGAACTAATACATTTCCAAAATCAATTGGTTTACTTTTTAGCATTCACAGTAACTGAAAAGCATCATATGCTGTAAAGTGATACAAATCCTAGACAGGGAATCAGCAAGTTACTTCTGGTACAGCTATAAAAAAGGAAAAATAGGTTGGTCATATATGGCCAACCTTCTTAATTTTCCCTTCTTCTGCTGGACTTGGGAAAGGATTGTTTACTGTTTTTATAAAATCCTATAAAATAGTAACATGTTAGTGAAACTTAGTTTTGAACACAAGTATTGCCTTTGATATCTGTTACAGAATAAAGAACAGGCAAGTAAACAAACCTTTTCTGTCTCAAAAAAAAGGTGTTAATGTTGTTGCAGTCTTCAAGTGCAGACTTTGAACAGTTAGTTTTTGGATGAGTGCTCAGCAGAAAGTTATTTTTATGAAGCACTGCTGCCTCAAACCATTGCACATATGCAGCTGGAAGATTTAAACATATCCAGTAATAGGGCTGAGAACAGTGCTCAGGTGGGGTATGAATGACATGAAGATCATCTGCACAGATCTTGAGAAATGACATTGCAGGAGACACGGGGGGGCTCCAGCATTTTGAATAAAACCTTACAAGTGGGTGCATGAGGGAGAGATGAGCAGCAGTTCAGTGGGAGCCGAAGGAGGGAGGTCGAGTAGAAAACAGGCCTGTCTGTTTTCATTACGGGGCCTGGACAGGCTGCAGCTGAGATTAACCCAGAAATAAGGCTGAATGGGAAAGAGGTGGAGATCACAAACGTCCATCATATTTCACCTCCTGCAAAACAAAACCAAACCCCTGGCTCTGTTTCTTCAGGCAGTTCTGAAGGTTACGCTGGAGAGGGAGCAGGATCAGATGCAAGAATCTGGTAACTAGGAGTGAGGGAAGATCCCAAAAAAGAGTGTGGTTGATTTATGTCTGAAGTGTTGGCAGAGGACATTAGAGTGTTCCCTCTGAACTTTGGTACTTTGGTAAAGTGTCCTCTGTGTCTGAGTGGCTGAACAGTGTCTAAAACAACTGGAAAGAGGACACCTCGTTTGTTGTCTTGGAGAGGAAAGAGAAGGGCAGTTGAATCAAGAGTGGATTTTTGCTACAGACAAATGCCTGGATTTTGATTAGCAAGATAGAGAGTAGGAAAAGTAAGTCAATAAGAGCATAACAATAAGTATGTAAATCCAGATGAAACGAGGTCACTGGAATAAAAAAAGAATAAGAGGAGTATTAGAGTGAAAGAGCTGATGTTTGAGGATTTTTCTTAGCGTAGATGTAGTTTGCTAAAGGCATTAGATGATAATAGAGAAGAGCCAAGATAAGAGGGAGCAAATAGGTTCAGAAAGCTTGGAGACAAAAATGGAGAGAAATAGATAGATATAGATATGTATTTTGATGAGTAGGTCCCCTACAATGGAGTTGATACCAGTTAGATGAAATTGTAGTCTTTCTATCATAAAAATTGCATATGCTACAGAGACTAAATTTTCCAAATCTACAGGAAAGGAGTTAAAGGCTATGTGATAAACCTGAAGAATAATTAATTTTCTGCATTATTCAAGAAATGAACAGAGTAGTGTTTTCTGCATTGATTATTGTTTTTCC
This sequence comes from Vireo altiloquus, assembly GCA_013396875.1. NCBI lineage: Eukaryota > Metazoa > Chordata > Aves > Passeriformes > Vireonidae > Vireo > Vireo altiloquus. The sequence continues at coordinate 80,393 of VZRF01013463.1, forward strand.
AAAGTACTTTCATGATGTGTGGCTTACTGTATTTTGCTGTCTGCTTCCAGTATAGTTCAAAAATGGGTTTTCAGTCAAACAGGGTTTTGATGCAACAAAGGGAAAGTGTGACCAATTTTGTGCAGTGTTCTCTCAACATTTGTGGCAGGAGAGAAGCCAGTATGCTTAGTTCTGCATTGGGCAGTTGGTCAGTAATGTTTCCATGTATTTCTAACTAATTGATCCAAGAAGGTGTGGTCTTTGTGGCCAGTCCCAAATATCTAGCAGTTATCTATATAGAATACCATGACTTAATGCAATGACCAAAATTTTTTGGCTTTGTTTATGTCTTAGAATTTCATCATCTTCAGTTGAGGAGATGGAAAAGGGGTCTCTAAGAGATGAATCTTCATGGAGCACAACTGTGCTTTAGCAATATTTTCAGCAAGTTGTAAGGTAGTGATCAGTCTTGAATGCAGAGAGGACTTGAAGTGAAACAAAAATAGGATTTTTTGTACAGCTCATACATGAGGTTGCAGGTACATCCACCTGTATATGGAAAAATACCATGTGAAAAAGCTCGAGGTCAAAGCATTTTGCTCATCCATCCCTGCTGTTGTTGTACAGGGGATTTGTGTGGGTAACACCCATCAGTGCCAATGACAGATACATCAGTGAGCAAAGAGTCCAGAGAAGTGCTCCTTTTACATCTGGGATTTTATCAAGTACACGCGACACTATTCTATTCTTTCCAAAGAATAGGAAAGAATTCTATTCTATTCTAAAGTATTCTATTCTTTCCAAAATGAATTATAAACTAAATCAGAGAGATTAATTTAATCAGAAATCTGCTTAAACACTTACAGAACAGGTGTTCTATATCTTAAAATCTGCTGAATGTTTCAGTGCCCCAGCTGATGTTGGTATAAAGGGCAGTTAAAGCTCCAGAATAAGGGATAACTTAGCCTATGACACAGCTGTCTGCTGGTAGGCCTGATTTTATTGAAACTTCCTCAACTTCAGTGCTGTTTCCTGTTGGTCCATCACATCTAATGAGCAATTTAAAATATCAGAAAAAAGAGATTAGTGGAGATGACTTAAAGCTACAGGAAGATGGAGCTTTGAGGGGTCCTTTTCGGCAGACATTGGAACCACTCAAGTCAAAATTCTCTGCTCAGAACAAATGAGAAAGAAAACATGTTACCATTTAAATTATTATTGCCTGTTTAACATGGGTTTTCTCGAATAACCATGTCCTTGAATAACTATTTCTTAACTAAAATGACACAATTTTGTAGCCAGTGATCCATGTCTTTAAATATTTGGAAGGGCTGTTGATTCACTGATCTGGAAGAAATTAAAGATGTTGAGGCATATTTTCAAAAGTAGAATTGCATGTAGTATAAATTACATTTGATCATGTATATTTTATTTACCATTTAAATCATAAAAAAGCTAGGCACATGTAATACAGCATTCAATTTATCTATAATAGCTTTAACTAAACATTGGTGGTTATGTTTAAATCAGCTCTGTGTCGTAATACGAGAGCTGCCAGCACCTCCAGCACCTCCTCTTGTTCCCGTGTCGTGGTTCCCTGCATGTACCTATTTCTGTTTGTGGTAGTCACTCTCTAGGTAAATTGTCCATAAGACCAGTGATTCCATCAGCAAATTATCCAGAAAATGCCGTCAGTGTGCATGGTGACACTTGTGCCACTGGTGGTTCTGTTGCCATTCCAGTGGGATAATTAAATTGGCAGTTTCCTCTTGTTCCCAGTGTCGTCATCTCCCTTCCTTTGGCTCCTTAGCTTAGACCTTCTCCTTTTCTCTGTCCTCCTAACTGAGTATCAAATGCATTATTGATTGCTCCTCTCCCACCCTCCTCACTTTCACTCCCCCAATGGTTTTTTTTTACTGTTGTTTTTGATTGGCAGTATCATCCCGACAAACAGGAGGCAGATGTGCCAGCAGGAGAAGTGGAGGAGCGCGTGCAGCGGTTCATCGAAATTGATCAAGCGTGGAAAATTCTAGGGAACGAGGAGACAAAAAAAGAGTATGACCTGCAGCAGCGTGGTAGGTTCCTGCCAAGGAGTGCTGGAGTGGCAGCAGCTCTTTAAATAAGCAGGGGCTGGGAGTGGTAGTTAGATGGTATTTTAAAATGCTGTTTAGTGCTGAACCAAATGTTTCTTTCACTCTTGTCCTACTTTCAAACACGGATCCATTATTTATAGCTTGTGCGACACATACATTAGCTGCTGAAAACGTGGAATTACTTCCAACAAAACGTTAGGGGGCATTATTCCTAATAGTTTGAATTATTATGAAATCTATACTAATTGCAGACCTTAGCCCTTTTTATTTTATGAAGGTAGCTTCATTAATCGTTCTTAATGTTAAGTTTTATACTCCATTTTGCCGCAGTGTTTTAGATGCAAGTATGAATCTGTCTACACCTCGTGTTCGTTGTGTGCAGATTTATAACCAGAATCATTAGGACACATTCTTTTCCGTTGTGTGTCTTACGTAGCGTTCATAATTCATCCATAGTCTAAACTAGCCTTTCTAAAGCAGGTTTGTAAATAATATTTCAATATAACATATTAACTAGGCAGCTCTAGCACGCATTTCTTTTTATATCTCTCAGAAAATAGCTTCTTAAAACAGTGACAGGCTGTTGTGAGAAAGAAAGGGGGGAAATGTAGGTCAGGTCTGTCACACATGGGCTACCATTACATGAAGTGATAGGCTGTCTTTCTGCTCTGGCCTCAGGATAGGAGTCCCTCAGCCTTCCATTAGAACCTTCAATAAATGTATATCCACCCTACATGTTAATGGGGGGAGTCAATAATAGTGGCTTGCCTGTGGGGAAAACACTCTGCAGTAACACACTGCGGCCCGGCATTGACGTGGAGCCACCACCACTGCGGAATGTGTCTGATAAAAGCCCACTGTCTCTGCAGCTTGTTATTGAATTCCCTGCCATTGTACATTGGCACACCATCAGACCTTGCTCTCTTGTGCTGATTTTTAACTCCCCTGCTGCCGCCGATGCCACAACTTGGGGAGACAAAGGCGTAGTCGCTGTGGCACATGGGCATCGCTGCGGGAGAAAAGAGGGTGGTACAGAATTGGATGTACACACAGTGAATTCTCGAGTTAAATAACCTTGTATTTCAGACTTTGTGTGGCTTTGGGAAGCGAGGGGGAGGGGTGAAAACAGAGTTGTTGAATAAATATTTTAGAACAATGGAAAAAATAGGATCTTGTTCTTTTTGTAATGTAAACAGTATTAAGATCAGACTTAAATAAATTTTTCATCTCAAAGTTATTCTTTAAATGCCTGAAGGTGATGTCAGAACAGGAATTTCTGCTGCCCCATGCTCTCATCCTGTTGTACTCTTACCATAATACTGGTTGTGTCTTCTCTTTTCACAAATTGTACACTCAGAGGAAAAAGGAAACACTAGAGATTAAGTTAGGAATCTTTTCAGTATTTAGTGAGTTTTACCTACAGCTTCAATTCAGACTATGAAGTTCTGTTTTGCCTGGGTCAGGTTAATCCACTGGAGTAGAGTTACATCAAGATTTTGTTTTCCCTTGGGATTTAAGGACATTACTATAAATTAGTTTTGACACTAATTTGAAAATTATTTACATTTTCTTAGATTCTTTTGCATTCAGAGGAGTTCTTCGAAAAGCTATCTCAAGATTTTATAGAAAAGATTTGGTAAATAAAAAAATCAGATTGTACCTCTTTTTAGGCAGGGGTTTGGTAATGGGATGGTGTTGGGACATTCTGTTTCAGTACAGAGGGTGCCATTTCCAGGGCCCCCATGTTTCAGGCTGAGCCACACCTAACACACATGTGCAGTGCTGCTGCATTCTTTCCAGCATGTTCCCTGGCAGCAAAATGATGGGGAAATAAATTCTAGTTCTTTGAATGCCTGTCAAGCTGCTTCTGAAGTCATGATTCTAGACAAATTCGTAGACACTGCCATAAAAGCTCACAGAAACAAAGGAATTGAGACAGCAGCTAAAGGGAATAGTGATGAGAGAGATAATACAGCAAGTTAGTAAGATGCAAAGGAAGCCTAGGAAGCAGGATCTGAAGGATGCCAGTGTGTGTGTGTGTGGCTGCCCATCAGCAGGAAGCCCTTTGCACTGTAGTCTTTTCCCCATTTCACAGATTGTTTATTTGTGTGTACCTTCTTGTGTTACACTAACTAAGTCTTAATTACTTGCCTCAAATTCAGCAACCAGAGAAGTTCCAAGGAGATGAAATTCTGTGGGGCTCTATGGTTTTAATTTTCTTTTGATTTGAATTCTTGAGAATAATGAGTGAATGTGCTTTTATATCTTAATACTGCTTTTCTATGAAGGTTTCCCAATAATCTCCTAATTTTTTTGTGCCTTCAGGCCATAGCATTAAAGGGAAGGGGCAAACCACAAGCTGTTCAGAGGTTAGGCTCAAATACTTCTCCAACTTTTTCTGATCTGGAAATCTTCTAAGAACTGCCTTTTTGTATGTTTTCTGAAATTTTTTCCAATTCATTGTTTCATCATATAAGAATACCTTTTTATGATTGTGAATCTTTTGTTTACAGTCCCTGCAAAAAATCTGGGGGCTGAAAAATAAAATCTGCATAACAATTTACCTCTGAAGACTGGACCTGGTTTTTTTTGTCAATAGATTTTCTTCTTAGATTTTTCCATTCTTTGTTTGATATCCCATTTAAAGATGATGAATATGCAGTTAAAATCATGCTTGACACTGATAATTACCTAAGTTTTTCAGTGAGTTTAGCTTGGAAAAAACTTGTTTCACATTTTTCACATTAGAAGTCATCTGAACCCTGAAAGTCCATGCTTTTGTGATACAGCTGGAAAGAAGAAAAACTGCTCACAGAATCAGAGAATCACACAGGCTGGAAGAGACCTTCATAGGCCATCCAGATCAATCTCCTACTTAAAGGCAGTCCTCATATATGCTCAGGCGTGCTCTAGCCTAGACGTAGTGTCTCCAAGGATGGAGATTCTCGAGCTTCTCTGGGCAGTTCCAGTGTTTGAACATCCTCAGAGCAGAAAAACCAACCAACAAAACAAACAGAAACCAAACCCCAAATCAACCAAAACATGTTTCACTTCTATCAAGTCGTATACAAGGACTTCACAACTTGTGCCTTCCACTTCTCATCCTTCCTGTGTGCACCTCTGAGAAGTCTCTCTACACCCTCCTTGCCCCTGACCATGCTGGCAATCCAGTGGACTCACTCCCATATGTCAGGGCTTTGTACTGGGAACACCAAAATGGACACAGAACTTCAGATGCAATTTCTTTATTACTGAGTAGAGGAAAGAAGATCCCTCCACTGACCTGCTGGCCATGCTCTTGCTGCCACAGCCCAGTGTGGGGCTGGCCTTTGCCACAGGAGTGCCCCTGTGCTGTCTGAGCCTGTTGTCCATCAGGTCCCTCAGTGGAGAGTTGCTTCCCAGCCAGATGTCTCCCGGCCTGTACTGAGCCATTGGGTTATTCCATCCCAAAAGCAGAGCTTCATCTTGGTTGAACCCTTTGATGTCACTGCCAGCCCATTTCTGTATGCTATCCAGATCCCTTTGAATGGCAGCCCTGCAACTTTTCTGGATTTTTGTTGATATATGCAAAGGAACTGAATGTAAACAATCACATTACCAAGGTAATCATAGGAATTCATTTGATGTTTTAAAACTTGATTGATTTTATGTGTTAGTTATTAATGATTGATTAGCAGAAAGGTCACAAAATTAAATCAATAAATAGGTGCCTTAGATTAATTTCTGGTGATAAATGTAGCAAATAATTCAAAGCTAGTAATGGAATGGACACTAAAACCAGTTGCTTTGTGTATGATTTTGTGTGGCAAATTTAAGAATCTAGGGGTTTTTTTCCACATATAGCTCTAGTGAGGTTCAGTCAAGGATGGTATATTTTCACATGAGGATGGATGCAGGTGTCTGTAACTCACAGAATCACAGAATGCTTTGGGTTGGAAGATACCTTAAAAACCATCCTGTTCCAGCCCCTCTACCATTGGCAGGAACACCTTCCACAGGATCAGGTTGCTCAGAGCTCCGTCCAACCTGGCCTTGGACACTTCCAGGGATGGAGCACCCCCAGCTTCTCTGGGCAGCCTCTGCCAGGGCATCACTACCATCACAGCCAAAAAGTTTTCCCATCTATCTAGTGAAAACCTGCTGTCTTTCAGTTTGAATCCATTCTTCCTCATCCTGTCACTCTTGTAAAAACTCCCTCTCCATCTTTCTCAAAGGCTTCAAGGCTTTACAGGGTGGGGGGAGGAGTTTTCACATCTTGGCACATACCTCCTTTGGATTTTCAATTTTCAAATTACACTTTTAGAAAAGTACTGCAGATGCAGTTTTCATACAGGAGTAACATTCCAGCATAATTTCCATTTTTTTCTTGTGTCATTTCTTAGGCAGGAGGAATTCTAGGCTCTAACTGGACTTGCCAGTGTTCCAGCTTGTGCCTCTGAGAATGGCTCTGGTTCCTTTCGGTTAGGAAGTGAGATGAGGCACAACAAACAATTGTACTTAGCCTAAAATGGCTCATTTTACAATATCTGGTCACTATTGCAGGCTTTTGCTGGCAATACCCATGGTTTTGCAGTGTGCCACATTATGCTCTGTATGTGGCACAAGTGGATATTCCTTCTCCAGCCATGGATTGTGTAGCTGTAGCCCCTCAGCTGGAGCACAAGCCTTTGAACTTTGTGGAGCTAAATCTCATCTGCAACAAATGAACAAGGATTGTTTGGGTATTTTTATAACAAACATATCCCTTTGTTATGAAAATTCTTAACACATGACTTTGTTAAAATTTAAAATTAAAATAAGTGCTATTGTTTTAAATTCACTCAAAAGATTCAAATTTAAGCAACTGTTTTAAAACTGAAAAGCCTATTAGAAAAAATTAACTCGTGAAACATCCAGTGAGTACTGTGGTAATTTTTATGCAGAGTAGATTCTATAAACAGCATTTGACTGACAGTACGTATCTTGAAGTTTGTGTTTCGTTTGGAAAAAATCTGTCCTAAGTATGTATGCCTGATAAAGAGCTAGAAAAATCTTTCAAGTATTATGACTATTTTTACTATTACCATAAACTGTTGAAAGGGTTGAATTTCCATTTACTGCTTGCAACCCTTTCCCTGAAACTCAGCCTTAAATAGCCCAAGAAATATTTATTGTATCTTCAAGTGAAACTTAAATACCTTTCCTCTTTTACAATTTCTGAATGACCCAGCAAGGGCTCTAGTAAAGCTTTACTGAACCAAGCTGCTAATAGTTATTTAATGTTGTTCTGTAGCCTGAAAGAATCTCAGTAGATTTTCCCTTTTAATCTCTTTGAATTGCAGGCTCATAAACCTCTCTGATGAGCCTGCCAGTGTTTTCTTAGATCCTGCAGTTGAGACAATGGAGCTGCAGAATCCTTTCACCTCTTGTTGTCAGACAAATCCAATAGATGGCAAAGCCAGGCAGGCTCTACTGCTGGGGAATTAAAATTTGCTTCACCATTTCTGGTGGTTGATCAGGTCTTCACATTTCCCTCTGTATGTTCAGGGTGTGTTTCAGAAATGACAACTCTGTACAGAGTTTTACAGCCTGAGCAGACAGTGCAGGACACCACATAACTCAGCACTGGTAACACTCCCAACTCTCCTTTGGCCAAGGAGTGGAAATGGGACACCAGTTTACTTCAGACAACCCCCAGCAGGGAGCCGTGGTTGTAATAACAATGATGTAGATGAAATAAGGAAGGGCACAAGAAAGATGAATCACAGTGAGAATGGTGTTGGATGTTCTGCTTGCAAACTCAGACTGGGCTGTGCCTCTGGGTTTTAGTAAGTGGCTCCCTCTGTTTCTGATGTCTCAAGGTGTATTAGGCTGGGTAATGTATTTAGTGGAGAACTAGAAAATAAAAAAGTTTTATTCAGCTCTGGAAAATGTTTCTCCTGCTTGGACCAGACGGGCAAGTAAATACAACATGCAAAACTGCCTGACGAGAGCCATTAGTGGATTATGTGTTAAGTCAAGAGTACTAATGGAAAATTTTTAATTTTTGAGATAACCAGATTTCAGATCTCATAGAATATGCTGAGTTGGAAGGGACTTAGGGGGATCACTGATGGCCCTGCACAGCATGCCCCAAAAATCCCACCATGTGCCCAAAAGCATTGTCCAAACACTTTCTGAACTCTGCCAGCCTTGGTGCTGTGACCACTTCCCTGGGGAGCTGTTCCAGTGCCCAGCCACCCTCTGGGTTAAGAACATTTTCCTAATATCCAACCTAAACCTCCCCTGACTCAGCTTCAGGCCATTCCCTTGAGTCCTGTCACTGTCACCACAGAGGATTGGTACCTGCCCCTCTGCTTCCCCTCACAAGGAAGTTGTAACTGCAATGAGGTCTCTCCTCCAGGCTGAACAGAACAAGTGACCTCAGCCACTTCCCCTCAAGGCCCTTCACCTTCCTTTTGGCCTCCTTTGGACACTCACTAATGGCTTCATATCTATTTTATACTGAGGTGCCCCAAACTGCACACAGGACTCAAGGTGAGGCCTCCCCAGTGCAGAGCAGAGGGAGACAATCCCTTCCTTTGCCCAGCGATGCTGTGCCTGATGCCCCCAGGATCTGAGCATCAGACAGGGAATAACAATCTCTGTTCAGGCTGGGAATTGGGAGGATTAATTTTGCCCATTGGTTAGGGTTTTTTTATTTTCAAAATTACAATTGCAGTGATGAATTAGAAAAGCATTGTTGAAATTCTGTTCCCTGGGCTATTGTACCATGTTTGGAATAGAAGAGAGAGTTGACTTTTCCTCAGCTGCTTCTTCATTACTTTAATGGTTGGACTCAATGATCTTTAAGGTGTTTTCCAACCTAAGTGATTCTGTGGTTCCATGATTCACTAGTTACTGTACTTGAAGTGTGTTGATTTGCATTGTACCAGTTCTCTTCCTGGTGGCTTATGGCCCAACTGCCCTTTCTGTACTTTGTAGCAGCAAGGCATGACCTAAACCTCCACCACCAATCCTATAAAAGTTGTTCTGAGTGAACTCCTGCTTCATGAGTTCCAAATAGGAAACTCTGCAAGTTTTCTAACTCAGTTTTTTGTTACCTGTAGATGAAAACCTTTTCATTCTACAACCTGAAACCCTTTGTGAAATTGTGACTTTTTCTTCCAAGTATTAAAAATAAACATGTGAAATAGGAAGCATTTGCCATTTTCCTACTGTTCTAACAGTTTTGGTACTATCTTATTTGCTCATGGTGGTGAGCCAGATAGGAAGGCAAACTTGATTTTGATCTTTGTTCATTGTTTTCTTCCTCAAAGAACAGGAGGATTCAGTGTCAAGCAAGGCCTGCTGGGGAAAATGCCTCTGGCTGGTTTTGTGGGTGTTTTCAGGACATTCATCCTTCCAGTCCTCATGTTTCGTAGCTTGTGCCAAGCAAAATCCCAGTAAGACTGTTGTTATTTGGGAAGAGATAAGGCCATCTGATCCTTTATTGTATTTTGACACCTCACAAGTTAACTGATGTTCTGATTAGTGTAAGGAAAATGTTGTTTTCCATGTAACTGGTGTATCTTCTGGTTTTCTTTCATCATTACACTCCTCCTGATTTTTTCCCTTTCTTTTGACAGTAGTTAAGTACTGGGTCTGAGTGGGTTAATTTTCTTTTCCTTCTGACCTTTTCATTACCGAATAGGTGTTCAGCAAAGGTAACATCAAAGAGGCTGTACTGATCCTGTCATTATTTCCAATGTGTCCGATTTAATTGCTTTCATTAGAACTAATTTAGATGAGGCTCATTACCAGGCATATATCACATACATTTCAGTTGAAAATAGAACAGTGAGTTGCAAGAGAAAGACTGGGATTTAATACTTGATGGTTGGGTTTTGGTGATAAAGAAGGAAATACTCCATTATCAGATCAGAGGAAGGTTGGAGAGGGGCAGTTTTTCTGGGCTGTTACTTGAGAGGGGGCTGCAAAGTCCCTAAATTCTGCTTTTCAGGCCAGAGCAAAGAAATTCCATGGAAGTTACAGGTTACATAGAAGCTGGAATGTAGTGATTAGGTAGTGCAATCTCTTAACATAATCTGGGCCTCTGACTTTCCTGCAAGTGCTCAATAAGCAGTTCTGGAATAAGACATTATTTCACTGCCAGCATTTCAAAGAAAGCTGTAGAAAACCCTCCATGCTCTCAAGAGCTACTAAACTATAAACAGGCTTAAAAATTCACTGTTCCAAGAGCAGGAACACCTCCCTCCTCAGTAACAGCCTCATTTCAACTGTACATAGGCACTAAGCTCCCGAGTCTCGCCAAACCTAAGGCATTTCTGTGTTTGTCCTGTAGTTCAGCTTTTAAGCATTTCTTGTTCTTCAGAGTACAGCATTTGAGGAGTTGGAGCTTTCAGGGGTTAGGCAGCAGCTGGGAGGTTTTGTGTCATTAAGGTATAAGGGGTTTATGTATTTTTTTTTTTACTTTTTAAATATGACTTTTTATGGCTTCACTTGTAACTTTATTGACAAGATCTCACATAACTAAGCTCCAGAACTTGGTGTGAACTTTGCACATCAAATATGAGTGTGCTGATATTGGAAAAAACACCAGTTAGTAGTGCACACTTCACATTCGATGCTGTCAGTTCTGTTGTATACTTTTCATTTCATGCTGTACCCAAATGTTGGAAGAATCTGGGGTGTCAAATGGCAGCAGATCTCTCAAGTACAGGCCAGAACTTGACTTTCTCTGCTCAGAGACTCTTTATCATAAAAGAGCACTTGGACTCATCTTCCTCTACGAGTGTTTTGCTTTTATTTTTTTGCAAGAATCTCAGTGGTGTTCTCACACACAACATTCACTTGGTACTTATTGGAAGGTTTTTATTTGGCTTCTCCTTTCTAGGGAAGAATGGGTTGCCTAAGAGATACTGAGAAGTCTCCATTTGTGAGATATTTAAAATCTGCCTGGACATGGACAATCCTGGTCACCTCACTCCAGCTGCTCTGCCTGGGTAGGAGGCTTTGATAGGGGATCTTGAGAGGTCCCTTGGGACCTGTACAGGTTAGCAGACATTTGCCATTTCAGCTCGTGGAGTTCCAGCCAGGTTCTGAAATGCACCTACATCGAAACAGAAGTTTGCCCCTAATTTCACGGAAGTGGGATGTGCAAAAGTGCTGGTTTCAGGGTCTTAATTCAGTAATACTTTGTCACCATTTATTTCTCCTGGCTACAAGAGGATATTTTCCAGCTTATGCAGATATATGGAAACTAAAATTTTAGAGAAGTATTGTTTTTAACTGATAGATTGGTCTAGTTAGGACTTTCTAGGAGGGACCAGATTGACTGCTAGATATATAAAACTATTAATTTATCAGAAAAGACTGAACATCTGTCATGTTTGCTTTATAGAAGATAACCTGACAAAAGAATGGCCACTTCATGCACAGATTTATCTTGAGGATATGTCCTGGAATGAAGGTATGAGTGTGCCTTGCTGCTGGTTCCTAATGCCTTTTACATTAACATTGTTAATGTTTTCTATTTTCTTTCTGCATCTTACACCATTGTTGTCTTACTTTAAGTGCTGTTTTGTCTGTATTTCCTGAGAAAGAGCAGTTTTGCTCTCTGAGATTACCTGGACTAGAACTTAACTTTCTGTTACATTTGTTTTCCATTCCATTACGTTGCTTGCCCCCCACCCCCACTTGCAGTACCACTTTTTACCCAGCTCTCCTTTTGTATAATTGAAAGTACATAGATTCTTCCCATATTTCTTGTGCATCTTCTTGCTCTTCCTGTGCTGGTAGAATGCATGTGTTTCTTTTTCCCTCTGGCACCATTACTTCCTTCCTTTCTATTGCTCTGGCCTTTTCTTGTTTAATTGCTTTTCGAATAAATGTCTGATTTTTTTTTTTCCTTTGTTTTTTTTTTTAAGTTGTGAGCTGAAAAATCCTACTTTCCTTTCTTCTGTTTTGGTTCCTGGATTAGCAGCCTGTTTTGGAAGCATCCTTGATCTGTCACATGTATGACTAACACCACTTAGTAGTGTCTTTTAGTATCATCCATTTCACAGATGTGCACCTTGTTATTACTGGGGGGTTTTCTGAAGAGACTCCACTGGCCCTGGTTGTTTGGTGCAAGATTTCCTCAGTCTGAAACATAATTCTGAAACATAATACTGAAACATTCTGAAATTATTTTTTGATCTACAAATGGTAGCACAGATACCGATATTTACAACCCAGCAGGGGGAGGTTATTTGTTACTAAGAGCAGCTTTGTGAAGAAAATTCAAAATAAATTCTTGGTTCTTCTCCAGCAGTTAATGCGGTTTTGTTTTCTTTTTTGGCAGATGAACAACTGTACACTCTCTCCTGTCGATGTGGTGGGAATTACAGTGTCTTCAAGAGTGAAACCAAAGATGTATCTTTGGTTTGTTGTGACACATGTTCACTTGTTATTGAGATCCTGCAATGATTGTTTCAGTGAAGCACATTAAGTGTAACAAACTTTTCAAAAGACTGGACAAACAAGTGACAGCACCTTCTAAAGAAATGTATGTTAAAGAAAAGGAGGGCACTACAATAACAAGTTCATTCAGGCTTAAAAATGAAAAGTGCCCCTTTGCTCATGCAGCTCTGCAGAGATGAGGCTTGGATTTTCCTTCTGCAGCTGAAGAGCTCATTAATAAACACTTCCAACCCAGAACACCGAGTTCTGTACAGCTGGAATGTATCTCCTGATCTAAACAATGTTTCTTTCCCAGCAAACACCAGAGTAGCTTCTTTCAATTTCGGTGTGAAGCAGCACTACCTTGGGCCCTTCCTCTTAGGTTAACCCTTTTAACAGCTCAGATGACAGTGTTCAATCAGGAGGCACGGATGTGAGAATGCTTTGAAGATAATGAAAAGCAAAAAAGGGAAAGGGGACGTTTTCTGTTTATAAGCTAAATATTTAAGTTCATTAAATCCTCTCAAAGACTGGAGCCTAGAAGGAGGAGGCAGAGCCTGGCAGCTGGAGGAGGCTGGGTGTCCCAGTGCTGAGGAGCAGGGCTGGTGGCTGTGCCCTGTGACAGTGACCGACAGCGCCTGGGCAGCCTGGAGCAGGAGCTGAGCTGAGGCTCTCCACCATCGACCAAACGGAGTCATCGTTCCCGAGAGGAAAGCTGACGAGGAGGCTGTGCTCTGATCCCACTGGGAGTTAGAGGGAAACCCCCAGCACTCCTGGGTACCCCTCTGGTGCTGTGTTCAGTTCCAGCCCTGGCACCACCTGCTGATGTCGGGAGAGCCGGGCATGGCTCTGGCTGTGTGACAGCACAGTGCCTTTCCACCCTTCAAACAGTCGCTGCTAACCTTGGCTTGTAACAAAACCCCAAAACTTTCCCATAAATCCAAGCACTTACTGTGGCTCACTGGAAGGAAGCAGAACAAGAGGCACATGACTTTTGTTGGTGATAGGAGTGTATGATTCCCCATCTGAAGTTAGGTGTAATCTCAGAAAGAGATATCTTTGTCAAGTAGTATTTGTGTTTATTCTAAGCAAAAATAGTTCCATTGATTTTAGTAGAAAATACTATGAAAACTGTCAATAGTAACTTAAGTCTTTTAATCATCAAGAAATCTATGGCCATTGGGGCTTGCACGTAGAAATCCAAAGTCATTCAGAGGCCATATCTGTAAAATAAAACACAGTTATAAGAGATTTTAATCACACCTCAAAGTTCAGTATTGTCATTTGTTATTTTAATTGTTTCATAAACAGCACATTTTTTTCTCTCTTTGGTTGACAGGGTAAAGACTTTTCCTCACCAATTATCTCTTTGGTTAACAGGGTAAAGACCTTTCCTCACCAATGTGCTTGTATTACTACGAGTAATAAATTCTGTGTATCACAGGGAATCATTCCCAAGTGTGAACTTCAGAATTTATACAGGGCCTACTTTGCTATGGAGAGCCTCACGAATTCCATTACCTTTTTCAGCCTTGGAAATAAATATGTTCCTAAAGAGTGTCTTTCAAATTTAGTGTTTTCTAGCTTGTAAAGCTCTTCATGACTTTAAAGACAAGGAAAATGTTTTTTGGTCCATGTAGGAGAAAAAAGAGTACCACGCACATGGACCTCCCCATGGTGAGGTGTACAGCTGTATTTTCAAGATGGGCCTTTGAACTGCAAATACCCAACCTTGGAAAAAAGATCTACAGGCTACAGGTAAACTTAGACAAACAGGAATGAAGGGGTGGAGTGCCTGCCACCATCCAGGCTCTGGACTAAGGGGCTCCTCTGAGGAGGGGTCAGTTATTTACAAAAGAGCACAACTCATCACCAGGTACAGGTATCAGAGAATGATGCTGACCAATAAACAAATCTCTCCAGAAATCAACTGTGTAGTTGTTCATGTACCGAATGCTTCCAGGAGTACTTTGCTCTGGACAGTCACTAATAACAGGTAGGTCTTGGATGCAAAAAAAAGAGTAGTAGGAAAGCAAGGACGTTCATTTACTCATTGTCCTTTGTCTCCATTCAATGTCTGTGTCTCTTGGCGAGATGTTCTTTCAAAGATGGCACAAGGGGCTCAGCAGGAAGAAGGGAAAGATGATGCTCAAGAATCAATGCCCTCTGTGGCTCTAATCCCATAAAAATTCCTCAGCCCCTGCTGAAGATGAAGCAGCCTAGACAGAGAAAGGTGAGGCACTACCTTGTTCCCAAAGCATCTGTCAGTATTTTGTTTATCTCGCTTATTTTTCCTTAGAATTTGGTCTTAAGGTATACAGTAACTGCCAAGGAACAGCAACCTAACAGCAACTCTTGAGTTCATGGAACAGCCACAGCACAGAAGGAGCTTTCTGTGTGGAGTGAAAGAGTAATTTTCTCTTATAAAAGAGGGAACACAGGCAAAGTTTCAGTTATTTCTAGCACTATGATTTGTCCCCAGCACTGAAGGCTATGACAGAAGAGACTGAGGCACTTGAGGGTGGGCATAGCAGGAGGCAGCAGCAGCAGCTCTCTGCTGACTGGGGCTGTGCACTGCTCCAGGCTCCTGCCCGGCCCCTTGCAGCACTGTGCCCCAGCAGCTGCATGGGCCCTGGGCCCTCAGGAAGGCACAGGGATGAGTCATGCTCAGGACCTCAAGTTGTGCAGATCAGAAAAAGGCTCAGAGCACTCTTGTGCAAGATCTTAGAGAATACTTGAGGTTCTGGCATGTGCAGTTAGGGAGAAGCACGAGGAACAGCTGCTGATACACAAAGCCACCAAGGTAATGTCTGCACTGATCAGCCAGTGAGCTATTTTAAGTTCCACACAAATATACAGAGACACAAGCCAACAACAGAAGGGTATTTGTGATCTTGGTTAGCAGCAAGGCTGCAGAATTCAAGGCTGTCCAGAGGGCCTGTGCTGGCTGCAGGCTGGGTGTCAAGTCTTTGTTTGGCCTTGAGGGCACACAGAAGTAAAAGGAAAAAAAAAATATCCCATATAACAAATCTAAGCTGATCTCAGTAAAGGCCTGGAGAGGGAAGTTTCTTGTCCATTCACTCCAGCACAAATCTCAATTCAGGCAACTTAAATTACACCTATTGCAACTTGACTTTCTTTCAGTGAAAGTAATCAAATTAGCTTTAAATGTTGCTTTGACAGTGTAGTTTGAAATTTGTCACAGTAATCTTAGTGGTAGAGTTAGAATGAAAATGATGTTTTATCAAGTCTGCATGCAGGGATAACCTGAGAAACAATACTCAAGGCTGGAAAGAGATGGAAACCCCTCCTCTGTGAAACAAAGACATGCCACTCCGTCGTAATTCCCAAGTCCTTTAAAGTTCTGACAGAAGTTGACTGTGACTTGCTCATTCAGACTGGCTCTTCCAATTAGCAGCTCTTTGCCCTCTTTGCTTTGGCCTACATAGATAGATTTGATCTGATAGACAGGGGATAAATGGGGCTAACTAGCTCCTTGGAAGATACACCACAGGTCTAGTTTTGACATGGAGCCTAAATCCAGGAAATGCACAGGATATCCTACCTAGGACAAGATGAAGCAGGAGTTCTGTCAAAGTGGGAATGATTCCCAGTGCTTTTACTGAATTTGCAGCTGCTTTGATTTCAGCAGCCCTTTATGGAATGGTCTTGTGTTGGGAATGGCAGTACATATAGTGGCAGGGAGGAAAAGGAGACGACAGAATCATGTGTTGGTGTTTCTATAAGGGTTAAAAACTGGTGCACCAACACTGAGAACCTTCGGTCTAAACTTCAGATAAACATCTGTGTTTTGCCAAGAATAGGTTGGCTAAACAAATTCAGCCAGCTAGGCTGGCTAAGCTCACTATCTTCTATTGAAATCTGTCACTTCCAAATTAGATTTGGGGGGTTTTGTATCCATTCCTAAAAACGTAACTTAGCACGGAAAGGAACTATTACATCTGCTTCTCCAAAATCCACTGTAAAATAAAGCCACAGAAGCTTCCATTCTGAAGGCAGTAAAAACTGTCTGATGGAAGAGAAGGCAGAGCTGCAGCAGGCTGCATTTAAAGCACACAGAGATTCCTGGTCAGTGATCAGCCACCCCCATGCAGTCTGGATGTGCTGCCTTCCACAGCAATGTGCAGTGGCAACACACAGGAGCAAGATCGCTGTGTGCTCATGTGAGTTACCATAAAGAACCCAGCTATAAACTCTTTTGAAGAACAAATTTGTTTTTGCTTTTGTTAGGCACCATATATTTAATCTCATGAAAACTTGAATAATCACTATGCTATGCCACCATCATTTAACAACTGCTGTAAAATTTTGTTAAATTATTTTTATTAAGTATCAAGTGACTGCATAATGTGTTCTGTAACAGACAATGCTCTGGAGTCCTAAAGTAGTACTTCAGCATGAATTATCTGTGTGTGAGTTCCACTCATTTTACAGTTTACTTAGGGTTCAGTCCTGTCAGTCACTTCATTAAGGTCTCTCAGCCACCTTCCTTGTTGTGGTACAAGCTGGGCACAAAATCTATTGCTGTGCAGAAATGCTGTTGACTAATTATGGCTGTCCACACACATATGTTGTTGATATACCCAGTATTTGCTAACGGTCCCCTTAAGGAGGAAACAGCAGCTTTTCTATACCTGTGCATCAGTTTGGAGAAATGCTTTTTTCAGTTGCATTTACTACCATATTCTCATTAGAGGAGTGTCAGCAGATTAGGATCCTTTGTCTCTTAGCAGTCAATAATCCAAGCTAAAACTTGGGTCATAAAAATAGCCCTATTGGGAATCAGCATTTTCCCCTCTGGTGTCCAGGGTAAGGCAGACAGTAGGAGAGGGGCAGAGCCCTCAGCAAACACCAGGGAAGAACTGAGAGCAAATGCGAGCCAGGAAAAACAGAGGTCACCCAAAACTTGCCAGTGGGGCTGAGGGAACATTCTGGCTGAGGTTTAGTAAGCAATTACTGATTGTGCTCAATAGCTGCAAAAGGGTTTTTTTTGAAAAGTCCCAAATTGTGTTCATAAATACTTTATACCTTACCATAAATAAGGATATAAAGCTTTGTTAAATTGGAAATATCTAATCTTCCCTGTGTGTGTAATACAGGTGTGCTAAATTATGGGCTTGTGGATGTGTTGAAGTATATGGAGAAAAGGTTTTTTATTGTTCAGAACACACAACTTTAAATCCAGCTTTCTAAAAGCTGGTGCATAAGTCTGCAATATGCACTCCCCTGTTTCTTAGATTAAACTTTTTACGGAGAGGAAATTGCATTACATTTCTTCTTTTTCATAAAAGAGTAAATTAGAAATGCAGATAATATGAAAAAATCATTTAGTGTGAAATAAAGTTGGAGAATTGTTGAAGTAGAAAGAGAAGGAACCATGATGGTTTACACAGTACAATATTCATTCAAAGCTCTTTTTTTTAGTTTAAAAAGCAGCAAGGCCAGTCTACATGTCCAAAGTACATGGGCAAGTCCCAGAAAGATAATATTTTCTTCCATTTTGTTTTTTGGGCCACAGAGCTACAACAGTGAAATGCCATTTTGCAGAGAGGCAAGAATCAAAGTAAGGATGGAATGTACATCTGTGCAGTAGGGTGTGTATTTGTACATTTGTGGTTTTATCATGTTTGGATTTGCTTGCAAAGTAATTTATTCAGTTTTCATAGCAGTGACTGCTCAGTGGTGCTCCAAAGTCCTCCCTCCAAAAACCCCATCATTGTTGATCTATCCTTTTACAGCAGGTGGCTGAGTGTTCATGCTTTCCTTTACATTTGCTTTGGCCAGACAGCTGGGGAGGCAAGTTTCAATACCCAACACCCAAGCATTAAAAATGAATTAATGCAACTACTTTTAGATACTGTAAATATATATACCTTAAGACAAATGCGTCCTCTTATCAGCCCATAAGGAACAGGTCCGTAGCACCTGGAATCTGTAGAATTCCTGAGATTATCACCTTCTAACCAAACATGTCCTTTAGGCACCTATGATTAAGCAAGATTGAAATGTAAAAAGAAACCAGAACAGAATGGTGTCAAGCACAGTTTGCTTTACAGTGTTTCCCGATTTCTGTGCTCTGTATTTCATGCCTGTGTAGTGAACTAAATTTTATTGAATCTAGTGAGACCCACTGCCAGATGAGAAGGAGTGCTCCAAAGTATCTGTTCTATCATGTGCTCAAAAACCAATGGTTTGCAACAAAAAATCCAAAATGAAGATGTAAGAGGTTAGACCAATGTGACAGGGTCATTAATTTAATAGACTTCAAAAGAGGTCATTAGGATGTTGACTGAAAATCTGCCCTCCTGTCGCAGTAACAGCATGAACAGGGCAGCCACACACTCATCAACATCCTGGGGCCAGCACCAAGGCTAGACCTGTTAGTAGATTCATGATGAACTAACTGGTAATTGATTGTGACATCAATTACGAATAATCTCATCATTTTATCGGAGTAGGCTTGTCAAAGTTCTAATTAAGATCACAGTTCATTCTATGTGCAGGCAGAATCCACAACACATTATATTGCAATAATGATGATCACAAAACAGCAAATCCCTTTTTATAATTTGAAAATTAATGATGGTGACCTTATACTATATGACAAAGACCTTTCATTGCCCATATATATTATGCATTAACTATATTACATACCACAGATTCATGGCATTCACTGGCTGACTCAATGACAAAATGAGAAATAGCAACATAGCTACTATGTAATAGTTACCTAAATGAGAGTATGAAGCTTTCATATGTGAAGAAGTTGCTCCTACAAGTCTGAAACCAAGATTTCTGCTTGGAATATACAATACTATTTTGTTACATTTTCTTAAAAACATTTCAGATACAAATAACCTCTTTCAAGTTTCCACATAAAATACTTAATACTTCTAATTGGGTTTTGTTTCTAAAATTTTAAACCAGGCTGAAAATTTAAATGAAGCAAGATATTCTCAATCTAGAGAATATTTAATATGGACTTTAAACTAACATACATTTTTCCAAAACCAAGTACGTACTTGAAACATTACTATGGCCACAATTCAGAGAATAAATACATGGAAAGTAACTAACAAACTATTTTAAATGAAATTCAAAGTACAAGTAGCAGTGTTTTAGAATTGAGCCATGCAGACTCTAAACACAATAGTCTACATAAGAGAGAGTTCATGGGTAACAGATTAAACAAAGTTAAATACCCCTTTAGAGTGGTTGTAAACCAGTAAGAACAAATCCAGGTCGCCCATTTGAGGAAACTCAGATTTTGCAGTTGGAGGGTAACTGGTACTTGTAGGTATCTGGCCAGGTAAGACTCCCTGGGAACCTTGCCCTTAAGTCTTTGAGGCTCTTGCTTAGCCATGCCCCATGTGCCTGTTGCCAGACCAGGACCCAAGGCTGGCACACTGCTCCCAGAGCCCCTTTGCTGAGCCATGGCAAATGTGTGAGCTAGGGATAGAGAAACAACAGGTCGCCTTTGACAGGGGCAGAATGAGCCTGTCCACCCCTCCCAATCACCCCCTGCATCTCTGTGGCACGCAGGAAAGGTGCTGTAGGTGTGTCAGAGGGCACAAACCCTGCCCTCAGCATTTCAGAATCCACACATGCAGCTGTGACCAGCAATGTCTAAGCCCTTTTGAAACCCACTGGTACCATGTCCTTCCACAGGCTCCTGTATAAAGGAATGCCACCTCCTTTGCTTTCAACTGCCCCACTAGTTCAGTCAAGCTCCCCTACTGCTTGTTCTCCCAGTCCTTCCAGACAGGAATTCCCTATTCAGCTTATCTGTCACCTTTGTTGTTTGGTAGGCTGATCAGATTCCTGGCACATGCATGGAAAGGCTTCCTCTGGGAAGGCCAGCTCATTCCAGCTGGATGACTTTGGCCCTCCTCCTACCCAAGCAGCTTTGCAAACAAAAAAACCAGAAGTCAATGTATACATTTTAAAAAGCTTCTGTCTGGAGTCAAACAACCTGTGTAGAATGTGCATCTTGTGGTTTTGATAGCTCTCTGAGTATGTGCTGTCACTGCTGTTTTCCTCAAAGATTCCGTGGAACACAGCCTGTTTAGGATGTCCAGCAGGGTAGTTGGATAGATATTCATGTTCCCTTAGTTCAGTGAACCCACCTAAAGCAGTCCCTGTGTCCAAACTCACACATGTAAGTTTGTTTCTCAGGTGCAAATTACCATACAAGGCAGTGTCCTGACCCGGGCCACGTCTACAGCACATCACTGATCTAAGTGGGATTACTCACTGGGAATGAAGTTCACTTGAGTATCATCCTTTGCAGAACCAGAACCCAACCTGAAACACTGCAGAGCTCTGCAAGCACACTAGTTGGGAATGATATTCACCAAAGAAAAAAAATTAAGTGTTGAAAACCTGTATATTCAGTAAGAATCTATTAATTACGCAGCAATAGGCTGCTGCTGCTGCCAAAAAACCCAAGGTAAAGGGAAAGCCACTTGTGTGAGGACTCACAGTGTTGCATTTTGCTATCTACAGGCAATGGACCTCTTAGACAAAGGTAACTGTATCCAAGAAGTACCACTGAAATCACAGTTCCCACAACTGGGAGACAGAGTGACTACAAACCCACACTGATGAGGGATAAAAGCATTACCTTGGGCTGGGACCATTTCTGATCTCCCCTACACATAGGCCAGAACTAAGATGGGAAAGTCTCACACTCCCAACAGGTGAATTTTCACAGAACGAGTGGGACTCCTGCAGAACCAGCAATTCCTCAGCAGTGCAGGTTGCTGTGAAATGTTGCCTCTGACTGTCTGCAGATGACTCCTTCTGCCTCAGCAACCCCTGCGCCTCTGTTCTGTGCAGATTATCCCAGGATTTATTTCCAAGGAATGGCAGTTTTCAGGTGGAACCAGTTATCTGCAGTGCAGCTTAAATGTGTGAGAATAAAAGACACCCATCAGACACATGACTCTTCCCCTGCTCCCTTCCCAGACTCTAGCACAGGAGCAGACAGACCAGAAGAACAAGACTATCCTTGGGAACAACTGAGCTGATGCAGTAGTTCATTCTCTTTCACCCCAAATAAGCATCTTTCACTGTGACAAACTGGCAACATTTGCAGAGCTGTTGGAATTTACTCAGTGGTGCAGTTAATGTGGCAGAACTGAAGTACGGGGCAGGTATTTGATGCAAACTCACTAGCATAAAATATTAATTTACTTAAAGGGGGGGAATTACCAAATAATTATATTGGTCTCTTTACATGATGCCAAACTTTTTTCTTTGATTACTCTCACTGTCTTCAAACCCCAGAGATAAGAACCCTGTGCTGCATTAACTGACATACTCAAAAACTAATATATGGCAAATAAAACTAAAAGACTAAATTATCTGCCTCAAAAATACAACTAAATGTAAACAGGCTTCTGTGGTTTGGGGTTTTGCTTTGAGGGCGCTTTTGTTTGTGATTTTAGGGGACTTACAAACATGAATGTCTTGCAATCTCAAAAAACATCAGCACGTACAATCAGCTGGAGTAGATGTTTGAACTTTTGTAAGGTCACAGGTATTCACATCACCTCCAGCAATATCAAAGTTTCAAACTTAAGAAGAACTTTAAATCATTCCCATCTTTTCTTTTCAGTTCAGAGGCTTCCTTCTTGAGCTATGATAAGAACTAATCTCAGTGCTGGACAAAAGAAAAAAGTCTGCAAGTTCTCATCTATCCCTACTAAGGTCTATTTAAGTGCCTCCTACTTTGGTACAAGCAACAAATGTAATTGCTTCATGGCCTGCGGGTGTTCCTTTAACAAAAGAAGCTTTTGTGAATAAACCACAGGTGTTACCTTTCTTGATTAAAGTGAAATATGATGAAAGATTCTACAATATCAAATGACAAATTTACTAAATACTGATTAAATTGCCTTATTTAAGTAAATTGCATCTAGTTAGGATAAAATATACACCATAGAAATGCAGGAGTTTGTTTTACCACTCTATACTTAAAGTCTCATAACTACTCCTTAATCCTTTATTTATTAATTCAGAACCAAGACTGAATAATGCTTAACAAATACTTTTTTTAATGATCCAGTTGCTCCAGGCACTGTTTCTGTAGGTTTATCATAAATGTTGTTCATATTAAGGCTGCCATCTGTATAAAACCCAACTACATTAATTAGCTCAATATTTTTCAAAATCAGGGTAAGCATTTATATTTACTTTTTTGTGCTGAAAAAGCCATTGAAATGGAAGTGACCACACTGGAACTTACACAGTACAGCAGATGTTAAATCAACATCTTCTGTGTATGCTTAAAAGGCTGAGGTACCTGGAATTTAATATTTCTCAATATAACAGAATGAATTTACCTTAAATTTATAGGTACTTCCAAAGAGTTTAGCATTTTCCCTCTACTTGCTGAACAGTTTAAGCTGCTTATGAATAAGACATAATGTACTTGACCTAGTTTGTTTAAATGCACATATTAAAAAGAAGACATCATGATGATGGTCCAGATTGTTATTAGAGAGTATGACAATGAAGCCCTAATGTGCTTTTATACAGAAATCAAATTCATTGTGATTACATATTTATATTATGAATTCATTCTCTGTAGTAAGCTATTTGTAATTTTAATAGAAGATTTATAAAAAGGTAAGATATGAAGCCTTGTCTAAGTTTTGAAATTAAATATTAACCAATATTAAAATCGCATAACCTCCAGTGTTAACTCACACACCATAGGGCAACTAAGGAATATTAACTTAGACTTGAATTTCTAAGACATTTTTCTCTACCACGCAAGCACACCAGTTGGGTGTTGTTCTGTAACAAAAGTCTGGGTAAGCTGTTAAGAGTGACCTGTCAAAGCATTCATTGGTTATTTCAATGTCTGGGGTTTAACCACAGCTGCTCCTTCTAAACTTTGGGTATTGTAGGAGTAACTACTGCTCTTCTGAGCTTAACTACTCGGATCTTAACAGGTTTGATCACTACACTCAGGGCTTGATATGAGAGGTTTTCACATCAGAGATGTCCATGCCACTCATATGAGAAAAATACCTGATTTCTCTCAGTATTACTTTTTACCTGTTCCAAAAGTTTTCAACTGTGTTAAAGAATTCAAACACCTGCATGTGTTGTTTACTGCTATATATATTTAATGCTGAGATCTAGATCATATTGTTAAATACACAGATCTCCATCGGCCAGAAAAGCTATATATCTGATTTCAAAAACCACTACCTGCAACCCTAAATTTAAATTATTAGTCATCTTTCCTTTTTTATAACTACTATTGGTTAAAATTAAAACTAACCCAGTTCATGTTCATAGGCAAAAACTTTCAGACCCAAATCTCCTAGCTACATTAGGAACTCCTAAAAAAAAAATTCTGAATATGTCTGGGATGCATCAGTCCAGACTCTTATTAGCTTAAGATTTACAGAGGATGAGTGTTTTGGAATAAAATATTGATTACAAATCCATCAAACTTAACAGTTTGCAGAGACCTCTCTGACTGCAATAATTAAGAAGGATTTGATTTTCTTCCCCAGATAACAGATGATGTAACAGGGTCACCCAAAAGTATAGGTCTGAGAACAAAACCCCCATGGGTGCAAACCCCAACTGGAACTTACTGGTTCTAACACAGAACCCATCACCATCACTGGCATGCCCTGGCCACAGCTGGACCTGTGCTCCCTGGTCTGCAGTTCAGCTTGGGAGAACAATGGCTGAGAAATAACAGCATCAGGGTTAAGGAATCTTGTCTGCCTCCATCAGAAGTGACCTGAATCTCTCCTACACAGCTGGTACCGTCAGACTAAAGTTCGTGCTCAAAAGCTTTAGTTGAGTCTCAAGCAGTTGGTTTCACTATCCTGAGCAGCTTCCTAAAAGTTGTTACAAGCAGAGGAGTAACAGAATCATAAAATTTTGAAGGTTCCAATTGGCCTGACCAGCACAGCCAAGGCCATATTCCACAGAGGGAAAACATCTAGTGCCGTAAATGCAGAAATGAATGCCTTTCAAACACCTTCCCCTCAAATCCTGAAGGTTTCTCTCTGGTTTCACTCGGGGATGAAGTGGCTGATCAGGAGCAGCAGGGCAGGCAGAGCCTGGGCAGTGCTCACCCCACGCTGGAGTCACTGGCCTGTGCCCAAGGCCAGTGGATGGGGTGCAGCTGCCTCCTCTTGGGCACACGGTGGGGAAGAAAGAGGTCGTCAAGAAAGGCTTGGGAGATTCGTGGGGGTTCACTCAGGAGCCTCTGCCTGTGTCCCCTGCCCGAGCTCTGCTGCAGCCATGCCCATGTCTGGCCACCCTCCCTGACCCCACAGGCACCTCTGATGAACTCTGATGCTACTTCTATGTTCTTGAAATACCAAAACCAAACTGCAAAGGTACAAAGACAAAGCCACTTGAGCAGAAGAAACCCTGGACATATTGGGAATCAGATTGATAAAATCCTTTGTGTTTCTTTTCCCTTGAATAATTTAGTTTTGACAAATCAGAATTTTGATTTAAAATGACTTCTCAGAAAGTTCAAGATAAGCATGAGTCATGAACTCTCTGTACTGGGATACAGAGCCATCTGCAAACCAACAAATATGCTGAAATTAGCTCTCCTCCTTCCATCAGACATTTAGCACAGGTGCAGGTTAGAATTACAGCATGACTTTCTCTTGAGCTTCTTGACCACTTAGAACTAAGGAGGACAAAGAAAATATCTTACTCCTTTTCTATGTCAGCAACTATGGAAACTTACTCAGTGAAGTACTAAACCATGAGTGTAAACATTAAGATACTTAGAACAAAGAGAAAAGAAGTGGTGTTTTAATTAGGTTTACTTTTAATTTCTTCTTAGGATATTTTAAAGAGACTTTCCAATGGTACTGAGAGACTGAGTACTCTGAAATATCAAACCTTTTCAGTGTCTTGCACAGTGTATCCAAAACCTGGAACCACAGTGATTACAATACTGTGGTGTTTGCCTTGGCATTATGTTATTCTTTGTAGCCACATCATATTCTTACTGCATTTGCCAAGAACTGTTTAAGAGTTAATAGCACTGTGCAGAGCCACTTCTGTGATGTGCAAACACAGTGAGATGCATTATCTTGGGAATTCTGTTAGCTCTGGAGCTCCCACAGGATGAAGAGATGCCATCTCCGCAGTGAAGCTCACTTTAGCACAAGGCAAACACGCTCCCCCCTCAGCCAGGCCGGCAGCATTAGTGGGAGCTGTGATTGATCACCAGCACGGTGTTGCTGAGATATGGATTTGTATCTCAGCTTTTTATCACCGTGACTTGCAAAAGGCAGTTCCTTATTTACAGACTCTGCCTCTATTAAGTGACATTATTAGGGACTACTTTTGTTTAAGTGCCCCCAAGGCTCAGCATATTGGTGGTTTATGACATACAAGCTGTTTGATTCTGATAGTTTACCCCTCACTTTTTCAGACTGTAAATAGGAGCTGCAGCACAAGAACATATGGTACGTAAAGAAATTAAAACTAAAGTAAATGACATTAAAACAAATTCAAATAGAGCAATAGGATACTCAGTCTGAATTATAAACCTGTATTAAGACTTTTTTAACAGGAAATAAAAGCCTAAATATGAAGAATAACCTTTCAGCTGTTTTTTTTTTTAAGGACCATTTCAGGGGTTTACTGTGATTAATTTCCTTATTAATCCTCATTATTTACATCCATATAGTTAAATGAATAAGGTATTTTTAAATAAGTGAAACTAGTTCTGAATACAACATTAGTTGTTTACCTTTTTAACTTCTGGGTTCAAACCATATTGCCTCTGATACAGAAAAATAAGTTATGCTTAAACGTTTATTATAGCAAATACACTTGCTTCTATTTACAAATGCACATTTTGCACAAAACCAAAAAAGAGCCCTGAAAACTGCCAGCCTAATGCTCATATTCCATACCAGATATCAACAAAAAGGAAAATTACCTTTTCCACACTTATTATACTATAGGAGCTTATTCAAAAAAGGAATTTCATTATACTTCCATGTAAATAAGATTTCCCTCGTTGTTCTACAGATAAACTCAAATCTTTAGCATATGAAGCATCATGTACCATAAAGGGTCCAAAGGACATTTCTTATATATTTCTATTGTAATTTAAGCACATGCTTAGTTTATACCACTCAGTTTTATGTGGCATTAGTTCCATCAGCCTGTAATCCAACAGCTCCATCAAATACAGTTTTTTGATACAGCTTTACACTTAGTGCACTCTGAGAAAAAAAAATTTTCTCATATGAAGTATTCCCTCAGTTAAGCAACAAGAGATACTGAGCCACTATAGAGAATTTCTACTCAACTGAAACACCTCTTTTCAGAACAACTTATTCAGCTTATCTGTGATTTTTTTTGTTTGTTTCTTTCATTACATCTTGGAAGGTTGGTTTGTTGTGTTTGGATTTTTTTTCTTTTTAATCTACAGGTATCTCCTTGGTTGTCTGCAGCAATAATGTATCTCATCTGTGTAATTTTACAGAGAGCAAATTGTAAACAGAGTTCTCCATTCTCCTACCTACACATAAAGGCATCCTGAGAAGTATGTTCATGAATGAACCAGCACTGGAAGTAGGATCTGATATTAGCATACTCCTAGGCTTCAGAGTAAGGATTGTGTGTGACAATACTTCAGGACACAAAAATCCCTAACTTAAAATCCGTAAAATATGCCAATATTAACATGACTCAGTCAACACAGACTAAGCACAACTCCTTCTAACACCACTCTAAGGATTCTCCTTTTAGGGGAAATCTAAAGCAGCTGCTTACAGGTAATTTCACCCTCAGTTGCATGAAGTACATTGTATTGCCATTACTCTGCCATCTCAGGAACTGGCTAACTCAGAAAACCTATCCACTAGTTGGCAACCACCAGCACAGAATGAAGCAGGGGTCTGAGCTGCCTAATTTGGCAATATTGCTGGCATCTGATATTTGTGTTTACTGTGATAAGTCTGCAAACATGACAGGAACTCCCCCAAACAGGAGACAAGCCCTCAAGGAAAGCTGAACAGTTCACCATAACAAACACAAAGAGTGCTCTGACCTTACACGCTTTGGAGTCAGAGCAGTCACACACCACGCAGATTTCCCGTTTGAAAAAAGGCAGTTGGAAGTCAAATATAAAGTGCAAAACTCATGACACTTTCTAGGCCTTGCTCACTTAAGGAGCAGTACCTTTTCCTGGCAGCCAGACCCCCCAGCAGCACTCCTGGCCATTTGCAATCACAGCCCAGGCCTTTCCTCAGTTCAGACAAGCTTCTTTTCAAAAACCCACCTCAGGCAAGTATCAACAACACAAACACCCAGTTCCTTGTACATCTGCTGCTGTTACTTGCTGTGAAGAATTCTGTGTTTGAGTTAAAAGTGCATAGCACAGTGATTCACTAAGGAATCTGATTAGACAATTGCCTAAACATGAACACATCTCACGTTTCCCCTCCACAACAATTTACTTAGTGAATAATCCAGCCTCAGTTATGAACATAAAGTGCAGCTATCCATGTTGAGAATATACTCTTCTCTAAAGGGTCTCCTGAACAGATGGAAAGACCTACCTCTTTACCAAGCACTAAAGGTGGAAGGAAAACAGACACCAGACACAATGAGAGCATTTCCATTTAGATGATTTCTCCTCCTAGATACAATTTATGATGTAAGAATTATAAAAGCTTGTCACTTTGCTGTATTTCCACACATTAGCCTTTATGAGAACAGGAAATGGACTCTGCATTCTCTATCCACTCTTTCTCCTCATATTTTGGTTTAAAACTGGAGACAAGAAATCCCACACTAGAGCAAAAACTGTTCTGCTGAATATTCATGTGGTTACTTCAGTGTTTCCAGAAAAGCCGACATCCTGTTAAGTATAAATCTTTCTCAAACTGCCTTTTCAAGACTATAACAAGTGAGGAACAAGATGCTCAGAGAAATGCAGTTTGTGTCTTCTGTCAGTGTACACAGAATTCAGGTTTCCATCTCAGGTTGGTCTCCTCTGGGAAATTCATATTCCATCACAACTATGAGTTCCACCAGAGCCAGAGGATTTCTTCAGCTTGGTATGAAGGGTGAGTTTGTGTTCTTTGGGTTTTTTGTATATTTTTCCTTGGTTATATGGTTAACACACTTTGATATGTGGAAAAACTAAATGTTCTGTCCTCCCCTTCAAAACATAACAGAGAATGAGTTCCTTCTTTGTGCCCACAAGTGACCGAAGTCCAAGAACAGGAGCTGCAGTGGCACTGGCATTAGACCAGATTAGAGGTAGGTTCCCAACATGTCTTGTCTCAACACAGGAATGGAAGAAACAAATTCAAACCCTCAGAGCAGGGCATGAATCCTATTCTGAGTTACTGGTGCTAAACAAAATGTTGACAAGAATTTTGCTTTTAGTAAAGACAAACTCCAGCAGCATAATACAAATGAAGCAATGGTATCTGGAGGCTCACTGGTGAAGGTGGCTGCCTTTATGGAAGATAAACTCTTACAGGATTTATGTAGCACAGACTGTAGCTACCTGTAAGGAGTGTTCCATAAAATTCCCCACCTTCACTCTTCTTATTCTGAGGATGAAGTGGATATGAAAGGGCAAAATACCAGCTTTGTCTAAAGATTCCAAACACGTGGGAGCATCTGATGGCTGAACAGAGGTAACAGTCAAACAGGCTTCAGGGACAAGAAAAACCCTACATTTTCCTGTGATCATGATTCCTTATGATATTTCTAATGATAGCCTAAAAAAAAGTTGCTAAAAACATTTTGTCACAGATCTTCCCAAACTTCTGTGAAGTCTATCTGTATAAGGACAAGTGAACACTGAGATTATTTTTCCCTTTCCATTGCATCACCTGACCTTTTGGCCAAGTTAGGAAAATTGCTACTTTTCCAACCATACTCAGGAACATTAAAATATTGCTACATTGAAATACAGATATTCACTAAAGTATAATTTTGAAAGGAAAATCTGCAAAGCTATTGCAGAGTCAAATATTCACTTCTTAGTGTTTAAAAACAGTTTAGCCTGACCACCAAGCACTTGCATCTATCATCTGTACTGCACTTCATGCAGATAATTTCAGAGTATTCTTCCAGGGAAGAAGAACTAAGCAAAGGGCAGAGCAAAAATATTATCTGTCTACAGTTCCTACAGACACAAAAGGCAGAGAAAGACGGCTTGGCATACACAGTCTAAAAGTACAACATTTTACTGTACATATACAAGAATAATAATTTATTAATATCATAATTTATGATTTCTGATGATCCTCAAATATTGCAAATCCTTTACAGACTACCAGGCCTACTTAAGTAATCATTAATTTACATAGCAAGAAACTCTAATACTTACATAGCTGTGACTCTTAAGGAAATCTGAAGGGTTGCTTGTGCAGACTTTATCCCCTTCCAAGCCAATTACTCTTTTACAGATATTTGATTTGGGGTCATTTGGGCTTTTCACAATTACAATATCTCCTCTGACAGGAAAAAAACAGAAACAAAAACAAACAGAAGAACTCTAATTACAAACTATTTGGCTGAGTACATGAGCATCCATGTGTCTACTCCAAAAATATTCACACAAAAATATTAATGATAGTCACTTGTGCTGAAAATTCCTGCATACAATTTTGGTTTCTTCAGTTTTATTCAGGTATAATTTCACAGAGTTTTAAAAGTGGAGTGAATTTTTGATATTTAGATCATTTATGAAACCTTTAAGACTATAACCTGAGGCCAGGAACACCCATAGTTGGTTTTCAAGACCAAACTGCTTAGAGAAGTTACATTCACTCAATAGAACCATTTATGGGGAGAAATATAAAGATTTTTTTTCTATTTTTTTGACAAAGCTGCGAAAGTGACAATAGACTAAATCCAAACTGAATTCTGACAAGTGGTTCACTGGGCTGTATGGGCTGATAACTTTAACTTCCATCAGACACAATGAAAAATTACAATTTAGAAGCAGAAAAATACACAAAAAATAAAGGCCAGAATGTGGTTATTGAGAAGCCCTGGCAAACAGAATATCAGATCTGGTCTCAACAGAGGAGCATACTTTCGAATGCAATAAAAGTGGCGGCTGAGGTTCTCCGAAAAGACAATATCAGAGTTCTGAATGGTTGGTTCCATTGAAGGTCCAGAACACTGCAAATTAAAAATAAATGAGAAAAAATTACTCTTCCAAACTACTTTTATCTAAAATAAACTTATATTCAAATGATATGCTGATAAATTAGAAAAGGTGTAATGTAGAGAACTAAAAGTGAGCTCCTCCAAGGAAACACATGATGCATTTAAAAGCTGAGGAGAGCTTCCAGAGAACCTCTAACTGTGTTACAACTCTCTATTTCCTTGGGATTGGTTCTGGGCTGCACTAGGTGCTACAGGCCCTTATGGATTCATTTCAGCACCCCATCTCTAAGAAATTTTTAGGAGCAGTGCTCAAATCCTCGCCAGCTTACCCCTTTGTCTGTAACACAGAATCATCACAGAAGCTGCAGGAGCAGCTCACAGTCAAACTGCCCCATGTCCAGCAGCAGCATCTGCTAGGTTAAGGACCTGGGGAGGAGGGGCAGGGAGCATAAATCATCCAGAAATCTGAAACAAAAGTATTTCCTGTTGGTGACTCCAGCCTTTCTTAAAGGAGAGACTCTCTGCAAAAGACTTAATCAGTTTCCCATTTACTTGAGTGATGCCCCAAGCAATAATACATCAGAAAACATGAATGCCTAAAGTACAAATAACTTCCATAAAGGCTGGACCTGCTTCCCATAAATTGTGTTTAATAAAGAAAACTAAGAAACCTGAAATATTGGCATCATCACATATAACAACTTCAGTATTACAGTTTTATCTTCTTTAAAATGTCATGAAAACAAAGAGTTACCACAACAATTCCTCCAAGGTACTCAAAGGCACAGTGTGCTATGCAGCCATACTGCACAGTGTACCCCAGAAATCGGAAGGTTTTTCCTAGGACATTGCGAAGCATCCTACAGTGGTACGTTGTTCAGCTGGTTCTACAGCAAAACAGAAGAGTATCATTCATTTGATAACAAACAATCTAACATTTACAAACCTATACTTCGTCTGTAACAGATGGACAAGATTAAAAAAAAACTGAACAGTGTAATGAAACCAACAAATAATCAGATACCTGAAGAGGTGGATATAGAAATAATGCATCAGGTCGTGTTGTTCTCAGCTGCACAGTGGCAGAACTTCTGCAGCACATTAGTCTGTAAACATTTTCTGACCCCCTACTCCAAATATTCAAGTCAACTCTGATTAGGAGATCCAATTCTGGCAATGCTAATCTAAATAAAATATCCTCTTACCCCAATTTGATGGCTACATATATTTATCTTAAGGAAGTGGAAAACAGACATACTGAAGTAACTGAAGCAAGTTCTACCTTCTGCAAGAAACCTGTCCCCCTTAAACTCAGTGTTGCCCTATAATGAACTAAAACCACTTCAAGATTTCCCTCTTCTATTAAGATGGCTCAATACAGTTTGCTAAGCAAAACATTTCTGTTAAAAACAAAGAGAAAAATCCTGTGTAAAATATGCCCACTTCAAAATGAAATAAAGACATCTCCTTCTATATTTCATGACAGTCAATTAAAGACAGGACTTTAAAAGTGCATAGCTTTATTTTCACAACTCTCACTAGAATTTAACGGGAATTTTGCCTGAATACATTCAAAAGACAACCATTATTGGAAGCAAATATTCTCCAGCAAGTTCATTTCCTTGTTCCAAAAAAGATGTACTTTTTTATTTACATAAACTTCTCTAGACTATAACAGCTTAAACCAAGATGTAATTCATCATTCGTAAGATTATCTGAGCATTTTCATGGTAATGACCTGAAATACAACTGAAAACAGAAAGGTCTTGAATTGTATCCTTAGCAAAAGCAGCACCCAGCACACTGCAGGAACTGAAACAGCTCCTCTGGAAGGGGAATGCACTTTCAGCAGAATTCATTCTGGAGAGGCAGAGAAGTGGTTGGCTCTTCTAAACCCAGGGCACAATGAAAAGCACCAACCAATGCCTTACTCTTAGGGCCAGGCACACTGTGAGCCCAGAAATGTGGTACAGGTATAAAAGGAAGGTGGAGGGACAGCAGATAAATTTTAGTTGCACAACTAGTGTGAATGCATGAAAACAACTATGTTTTGAGAGAAGTCCATCATCAATACTAGAAAGGCAGCCTCACATTGTTTCTCAGTTCAGGTTGATAGAAAAATACTGCACAAGCACCCTCTAGTTTTGCTCTGTGCTATTCAGAAACCTTATATTAATATATGTAAGACAGTAGAGAATTTAGGTACCTGTGGGTATTGCAGGTAAAAAGGAACTGTATAAACAATGCATTACAATGCCCTGAGTATGCAGATCAAATTGGGACAAGTAAACAGTAACAACATCAAGAGAATATGCAAACCTCTTATGCCAACTGCTGTCAGGTTGTAACTAAAATATTTTTATTATGAAACCACAAACAACTGCTATACATCTCAGAAAATAAGTTTCAAAGTGATTGCAAGGGATTTCCTTTTGGATTTTGGGTGGCACATACTTAGGGATAGTTACTGTGAACACGTGTTTCCCTGTGATGTTTGTGAGTAGATTTGTGAGCTATTCAAGGAAACCCAGGGCTCAGAGTGAGCTCTGCCCACTGTGAGAGCTGTCATAGTAAAAAACTAACCACAAGGACAGAATATGAGTGAAGAGCTCTCCAATTTTGTTCCCAGTTCTCTTAAAATAAATTCTTAACTCCCAAGACATGGATTTTACTAACCCCCATTTATAAATGTAGTATAAATTTTTTTTTTAAATGCTCAGGCTTATCAGATTTTATGATAATGATGAAAAAATTCTTAGCTTTATATAAAAGCTTTTGACTATTACTCAGGAAAGTTAATTTCAAATGAAGGCACATATATACTTGGATTACACAGTCTGACCCTGACAAGGTACCTCCTGAGGATGGGAGGGTGTTTTAAATGTGAAGGTTCATCTTTAGACATTTAATATTCATTCCAGAGAATAACTACAATCCTAAAAGTTTCCGTGTAGTTCTAGTTGGTAAGTGGTTGTAGCAAGAGTAAGTGCGGTAAAAAAATCACCAGAACAAGCTAGTTTATTAAAAAAAAAAACACACACAGAAATAATTAACTTGAGCATCATTAAAATATAATTGTTTCCTCTGAGAACTTTGTATCAGTACATTTTTAAAACAATGTCCTTTTGCTGATCACAAGAAAGTAAACAGCTGAACAGTTTTCCACATCACACAATTTTAATACAAAGTACCATCAGCAGGCAACTCCATCAGATCGAACATAAGACCATTAAGCACAATAAAACAAATTATTTAAGTCGCAGTCCCCTTGAAAAGTTAATGGCTCTGTTGTATAAACATCCTTATTGCAGAACTAATGGCCTAAAACCTGTTGTAATTACTTCCAGGTACTACCTACAATCATATAGTAGGTAGCTGAAAAATTTGTACTGAAATAGACATTGGTTAAAAAAGGTCACACATCGATATTTATCACAGAGAACACTATTTGGTTATTTTACCAGAACTGTACCATTTATCCTCCACAGCAAATAAAATGCAAAATGTAATTACTATTATCTTCTGTTTCCTTTTCCTTCCATAGCCTATGCTTTCATCACTTGGTTTTTTGTTTGTTTGTTTATAAAATTAATCACAGCTAGCAGGGTAGAAATCACTTTGAGCCTCATGAATGACATCCAAGAGATGGGAAAGGATTAGTTCTCAGTTGCTGCCAGTTATAGCGCCAGGTGGCTTTTTCTGCAGTGAAGGTGTTACCGATAATCCCATTACATTGGTACTAAATCTTGCAGACATCAAAATTATCACCAAGGTTCCTTTTCATCCCATCCTTTCCAAATGACTGGAAGTCGCTTCACCTGAAAGAAGTCAAATCCACATGCAGCTGCTGTTTTAGCAGCCAGCAGACTCCCTGAGAATGCCAATCGTGATCCAATTTCGCTGTGCTGGTGGCCCCCTATTCCCTGTCCAATAATACATCTGTTAAAAAATCCTACAGCTACAAATCAAGTTTAATCCTACCAGGGACCTCATGTTGGTCTTGTCTTCCAAAAAGGCAGCAGGTTTTGCTGTCTATCTCTGCTAGTGTCTGGGGAATACTCTTTAAATCCCAGCTCTACTTAGAAGAATAAGCTAAGGATCACAAAACATGACCTCAAAAACCCTGATATGACTATATTCTGACCCAGAGGCATTCATTCTAGGTGAAGATTAGAACTTTGCATAATAAGATTACACAGCAAGTGAATGATATCAAGGGACTATCCATATGCAGCCGCCTGGTTTTCTATAGACAGCCTGTGCTCTGCAATATGCAGTGCAGACGAAACAGAGCTTGGGCTTTCTAGCTGAAATAAAATAGATTCACATAAATTAGTTGGCCATTTCCAGATTCCTAAATCCCCTATTACATCTTTTATTGACAGCTCCTGTGAGGATAGCACAAATGGTATTCCCTTTGTACTCTTTGCTTCTGTAACACTCACACTCTGAGGGAAATGTACATAGGTTGTCCAGAAATTAACATCTTGTTTGCTGTAATCTTGGATTACAATTAACTGTGTACATAATAAAATCAGGAAATCAATGAGCAGATTTATCATTTCCAGAAAACCAATGGCATTGTGTAAAATAGTTTAACATTTGGTGCTGAATTTTTAAATACAGGAAAATTGAAGTTGCAGCCACTCAAAGTGTGACTAAACAAGTCACTGGACTTGACACTAAGTAGATTTTTCACTTTCATAAAAATTTTCCTGTCGCATTTGCTTTATATAATGTTTCCCAATTCTGAAATTTCATTGAATATGTAATGAGAAGTTATCTGTTTTCCTTCCATAACAGAAATTCTACTCCTAACATTCTCCACTTCTAACCAGACACATTTCTCTACACATAACTTGCACCATCTCTTTCCCAGAGTTACTCTGAGATTACTTTAAAAAAAATCCAAAAACCCAAACCAAAGAAAAAACTGCACACTGACTAGGCAATTTAAATGTTTCTTTTTGAGCTGTTATTTATATTAAACTTTTATTTTAAAACTTCTGCATGAAATTGATGTTACATGTGCTAGAAGAGCAAAGGGTACATATCTTGTTTATTGGGATTCTTCCCATATTAGATACACAATATACAAAATGCTTTAAATATTCTAATTACAGTCCGAGGATTCTGAACATCTAAAGCAAAACAAAGAACAATTTTTAAAAGGTCCCTCTGTGCTGGGGATCAGACAGAACTTGCTTTTTATTTCCAGCTGTTGCTTTACTCCAGAAGAAATACTGGAGTTGGTCTGGCAAATCTGAACAAGCTTGGTGATACTCTGGAAGAGATTACTTTTTTACACATTATCTCTGCCAGGCACTGCCAGTCTGTCTCCAACAACAGCTCCTTCAATCTACTGATCTCAAGCTGACAAGGAGTTTAATCCTGCAAACATAACACACACAACGCAATTCTGGTGTTAAATAACCAGAGACTACCATTGTAAGAATGAGCAATTTTTCAACACACATTTCAGGGAGTTCTCACTGGTTCTATTTACCTTTGGGAAGCAGCTCCTAACACTTCCACAACCCTGTATAAAATGCTGTTTTAATGATCAGATGCATTCCAAAGCTTCTCCTCTGCAGCTCCACACACTCCTCTTAGCTGAACAGTGAAATCCAGATAGCTGAGCAAAGGCATGGTCATACACAGCAAGCCTGAGCCTCTGAGGGATGCCAGAATATTCACTTTACAGTCTTCTGCAACAAGGTCAAAGTCAGGACAAACTACAAAGGTCTGGCAGACACCACAGTCACCTTCGTGGTAACTGAGAAAAATGTACTATGCCTATGTCACAAGGGTCAAATTACATGCCTTTATCTTAAATTTCAATATATTCACTTTCTTGAAACACAGACATATAAATATTCAAAATTAATTTCAATTTAGTAAGACAAAGAGTTATAAGCCTAATTTTCACATTAGGCACAAAAAAATCTACCACCCTACAGAATCTGAAGTTGCCCATGGCTCACGTGTCCCCTGCACTTCCCAGATGACACATCTTGTAGAAACATTGATTTTGAAAATACTACTTAAAGCAGTGAATAGAAGAGGGGTAAAAAACTCCCCTATGCCCTGAGAACTAAAAAGGCTGTTTACTTAAAATATTTTGTCATTACGAAGAGGATGGTTCGCTGATAAAAACCAGCAAACTCAACAAAACCACCACAAACAAAAACCCAAAACCCCTCCACATTTCAGTACACCATCAGCAAGACTATTTAGAAAAAATACAATTGTCTCCATCTTATCATCGATGTTGGTCTCAGAGAGAATGCTGTCATTGAAGAGTAGTCCACAGTGGTTTAGGAACACAGAAGTCACACAGTCTGAGATCTTTAAATAAATAATAAATCACACCTGACAGACAATTAAACTACAAAAAAACCATTAAATATCTGAAAAATACAAAAGCCAAAAACAAGACCAGTTTTAGCACTGTCAGAAAATAGCAATGAAGAGTCCTTCTGTATGTTCATCAATACTCCCCAGTTACAAGCATCACCTTCTAATGAAATAGCTTATGCACACTCTGCATTAAAAAATGTGTTAAAAAACAGGAGAAAGGCAACACAGAGAGTGCTCAGTATTTACATTTTCAGGTTAGAAGAGAAGAAAAATACAAACCAATCACTATTACTATTCTGCAATAGTTATTGCTATTACTATTCTGCAAAATGTTGACCATTTTCCCAAATGGCTTTTCAGTTACAAAGTTCTAAATCCACACACATACATGGATTCGAGGACTTTTTTCAGAGCAAAATGGTACTTCATGAGAGTTTATGCAGTAAAAATAAACTGTAATCAGTATTTTTTCTCATTGCTCAATAAAATTTTATTAGTTATTTCTGAGCTGTTTTATGTGTAAAATGCAAGTTCTGTAAGGTCTTCTCCACTTAGAGATACAAGTATAAAAAAAGTTCCAAACATCAATAGATGAGTGCAATGATATTCAGTCTAAGTTAATCCCCAGACATCCAAATCCATGAATAAAAATTCATCAGTTTTAAATACACTGAGCCTATTAAGCAAGAACAAAAGCATATGCACAAAAGAGCTTTTAATATATTTCAAAGCCCACAAGAGCCATGGTCTCATTAAAATTATAAATTACACAAACATGGAATAAAGATTCAAACTGCAGTGCAGCTAAGCAGATTACAGCAAACCCCGCGTTCCATATGATAACACACCATGGCCCTCCCAGATGGGGGCTTGGAACAAAAAGGCCATCACTGCAGCTAGGGAAAACCTCCTTGTGATCTCTGGTTTCTGTTCAGCAGATGACAGCCAAATAATATGTTGATTATTCTGTTTGTGCTGCTAAGCTTGTAAGATGGAATAAAAGCGATATGATCTATTGTGAACTCCATGCTAATGTGTTGCTCCACTCATAAATAATATACTGAATTTATTCTGAAACTATCTTCTTATCTGAGTTCCAGGTTTTAAATGCATCAACTAAAATAGAAAGCCAGCATAAGCTATTATTTAATTTCATGGTTTAAAGTAAAAGGTGCAGCTGACACAATATAAATGTGAAAACTGACTACTTAGTGAATCAAATAAGTAAAGGTGCCTTTCTCCAATCTAGCAAATAATTCTATGCTGAGGTGCACAGCACCTGCAAGACATGAGCACACTCCATCCCCACAACCTGCACTCTCACTGATACCAAACACATCACCAAGCAGGGCCTCTATGGCTTATTTTACCACAGACATCCACCCCAAACATGAGTTTCAAACGAGGGCACAAGTACTTGTAAAAGAGAAAAACAGTACAATCACTGTATAACTTCACTGTCTCCCTGAATTGCCTTCTTAAAAACTATTTAGGTTTTTACTAAGTGATCAGATTTTACTTCATCTAAATTTATTCACTTGGTTTGTTCCAAAAGTACAGAACATGGCTGGCCCTTTCTTCCATAATACATTGCTTTTCTAAAAGGAAAATCAGTGACTTGTCATACAGCTCCTTTCACAGATATTTTGTGCTTGCTAAGAAGACTGATGATATTCCTACAATTTAATGTTTGTGAATTTCAGCTCTTTTGTGCCAGAAATGTTAAAAATTCTACTAAAAAATCACTGTGGCTTGGCAATAGCAAGAGAACACCAAGATCAAACACTGCTTCACACTTCTTGGACCAATGGAAGCACAATTGAGAAAAGGGGAAGCATGAAGCTCCAAGAATGTGCAACAGTTTTCTCAGAAATACAAAATCTGAGTGTAAAAAAATCTCCATTACTGGGTGTAAAAAGCTCCATTACTTTTATTCCTTTGCTAGGGACACAGTCACAGCTGTAAAACACAGAAAGATTGAAAATATGGCTACTGAAGAGACACATGTATTCTAATAAGCCTCAGGACTAAATCTTCAGATTAATTACTCCCTCATTGCAATGAAATAACACACATCTATTCTTTTCACACAAACCATGACATGACTTTGAAATTATTAGTGAAGCTCACATTTCCAGCAGCAACCACAACCTCAGGTGTGTCCCATTTGCAACACACCAAGTCATTCTGCAGTTACCAGATAGAGGATTGTTATTTCTAGGACCTTGATAACAGTTTGGTTTCCCTCAATCTGTTCCAGTTTCTACAGTTTTAAATGTTAATTTATTTTTATTTATCTTACATTTATTATCTCACACAAAATGCAATATAGTACCTGGGGGGAAAATGGCAACCCTACTCCCAGATATGTGCTCCTGAAATGGGATTCCCATTACAGCACTTCTGGCATGGAATTGGCAGGCTCAGTGTAAGAGATGGAAGCTGAGATAAATATCCACTGAGATAAATAATGATAGTTTGCTAAAATACAGCCTGGCTACAAAAAAAGCCAGAAATTCAGTGCTTTCTGATGGTTTTCTTCACCAAAACATTATTCTAAATTTGAAACAACTCAAGTTTCTTTAAGTAGCCAGTTGTGAATCTGGCTTTAAATGAGTTTTACTAGGTTGTTTGCTTGTCTCTTATAACAACTTTATAACTCACCTGAAAAATCTAAATTTTAATTCCTGACTACTTAAAGGCCAAAAATGACTCTATTCTTCATCTGCCTCTCAGTAATTAGTTTACTGTCCTGGTCATATTATTTGAAGAGCAAGCAAGGCATCCCTCTCTGTGCTCAGCTCAGGTAGAGTTACACATCTCTACCAAATTATTTACTGCAGTGCACCTTGCTTCATGCTCCATCCTGTGTCAGAGTGCTGTGAAAGCAAAGTCCACTCAATCCATGTAAATGTACAGATGGCTCTGCAGGATCTTGTCCTCAGTGAAACCTGAGGGTTGTGCTCTTTTGTGAAGCCTCTGACTAAGATCACGACTTGGGAAAGACAGAACCAGCATCCTCCTGACCTGGGTCAGGAACTGCATCCCTACTCCCAGTGCTACCCAAGCTCCTCCTAACACAGCCACACTCAGTCCAGCTCAACCAACTGCTCCCCTCTCTGTCAGACTAAAGACTGAGTGCTTCACAAACCCAAGACAGGCAATGAAAGGGGAAATAACTGTGTAGGAGAGGATACACCACTATCTGAAGTTACTTCCACATTGGTGGTAGCTGAAAAATCAAGCTACCATTCCTGTCTGGAATAGCTAGGGAAGACAACCAGAGAGCATCATTGGCCAGTACACTGGGAATCTGAGGTTCCATGTTTGTGGGTCTCACCAGGAAATATGATAAATTCAAGGAAAATAATTTCTATGATATATAGCATTAATATGTATGATGCTTATTAAGACACTAAATTAAACTCACAATTCATTTTCAAGATTATTGTTATGCAGGTTTCAGTGATATTATACTGTACACTTCTGAAATTACAGAAACATTAAATAACTTTTAAAATAATTTATTTTCCTCAGCACATACTACTTTAACTCATGTGTCCTAATTTACCTCTATTTTAAAAGAGCTGTTTAAATTTGACACAGGTTTCAATTTTTTTCCCGTTGCTCAGGATACCCACAAGGATGCATTTAGGTAACATCCAGAAGCTCTCTGAATAAGATCCTATCATGTTTTATATAATATCATACAACTGGCAAGTCCTAAACACTCCAACTAATTCTTTCATTTGCCACAGACTGACTGGATTTATCTTAATCTTAAAGCAGCCTTATTTGAAAAGTTCACTGAAAAAAAACCAGGTCTTTTGGTGTCAGAGCTGCCAGGATTAAACATTCTTTCCAGTTGTTGGCTCATGGCCTGAAGATCCTGCACTTTCAAACTTATCCCATTCTAGCCAGTTCAAAGATCAGGAAAATGAAGCCATCTTCTTTGCAGCCATAATCCACGACCCATGCTGTTAGATACTTAAGAACATCTCAAAAGCAAACTACCTTGTTTCAGCTCGCAGCAGGAGCTCAGCAGGGCACTGGGTCACATGACTGCAAACCCAGCCTAGTCAGGTGACTCAGTAGCTAATCTGATTTGGTGACTATAAAACTTTAATCAGTACAGTCTAATACCAGCACATTCCACAACTGATGAGCGAAGCAGCCTGGCGATATAACAGCAAACACTAATAAGATTATGAATTAAAACTGCCTCTAGGATGTGGTTTTATAGTTCTCTATCCCACACATAAATCCAACAGAAAAATATCACTGAAAGCTAGTCAGGCAGACACATGAGTTTGAAATAAAATGGACTGGTGTTTTATTCCAAAATGAACATCATTTTGTTCATTGTACAGAAGGACAAGAGCATACACGAACCTTATATGGTACAATTAAAACCTAGCAAAACTTTTAATTTGAACCCAAAGACAACAGAACACATACATCAATAACACCATGTTGCTGAGAAACACTGCCCACACAACTGGTGTTAACTGGAGGTCCTATGAGCCCTTCACGGGCAACCTATGTGGTAAAGAGAGGCCATGACAGCTGTGCTCCTCTTACCAATCACAAATATCCAAGCACACTTCAAGGGCTGCTATTTTGGGGACACCAGGATTTTCCCCAAATCTGTAGGCGACAGCTTTTGAAGAGAAATGTCAAACATACTTGCAGATCAAATTCCAAACATAGCCTTCTCCCAGATGTTCTGATTGCTCTCTCACTCACCATTC
Source organism: Vireo altiloquus (assembly GCA_013396875.1). Lineage (NCBI taxonomy): Eukaryota > Metazoa > Chordata > Aves > Passeriformes > Vireonidae > Vireo > Vireo altiloquus. The sequence continues at coordinate 122,178 of VZRF01013463.1, forward strand.
TATTCCCTCCATCTTTTCTTTCCTTAGCGAATTTTCACCCAAAATCCTCTTAATCCATCTTAGAATCTTCCATTTTGCATAGACAAGTAGCTGAATTGGACCAGCAAGTTTACAAGAAGAGGAAAACAGAGAGCTTGATCTCTCCATAGCACAGTAAAGATCTGCAGTAAAAACTGCTATCACCATTTGACCAGGTCTACATGACAACATGTGAGCTGCAAGGAAGGAAAGTTGATTACTCTGCAGTTTAAGACATCCCAGTACAGACACAAATGTTTAAACCTCTCCATTCTCCAATGAGCTGAGGATGAACACTGTCCATTGCCACAGCTCAGTTGACAAGAAATAACTGAGACACTCCCTGATGACTTGAAATTATTTCCATGTCCCTTAGCTTCTCTGCATTTCCACTCTACCCCTAGAGTAGGAATAGTAGGACTTATCTACCTTGTAATGTGCATTTGAGGATGAGGGGTTTTTTAGGGTAATGTCCAGAATTACAAGTCCTGTGGTCTTGCTTTCTGCCAGACATCAGATCCTAGTGGGATCTTCTATGACTGAAAATTTGCCTTTTCAAAATCAGACATGTGAATATAAGCAAACCTTCAGTATCATTCAAAAAGAGTGAAAAAGCTATTATTATTCCTGAAAATGAAACATCATTGATTTAAAAATAATTAACTAAAAAAAATATGAAATTAAACTTCCATTAAATTAGTTCCTTCTCTATTTGTCTGACATGAAATCCAGGTAAAGTCAGATGTTGGAAGTGGTATTTTCATAAGCACATATTCAGTTGGAAAGCTTTATTGTATTAAAATATGAACATTTGAAAAAAACACCACCTACTGAAAAACAGATTATGTCCACTCACTTTCTAAATCATTAGGACTTTAACTGCACCCATCATGTTAAAATGTGACAGAGGAAAAACGAACATCACAAACACAACATTTGAAAAGTTCAGCTCTTGTACTGAAACAATTGTATCTGCTTCTCCATTATTTTTGTTATCCATAGAACAGTCTCTCTTGTTGTAAGTTACGACCTAAGACATGGTTTCTCTATATTTGGAAGGATGTCTACAAAAAAAAATTTGTAACAAAAATATTCCTTTATTTAAAAATACATGAAATTCTGAAATAGCTACAAAGTTCACAGCTAGCAAGAGCTGGAAGGTTTACAAAGTAAAGTAAGAATACACTGTGTGTATCTGCCCTTTTCCATACAGCATCAGCTCAGCAGGATGACACAAAATAAAACTATTAAGAAAGTCAATAGATAGTTCCAAGTCAGGTTAATGAGCTCAATCAGCTCAAGTAGGGAACTGATAAGCACCAGGGTTTGCTGGACTGGAAACAGAGAAGGAAGTGAGACTTCTGCTTTTGCAAGCCTGACCCACTGTATCAGCTCCTGAGCCACTGAGATTTCCAGCAAATGTGCACTTTATCCAAGGAATACTAAAACTGGTAGGGGCATGGCACAAGCATTCCCATTTGCAAAATACTTTCATTATGTGAGCTCCAATAGAAAAGAGATTAAAAAAAGAAAAAGAATTATTTAGCCTCCAATTTTAACTGCCATGTAGGAAAATGAGGTAAAAAAGGTATAAAAAAAATCTTAAATGTCAGGCAAGTTGTAATGAGAAGTGAAAGAACAAAAGAGAGGGCTCAGCCCTGGATGTATGTTTACACCTCTACTGCAAAGTTAAGACAACCTATAATAGCGTATTTTATTTAAAAAAAAAACAAAACCCAACCAACCAACCAAAAAAAAAAACCAAAAAAACCCCAAAAAACAAAATAAAACAAGCAAGGAAATACTTTGTGTTAATGAAGTAAGAAAAGTACTGCTTGGAATGGGAAAAAACCATCTCAGAGATTGAGTACATGCAGTTTATCACTTGATTCTCTTTCTGACAGGTAAACAGTGACTTACCAAAGATATCCTCATTGGGTTACAAGCTCCTATAACAAAGTTCTCCAACAGCTATCCTGCAATTGTTAAGTGTTACACACACCTCCAAGCACTCATACCTGAAATATTTAGGTATTTGGGCTCCAGGACAGTACAGTAAGAAATGGCAGAGTTACTGTAATATTCTAAAAGTGGAGAACTCTACGTTTCAGCCTCCTCACCCAGTTATTCAGAATTTACACCACAGGATCCCACTGATAGAAAGAGATTCCCAAATTCTTTTAAAAGAATTGTGAATCTCTAATTGTGCTTTGGGTCTTTATTTTGTTAGCCTTTCCTATTCCAGATATTCACAACTCATTGGTCACACGTTGCAGAAGTGAAATTAACCAGCTACATTTATTTCTTGCCACATTTTCAAATGTCCTTTGATTTTCTCCTCTACAGAAACTTCCACTAAACAATAATCTATATTTAAAATTAAACATTATTCAGTATTTCAGTTTAGCAGTGAATACAGGACATTACAACCTCTTGATACTCCTGATAGAAGATCTAAAACTGTTCACTGCTTAATATGTAAAGAAGATTGGCCAGCAGAAGAAAAAAAATGCCATTTCATCAGCTAGGGAAACATAATACCGAAGCTTCGTGCTTGAACTGGACATGAAGGAAAAACTCTGAGGTTCAGGACTGCCCACATATTGTAGCTCTTCCATGCTGCTCCTATATAACATGAGGATTTTTTTTCCTCAATTAGTAAGAGGCTCAAGAACCACAGGATTTCAAAAATTTGGCTTAGAACAACAGTAAACATTATTCATTGAAATTAAAGTGTAAGAGTGAGGGATTGTAGTGCTAAAGCTTCGCTTTTATATTCTGCTGTGTACAAATGTCTTCAAGTAGCTTGAGATACATGTGAATCACCAACAGATGAAAAACAAATATAAAATTACTTGTGATAGTGGCTGTTCTATATACTGAGAGGGGCTTCCCTTGCATTCAGAGTACCAGAATACAAAGCGTTGACTGACAAAACAAACATACTAGAATTTGTCAAAGCATTTTAATGTCCAACTTTTTCTACCATACATCTTGGTCCAGGGCCATCACACTGATGCAAGATGTTGCTCCCTAGTTAAGGTATTAAACCACACGTTTACTACAGTCCGTGGCTATGCACAAACAAGACAGGGACCCCAAGCATATTCACATATTATGTTATATGCAGTTACGTAAATACGTTTTACAAGTACTTTTCCCTTCCGGGCTCTTTTTGAAGGGTCTGATGCCGCCAGTGCGGCGCCAGGCGAGCCTGTCCGCTCCCGGCCCGCTGCGCTCCCGGCCCTACGGGACACCTCGGGCATTCGCGGG